>JAEIGF010000591.1:11105000-11392500 GCA_018903485.1 Drosophila littoralis
CTCTTCATCAACACTAGAGGGACAAACCATTGAGGTGATGCGCGGAGGGGGCGGCAAACAGGTTATGCATGCCCCGAAGAGGTGGCTGTGGGGTAAGCCTCGTCAGCGTCAGCGTCAGAGTCGTTGTTGTTGTTGTTGTTGTTGTTGTTGTTGTTGTTTTGCTGTTGTCATTGTTGTCAAGAGCAATTGTGTAGCTATTTGAAGGTTAAATTGATCATCATCAACAGCAACAGCAACAGCAGCGTCGACGCCAGCAGAATTGCAATGTGTGAATAGTGGGCAGGAGAAGGGAAGGCAGGCCAAAGGGTCGTACGGGAGAGGCAGGAAGCATATATGACACGAGCTGATTAAACACAATTTGAATTAAGAGGCTAGACAAAGTGAGTGCAAGCAATATAATGTCGCGCCTATAAAGTGGGCACTGCCAAGGGTTAGCGTAAGGGTTGGGCTGTGGCTGGGGCATAGGGAAGAGCGAAGGGCATGCGGTTCCGGTCTCAATTCCAAATCTGATGAACTGTTGCCCCAAGCAATAAGCGTAAGGCGTAAGCAGAGGCATTTAAAAGCAAATAGCAGATGTTTCCCTTTCAACTACAGCTGAAAACTCAGCACATAACTATGGAAAGTAGCCGAAATAGGCTCTGCCTCTGCTTGGATCGGAGTTAAATGTTCCTTTAATCAAAGCGTAAAGAAAATAGCAGATGTTTCCCTTTCAATTACAGCTGAAAACTCAGCATATGCCCAGTACACAGCCATGGACAGAAGCTGAGCTAATCTTGGCTCTGCTTGGATCGGAGTACAATGATTTTCCTTATATCAGGCTTGGGTCCTCTCATGTTCAGGTATTCCCAGACTCTAACCAGATGAGGCTGGGCGAGCTGCTGTCATCTTTAGGCGCAGCAAAGCAGACGACGCTGCGAAATTTCATTTTCTAGCAATGGGAAACGTCACTTGAAGTCGACTTGCATCTAAAATTCGTGTTTTAACAAGTTTTTGTTACTTTCATATTGTTAAGTAAGGAACTTCCCTTCCAGATATAGACAAAATGTGGAATGCTTAACCATATAGAACACGGATTTAACCTCAGCTCAAGTTGTATGTGAGCTCGCGCCTACCAAAGGCAGCTACTCGTAGCTGGGCCATATGATAAATGTGAATTGGCACTAATTGAATAGAAAAACATCTTGCTTCCTACTCTTTCGCCTCTCTCCTCTCTCTCTCTCTCTCTCGCTCTGTCTCTCTCTCTTGAACTTAAGCGATAGGGCGTACTTGGAAATATATTACAATCGCATCTTTCCTTTTATCTCATGCGGCTGTAATAGATCCTTATGCAATTTCAGCAATTTTGTAGCTCTTTTGGGGCCGGTCGCGTTCCACATTCAATGGCCAGACACGGGCTGGCAGGCGGAGCCAGTCGATAAGCAGATTAGCTTAGTGGGCTCATTTGCCAGCCAAACGCAACCGCAAACAGAATTGGCTTAAGTGCTGGCTCATTGTCAGCCCCCATTATGGCCCTGGGTAATCCCCTGTGACGTACTTACCGCGGCCCCAACGACTGCGCTGTCGATAGCCGGCGAAATGGCGAGATGGCGAGATGGCGTAACCCACCTGCCCAACAATATTTGGAGCAGCAGCAACAAACCCAAACCCAAGCCCGGCGTCGCTCCTGTCCTCGTTTTCTGACTGTGACTGCGACTGCGACTGGGAGTGGGAGTGGGAAGGGGGGATTGTGCCTGCTCCGGCGGTTTTTGCTGACGCGCGTAAAAAACTACGCCCAATGCAGCAGCAGCAGCAGCAGCAGCAGCAGTAGCAGCAGCGACAGCTGACCTACATCCGCATCCAAGAAAAAAGCCAAAGCCGAGCCAGGCAGAAAGCAAAAAAAAATAAAAAAAACACGAGCGTCGGGCTGGGGTGAGCTGACCTGAATTTAACAATGCCGCTGGAAGCCACCTTCTCATCCAAGAGCCGGCGGCGGCGGCGGACAGCGACTAAAAGCTATTGCAATGGCCAGCTAATTTCAATCAAATCTCGCAGCTGGCACTTTTTCTCTCTCGCTCTCTCTCTCTCTCTCTCTCTCTCTCTCTCTCCCACTTCTCTTTGCTTCGGAAAAACCAGCTGGAAAAACTGAAAGCCGACAAGAAAAAAAGAAGTGCATTTGGTAATTTGGTAATTTGCATAAGGCTGACTGAGTGGACCATACCAGACCAGACCAGACCAGACCAGGGCCAGACCAAAGCGGAGCAGCCCAGCTGACCTATGCCACATCCCAAAGGACATAAAGGACCGCACGTGCAACGCCTTTGGGCGTCGTCCGAGCCAGCTCCGCGGTCGAGCTCTGTTTCTGTTTCTGTTTCTGGCTTTGGCTCTTGGCCGGGTAATTGATGTTGACGTCGTGGCCCGGCTCGGCCTTGTGCGTAATGGCGCTGACGTCGGCGTCGCACCGAGCACAAAGGCAACGTTTTCGGTATTTTTCACATTATTTCTGAGCATACCCTATTTTTATGGGACATAAGGAGTTGATTGTCTGTCGCAAATACTTTATAAGACTAGGCACGCCAAGCTCTTGCATAGCTTGACTTCGTTTGGTTTAATCCATACAGTTTTAGAGTCACAGTTTTAAAGCCATTTAATCTGGTCACGAGTTGAAATCAAAAAGATTTGTCTTCTGCCCAATTTTGCAGCTGCAATGCGTGAATATTTCGTCCCCACAGTTTGAGAGTCACCGCATAGAATTTACAGTTTCAGAGTCATCGAATTGAATTGCATAAAAGCTGATTAGGCCCATTTTAGCTACCACTAATCGGAGAAGTTTGTATATTTGCCCCAGTTTGAAAGTCAACATTAACAGTTTTAGAGTCTCTGATTGCGATTAGGGCTACAGTTGCTGAGTCACCGTTTTGGAGTCACATTGTGTTTTGATAATGATTATTATCATAAGCCAAGAATAATTTAGCCACGCCCAATCTTGCATGCTGCACAACCTTAGATACAGTTTAAGAGTCGCACAGTTTTAAAGTCGCCGAATTTGTGGACAATTAATGAATATTAACTTATTGCGGTCAAAGTTGGGCAATCGAACTGCTGGAACGATTGAACGTGAATCATATTAAAGTCCCATGCTGGGAACAGGGTATCGTTTAGTCGCATACGCTCGCACGGAACGTGCTGGGTTGTTTTTTGTGTTGCCGCTGTTATCATGCGGACCACTGGCTAAAGATGCCGAGAGATAACCCGCGGCTCAAAGCGCTGCGCCTGGTAGACGGGGGCGGGGGCGGGTGCGGAGGCGGAGGCGCAAAAACCCAAAGGCAGATCGCGTCAGCCAAACAAAGGCAGCTGCTGTGCGTTCCCGCTGCGAATCGAGGTGAGTGGCTGTTGCCGGGGGCTATAGGGTTCGGGATTTCGGGCTCGGCTACTGGGCCCAGCAGCCATGCCCATTGATACATGGCGGGGGCCGTAGACAACGGCAATCAAAAGAAACCAAACAAAAGGAATGAAAGAATAAAAAAAAAGAAAATGGGAAGCCGGAAGTGTGTGTAGTAGCTGTGCGTCCACGCCCCCCCCCCGCCCATGGCCACCACGGCAAGGCAAGACAGGGCGAGGAGAGGCGAGGCTAGGCGAGGGCGGAGGTAGACAAGAATCCGGGCACATGCAGCGCACATGGCAAGCAGCCGCTGCCGCAGCCGCAGCAGCAGAGGCGTGCGTTGTGCGAGCGGAACGCGATGGGAATGAAACAAAAAGGGCTCGACAGACGCTCGCAGACAACAAAAGGCGTAAACAAAATGGGAAATATCGAAATTAATCAACGCCGCGTTCTTGTTGAGAGTTTTTGTGCAATTGCAGCAGATAGAGAGAGAGAGAGAGAGAGAGAGAGAGAGAGAGAGGGGGAGTGGGAGAGAGCGGCCGAAATAGACCGAGTCGCATAGGTGGGAAAGAGCGAGCGAGAGAGAGAGAGAACGCGCTGCTTACAGGTAAATGAGAACGTTTGTCTAAAAATGTAAAAACTATATAAAAAAATATAAAAAAGGGAGCTATAAATTTATGGCAAGCACTACAATAAAGTGTACACAACCAGAGTAGATGTAAAACTAAACAAATCAAAATGCAATCAATTGTAAATGGGACGCACTTCAAGTGCATAATTGCGGGGTCTCAAGTGGGGCAAACACGCCAGCGAGGAGAAGGAGCACGAGCAGGAGCAGGAAGAGCAGGAGGAGGAGGAGGAGAGGCAACACTTGAGGCGGCACTTGGAGCCACTCCAAATGCTACAGAAAATGAAATAGAAACCGTGGCGCTACTTTGACACGCTGTTTGTGCGTGTGTGTGTGCGTGTGTGTGTGTGAGGGGGGGGTGGAGTATTTACTCCTGGATCCTTGTGCGCTGTACTCACCTCTAGGTAAACATCGCTATCCGGATTGAAGGTGTCATTAACCCGACGAAATGTGTAATTCACATGCGGTATTGAATGCAGGATTTTAACGAGTATGCTCGGCTGTTCCATTTTTATGGCTCCTTTTGCAACGTTGTCGCTGTTCTTGTTGTAGTTGTAGTTGTAGCTGTAGTTGTAGTTGTAGTTGTAGTTGTTGCTCACACAAAGCTAACGCTCTCTTTCTCTCCCTCGCTCGCTCTCTATCTGTCTCTCCCGCTCTTTCACACGTATTATGGCTAGTTGTCGTATTCGTTGTGCGGCTGCTGCTGCTGCTTCTTCTTCAACTTGGTTTTTTGGTATGTGCTCCTTTATATTGTTTTCGTATGCGAATGTGTGTGTGTGTGTCTGTATGGTGTGTTGCGGGGAGGCGACGGGCGGGAGTAGATATGGCAACGCTCCTGCTACTGCTGCTGCTGCTTTTGACGTCACAACGTCGCTGCTGCGACGACGACGACGGCGTCTCGTTTCAACGCAAAATTGACTTGAGAGTTTAGCGCATTACACTCACTGCTGCAAGAGGGGTAGAAGTTGTTGAAGGGGGGAGTGGGCTACATTCGTATGCTTCCTTTGCTTTACGCACACACACACACACACACACACACACACACACACACACACAAACACATAGGCACGCACGCACGCCGGACAAATGTGTGCGCAGAGAGGCACAAGGGAACCTGCGAGTGAGCGAGTGAGAGAGAGCGCGCGCGCCGGGCTGCTGCGGGGGTGTTAATGCGTGCGCTTCACACGCTGTGCCAAATTCCAAATTGTAGCGCCGACCCCAAAACGCATGCTCTCCTGCCTAGACACAAGCGCTCTCTCTTACACGCTCGCTCTCTTTGTTCTCTATTTCGTTTGTTTCCATGTCCTGTGGCAGCGTGCGTGCCCATGCCTGTGCCTGTTTATGTGTGTGTGTGTGTATGTGTGTGTGTGTGTGTGCGTTGCCTGCGCTAAATTTTCACTTTCACTTTTCACACACCCAAAAAAATAACAAAAAGGAATCACCAAAAAAAAAAAAAAACATAAATTCTACACAGAACTGTAGCAATATAACGGCATATACGCAGCCTTCCTAACGGCACTTTGCAAAATTGCAAGGCACACAACAATTTTTGTTTTGATTTCATCTGCCGCATTCGCCGCTCGCTATCTCGCTCGCGCTCAGCGCACAAACAAAACCAGTAAAAAAAAAAAGGACAAAATTTGCAGGCAAACAAAAAAGGCGCTGCTTATCGGCAACCGCTGGAGGTTTGTTTCGATTTATTATTGTTGTCAAACACAAATGCACAATTATGTAAATTGTCGTTATTGTTGTTGTTGTTGTTGTTGTTATTGCACAGCACGCGTTGTATATTAGTTAAATTTTGTGTATTTTCTGTTTTTTTTTTTTTTTTGTCATTAATTCTTTCGTTTCCTTTTTTGCTTTGGTTTTACCGACGCACGTTTAACGGCCACGGGGCGTTGTTTCATTTACCGTTTCGTTTCGTTTCGTTTCGCAAGTAGCGTTGTTGCCGCGACTGCGGTCCAAATGCGAATGAATTGAAAAACCTGCGCAACGTTTTCGGCTGCCAAAGGCAAGAAAATGAACTCGCCGTCGCCGTCGCGCTGCACACACCGAAACGCGTATGCCCTACAAGGCGTTAGAATGCATCAAAAGCAGGAAATAAACGATTCTTCTTCTTAGCTGACGTATGGCAGAAATATGTTAAATATTTGATAGGTTTAAATAAGGTTGGGTTGGGCTGGGCTAAATTTTAAATTTTAATTTTAATTTTAATTTGTCTAGCTAAATTTATCTATCGATAGACAGAGTTGTTGGACTCTCACGGCTAGAAAGCGAATTCAGCTATTTTTAGCTTGTTACACAGTGGATTTAGCTACTTTTTTAAGCGCTAGCTGGCAACGCTCAGTCTAACTATCGGCTAGCAATGGGTGATTGCGTGTGGGGGGTGTGTGCCGTGCTGGGGTAGGGGGAGGGGGGGCAGCTGGAATTCAAATTGTGGCACAATGCTATAGTTTAGGAACGTAAACAATTCGGCGCATGATTCATATCGATAACGATAGCTGGCCAGCAGATATTTAAATGCAACTGCAATACCAAAAGAGATGGGGCAACGCTTTTGAGCGCTTTTCAGCTGAGTTTTCGTTTTGGTTTTCTTTCGTATATTTTTTTTTTTTTTTTTTTTGTATAGTAAAAATGTATAAAATGTGTGCCACTTTTATCATAGTCAGCGATAAAAACAAGTTTTTTTTTTACGGCAAAATAACAACAACTAACGAGAATAACCGCTTTAAACGCTGACTGCAGCTCCGGTGACAACTACTATGGGCAAACGTATCCAAGTTTCTGGCCGGGCAGAGGCAGCACACACACACACACGCACACAGAGAGAGAGAGGAACAAACGTTGTGTGTGAGTGTGTGTGTGTGTGCATGCATGTAATCTGAGCAACCTTTTATAAAAATTCTTAAGCTGGCGTCAGCGTTTTATCGCCGTCAAGTAAATTGAGGCAAAAATATTATTAGTAATAAATATTTGTTCAATGGCGGCGACCAGTGCACTAAAAGTTGTTGTTGCTATAACAGAGCGTGTCCGTCCGCCGGGTCGGCATATCTTGTTCATGAATCAAAGCAATGCGAAGGAAGGCGCGCCAGCACGCACGCACACACACACACACACACACACACACACACGCCGAGGGAAGCGTAGTAGATATAATAAGCAAACAGGGGAGCCACCAGTTCCCGAGCATCTTATCAGCCCGGGCACATGTGAAAAGTAAATATAGAGCGAAACGTGAATCTCAATTTTTGAATTTCCGATTAAAAGGCGTTTTATAACCGTTTCGAAGCTGGACTTGAACTTGGCTGCGGCTGTGCTCTTGCTGGGGGGTCTACGCTGCAAAGGCGTTTCGAATCGCATGCAACTGTAGTTGTTTATAACGAACAAAATGCATTTTTCAAACATAAACCAACACGCACACACACACACGAACAGGCACTCAACACACACACACGCATACTATGTATATGTACAGCGCGACACAGGCACTCGAATAAACACGTTGGAATTAACACTGGAATATCCACCGATTTACGTACTTTGTGCACATGCAGCGCTTTTTAGTTTATGAAATTGTAATTTAAGGCTCAATTATGCTTCACATGTTCAATTTTGTTGAAACGCACGTACTGCTATCTATCCGCTTTATGGAGTGCAGAGCCACAAATAACACACACATAAACGACAGTGTGACCGTGCGCAACTAAAGCAGAAAATACTCAAAGTGCTTGTTAAGCAGCTAAGAAATCGGCAATTTTAGCTTTACGAAGTTCAAATACTCTTACAAATACCTGCACACTAGACCAGATTTTATAAAATTTTGCTTGTTTTCAGAATTGGTCCATTAGCGTTAAATGAATCTTTCAAATTACTTTCTAACATAATGAAGAGCTTGCTGCCCGCACCGGCAAACACCAACCAACATACATTACTTAAGAAGAAGATTAACAGCTTTAATATCGAAGTTTTGTGGACAAATTATATTATTCAGTTTTACCTTCATGCCATTATGCGAAGAATATATTGTATATTTAGTTACATGTGTGTTGTTACTAAATGCATGTACTTATTTATTTGCCTATTTTAACATATATATGCGAAAAATACCAAAATTTAAGAAATACTGAATTTATGAAAAATATATCGATATCCGAAGGCATTTTTAAGTATCGATACTGCCCGCTCACAATCAAATATTTGAATCGCAGTGGCTTAGCATTGGGATTTTATATTTTTATATAATCTAAATCGAAACAAAGTTTGATGTATTATTAGATACAACCATGTAAGGTTTATCTCAAGCTGCTCAGCCAAAACAAAGCAATAATCAAGCTACTGTTAAAAAGCAATTTGTACTTTGTTTAAGAAGGCAAATCCGAAGCCGCTACGACTGAACAGGTTGATATATATATATCGGTTGTACGATTTGCCGTGTCGACTTGCCCTATCGATATATATTGAACACATCGATAAGCTGACTGCTGCAAAGTATCTTGAACTAGTTTGTGTAGTCGATGTATCTGGTGCATCCCTAGTTTAGTTGTTTTGAAGTTATTTTATCCGATGGATCAAAAAAGCCTCGCCATGCCGGACATCGCACACTTTTTTGAAGGCGTTGAGAAGCTATTGGAGATATGGTTTGAGGAGAGCTCAAGTCCGACAGGCGACTTACGCAACATAACGCGGCCAGAATGGGAGAATCTGCTGCGCCACGTGAAATGCGAAATAATCAGCTTCACCAAAAATGATTTTATTGATGCATTCCTTTTAAGCGAGAGCAGCATGTTCGTCTCGAAGCGCAGATGGATACTGAAGACCTGTGGAACAACGACACCGTTGAAATGCTTGGAGCAGCTGCTCAAATTGGCCAAAGTTCACGGTTTCAGTGTGATCAGCGACATATTCTATTCGAGAAAGAACTTTACCCGACCCGAGGTACAGAATAGTCCACACAAAGGCTTTTACGAGGAGGTCACCTATTTGGATAGCATATTTCCCGAAGGCCGATCCTACTGCTTGGGCTCGATTAATCTCGAATGTTGGTATCTTTATACGTTCAGCAAGCCGGAGCTGAAAGCCCTGCCCGATATTATTGTCGAGGAGAACAATATAGACGCTGATCCCGATCAAACCATCGAGATACTTATGCAAAATCTAGACAAGAACGTGATGTCAGTCTTCAGCAAGACCCATTGCTCCACTGGGCCCGAGGCGACGGCAGACTCTGGCATAGATCAAATACTGCCCGACATGGTTATCGACGACTTCCTGTTCGATCCGTGCGGCTACTCGATGAACGGCATCAATGAGCATGGCGAATACATGACCATACACATCACGCCCGAGGAGAAGTTCTCCTATGTGAGCTTCGAGAGCAATGTGGCGCTGAATAACTATACGAAGTTGATTAATCAGGTTATCAAGACCTTTAAGCCGGGCAAATTCATTGTCACCATCTTTGCCAACAAATCCTCGCTGGCCTACGAGACAATGAAGGAGCTGGAGATTGAATACTCAACGCTATCCAACTGGAAACGCACCGATATGCAGTGCTGCAATTTCCCATCCTACAATCTACTCTTTGCCCAATATTCTCGTGCTGTTGAGATATCGACGTGAAATAACTTCGCCAATTCCCAAAATTTATTGTTAATAAAAAAAATTTTTGTTACATTCTAATTTAACTTGGATAATACTTGGAATTTCGTTCTCCAGAGATTGATAGCCTGAGCTGCAACCTGAGCTCTGCCCGAACTAACACGCTCCCATAAAGATTCTCGACATAAGTTCCCTTCCCAATCCCATCGAGATTGTCCAGCAGCCTTTGCCTTGCCGGCAATCTCCGGATACCCTTCGCAATCTCAATTAAATTCTACATTCTACAAAGATTCTCCAGCAAGTTATGAACTTGCTCTTAGCTTAATGTATAACTCCCATCGGGGATTCTTTAGCTTCTGACCTTGAAAAACCGCGCTGTGCGTGCTTGAACCGCTCCGAAGCCGTCGCTGGCCACAGTTATGTGCTGGGCAATCCAAGCCGGCAGCTTCTGCTGGATGCGTGCACTGGCATAGCGTTCGTCCAGCAGATAGACGCAGGCGTAGTCGCGTATGTGACGCACTGAGCGTCCGATGCACTGGTTGACCGCCTTCATGCAGAGATTCTCATAGTACTCGTTGCCGGCGCCGCTGCCCAGCGTCTCATCCAAGTGACGCATGCGCTCCTTGAGCTCGGGCGCAGTGCGATTCGGATATGGCATTCCCACCACGATCACGCCACGGCCCAGATCGTCGGCAAAGTTGAGACCCTCGGACAGCTTGCCGCCCACCACGCTCAGCAGCAGGGCGCCGCCTGCGGTCTGTCCAATGGCATCAGCGTATTGCTGCAGCAGCTGCTCCACGCCGCCGCTGCTCCCGCTCCCGCTGCCGGCTGTTTCCCTAAAGATGCGCTTACGCTGGCCTATCCGTTGCAAGGCACCGCTCTGCTCCAGATGGGCATAGACCGTGTCCAGGTAGTCGTAGGAGGGCAAAAAGCAGACCACGCCCGCGGGCACCACGCCACAGAGATTCTGCAGCACCATGCTGAGCTCCTTCAGCTGGGAGAAGGGAACAACGATTAAGTCAGAGCGGCACACATATTGAAGCTATTTTGGGTCAACTTTATGGTTAATCATTTTTAATGCTAACTTTATCTAATCGATAAGGGCCACGGAGTACGAATCGATATTCGTTTCTTACGATTTCACAAGACTATCTGTGATGGTAACTATGATCCATGAGTTTGATTAACTTATTGGATTCGGATTGCAACTGATGGCCGACCGTTTATACCAATTTTTATGGATCCAGCTCTTATACTCTCTGAGTGACGAGCACATATAGAAGAATTCCTTGATGATTTTACATAGAGAAAGCTAATTCTAGCATTTAACAACAGAAGCCATACCCGCAGCTGCATACAAAATTTGAAGACTCTAGCTCTAGACTCCAGTCCCTGAGATCCATGGGTACATACAGATAGATACAAATTGTAGGACAGTTCTTTAAGACTCTCACAATCCGACTGACTAAATTGGATTATAGTTCCTAGCTGTAGACAGATCTAAGTCTGCTTTTTCTTCTGCATCCTCCTAATATCTGACATCTGAGCGAGAGCAGACTCTGTCTAGCGCAGGCTCTGAGATCCTTGGGTATTCAAAGTTTACAATTTGTTAGACAGATCAACGAGCGAGTTTTTTTCACCTCTATTGAACATTTTGATTGAATGGATTCGGATTGTAATTGATAAAAGATAAACTTTGAAATGTGTAGAAAAATCCAAGTTTTCGTTTTGTTTTTACAATTACATTTAACTATACTCATAATGTTGCTTGGAAGTAATACCCATTGATTTATCTGGTATCTACTCTAGCTGGTGTACTCTCCGATATCGAAAGAAGCTTATAGCTATAGTAGAACATCTGTGGTACTCACCATGGCTGGGCTGGCGCGTTGCGCATAGTTGAAGCAGAGCTTGGCGCCTGTTGGTCCTGTGGGCAGGACAAAGGGCTGGACCGCGTCCGCTGGCACAACGTGGCTATAGAAACGCTCGACCACACGCTCGGGACAGTGGGCAAACAGCTGGGCGGTCAGCTCGTGCGTCGGCTGCATCGTGCCGCCGGCTATGATGAGCTGCAGATGAAGTGGAACGTGAAAGGGAGCTTGAATGTCTTATGGCAACTACTCACTGCGCGCGCCTCTGAAACGATGTCTGCAAAATGCTCGGCGGGATTGAGCAGCAAATACTTGAGAGTGGAGGTCTTGGGATTGAGCAGCACGCGACCATCGGCTGCATTGCTGGTGAGCGTCTCCAGAAATGCCAGGAATGGACGCAAAGGCGAGGGCACAGCCGAGCTGGGCGTTACAGTTGGCTTCGGCTGCGGCGTCGCGGGCTCCCTGGCAGCTGGCTGCTTGCGTTTGCCGCCCGCCTGGCACTGCTGATGCTGTGCGGCCAGCCGCTGGAGCAGCTGCTGCGTGGGCGGCGGACGATTCTCGCTGGGCTGTGGCTCACGCTGCAGCTGCAGCCCAAAGGCGGTCAGCTTCTGGGCCAAGCGTGTGCGCGAGCAGAACTGCAGCAGGGCGTGCAGATCAATGTTGTAGAAGTCGCCCTCGGCGCTGAGCTGATAGGTGCGTAGCAGGCGCGGCTCTCCACTCACCTCGAGCAGCTGCAGCAGGCGGCGCACCACGAACAGCAGCTGATTGAGGCGCAACAAATTGGCACTGCTCAGGCGGCGCGCATAGCGCTCCTTGTAGGCGGCCAGCTGCTGGCGGCTCAATTGCAGCTGGGCAAGGCTCAGCTCGCTGCTGTGCAGCTGGGCAATGGTGTCCAGAAGATTGTGCGCCTCGTCCACAATGATGATGGCGCCGCGCAGATCAATGCCCAGCTGTTGGCGCGCACTGCGCTGCAGCAGCAGCGAATAGGGCAGCAGCACCAGCTGAGCCTGCGCCTGGGCGGCGCGTGTGGCATAGTAGGGACAGCCGCCACAGGCGGCGCCCGCCGCGGCCAGCTCCTCAATGTCGAGCGGCTCCGAGAGCGCCGCGTCGCTGAGCTTTTGCAGCTGAGCGGGCGCCTTGTGGGCGCAACGACTAAGCGACTGCGACGTCTTCTTGCTGGCATTCCCATGGGAGCTGGGCTTGGCCTGCGCCATGTCCAGGCAGCGTTCGTTGATGAGCGCCAGGTTGGGCAGGCGGCGCACCTGCGCATTGACGCACAGCTGCTGGCGGGAGCCGAGCGCTATGCAGCGTACGTGCTGGCCGTGCGGCGTCTTGCGCAGCTCGGTCACAATCTGCGCCAGTTGCGAGTGCGTCCGGCTGCAGTAGAAGATTTGCACATCACGAAAGCCTTCCTCCGCTGGCGCATGATCTGTGTGCTCATCCTCCTCTTTCTCCTCCTCGTCTGAATTCAGCTCCGGTTCGGTGGCAATGTCCTCAGCTGCCGCCGTCGCCTGCAGCAGCAACTCTCCTGCTCGTCGCGCCGGACGCTGTTGCTGCTTCCGGCGCTGCTTGATCTGGTCCAGCTGCTGCTCCTTCTGATGCAGCAGCTCGCGCAGCCGCTGCAGCTGCGCCAGCTCCTCGCGATGCGTTCGCGTATTGCTTTGCGCCGTTATCCAATCCTCTGCCTGCGCACTGGCCGCCTGCAGCCTGCACAGCTCGGCCTCGACTTCGCCAATCCGCTGCAGCAGCTCGGCGCGCACCAGCTGCTCGTGCTGGCGCAGCCAAGTGAGTGCGCCACAGGTGAGCGTCAGTGACTTGCCGGTCCCCGTGGGACTCTCGAAGATGCCAATCTGCTTGCGTTCCAGCACCAGAAAGAGCTGCTGCATCAGCTGCTCCTGAATGGCGTAGGGCGTGTAGGGAAAGCCAAAGTCCTGCGCTGCAGGCGCTGTTAGTGTCTTGCGCGGCGAATACATGACCACAAACAGCTCCAATTAAATAATTAACAAATTGTTTACATCTAAAAAGTGGCGCCAACCGTTCGTGGGCGTCGCTCAGCGATGCGCTAAAAGCAATCGCATTATCGCGCAATTATGCGTTTGCTTGAAGTTGGCTGTGCGCAATTTTCTGCTCACTTGAAGTTGGCTGCGCGTCAAGCGCTTGTGTTTCACACTGTCTGGCAGCACATTGAATTGCGCAGCAATTTGAAAATTGAAGCAATTGCAAATTGCGTAAATTACGAAAATAGATTATGAATAAAGCAAAAATAGAAATACTAAAGCGAAATCAATCATATGCACAAACATCAACCGCAAAACATGAGTAATCCACAATGCTCAGTTATGTAAATACTTGTTTTTGTTTTTATGTTCTTTTCGTTTCGTGTTGTGTTTTGCTCTCGGCTTTGGTGCATTGCTTACTAATGGCCGAAAGAAGCAGCAGCAAAACTTGATTGATTGCCAATTAGTCATGTACAGTATTAAATCGTTTCTAGATACTAAATCTTTTTTAAGCCGCGCGTGTTTAATGCGTCAGCCACACACAGACTCCCAGCCGAGCAGCGGACGCGCCTTCTGCAAAAAGAAAATGGCGTCCGATATGCTGTTGCTGGAACGACCTGCGGCCAAATCGATTAGAATATGCATTTTTCGAATTTAATTTGATTTTCAGCTAATAAGTGCTTGCCACTCCAATGTGCGCGTTGCCACTGAACTTTAATATTTTATTTATGCAGCGATTCGTTGTGGGCGTTCTCTGGCGCACAGTGGCACCAGATATTTGCGATTTGCCAGTCGGCCGTGCGCCAATATTACTCATACGCAGCGCTGGCCAATGCTGACCTTAGACAACGGCCAAAATGCGACACGGCTGCACCTTGATTGACTGACTGATAGAATGCAACAATAATAATAATAATGCCAATGATTGACGGCCAAAGCGCTTTGTCACAGCAAAAACTTGCAGCCTGCAGCTGCCCTCCTTCCCCCTTGCCCGCTTAACCAACATCTTGGCCGTCGTCACATCCCATTTGTTGCGACAAATGTTGCAATGCCTCAGCTAATGCCGCGTCATGCACCTGAACTTGTTGCCACAACATATCCATATACTAGAGTGTGCGTGTGTGTGTGTGCATGAGTGTATATTGCATATTATTGCAGCGTTAAGTACATATATAATCGTAAAATTCAGCACTAAGTGCGTATCGGCGATTCAAACAGAACTAACCTCACTAACTGACGCCGAGTTGCCACACTTTTCAAATCCGTTAATTAACTGCACTCTATATGGGGTAAGGTTATTTATTTACTATACGCTAGTGTGCTAGAAGATTATGCAATTATTAATTAAAAATGCATCTGATGCGAAATGTCCTTGGTTTACAGTTGCATCTCAAGTTGGATTTTACATTTACAGTCAACATATTTATGTGGTATTTTTGGATTTTTAGGTTAGTTGACTTCATAACCACACTTTTTATCGGAAATAGTTTTTATTTGTAATTTATCTTTACCTAATTTGTCTGACTTTAAGGACTTTATGGAAAGGTTAAAAAGTTATGCCCAAGTTGAGTTGAAATTAAAATTTACAGCTTTTGGCTTTGTCAAAACGATTATTATTATGATTATTTTAACTATTATTATTTTTTAGGTATCTATCATGGAGGTTGAACTGATTTGCAACGTTCTCATTCTTTCTAGACCACAAATTGAGACTTTCTCGAATTGTGAATGTGTGTTACATGGGCGTGCCACGCCCATACGCTTGACCTTCAGCCGAGTCATAGAATATGTAGCAGACAGCGGGCCGACAGTTTGGCTAACCGTGCGGTTCGCTGGTTCAATGGATCGGGCTGCCACTGGGCACCGGCCAATGCTAATCTCGAGCCTTTTGGCCGCAAGACAAGCCCATTTATCAACGGGCTGCACTTGTGTTGGTTGCCATTCGCGGTGCTTGTTGCTCTTATTGTTCTTGTTGTTGTTGTTCTTGTTGCTGTTGTTGCCTAGGTGGCATAATTGTTCACTTAACGCACGGCTAAAAATATACCAGAAAACAGGCACTTGTAAGTGTGTGTCTCGCTTGTCACTGTGATTGCTAATAGTACGTTCAATGATAATGCGTTTTGTTATTTATGGGTGGCATTTTATACGATTAAATACAATTATTTATCACTGCGCTCGATTTCCATTCGGTTCGACTGGTCGACTCGTTTTGTTGGACAGTGTAAACGCTTGATTCTTGGACTATCAAATGACGTTGACACAGCGCTTATCGGGCCGAACCCATGCACAGATATTCGCCATGCAAAGCCCCAAAAGCCAACCAATCCCAACCTGTTGCTATCACTCAGATGCGCTGCGTCGACGTTACCTGGCAAGAGCTGACAATGGAACAGATAGCCCCTAACCCGTATAATCCGGCAGCAGATCCCTCCGCTTCTAGTTCTAGCACACTGTTTACATTATCATCGGAAGTAAGTTTCCATTTGCTAATCTAGTCAAATTGACCTGAACCAATTTGGAAAGGGAACTGGTTCCGATTGGATTTTGACTGTGCGAGCATAGCTAACATTATTCTTAGTACACTTGACCTCAACATCGGAAGTTAGTTTCCATTTGTTAAGCTAGTCAAATTCAGGTTTATTGGAATAAGGGAACCAATTTGACATTGGAACTGGTTCCTTCTTGCCTAAGACCGTGCGCACATAGCTAACATTATTCCTAGCACACTTGACATGTTGGTATTGGAACTGGTTCCATTTTCATCTAATCACTTTTCAAATTGTAGATTTTCTTGTAGCCGCGTTTTTAAAAACCATTTTCGAGCTTTTATTCAACCTACTCAAGTCTTTGCCTGATTCAGGAATCACTAGTTCCGTTTACTTTTGAACCTTTCCAAAAAAAAGTACCCCTGCCAATATTGTGCTTGGGTAGTTATTGAATTATCAAAATTCAGACTTAATTTGCGAAAGGTTCATTCAAAGCCGAACTGGAACTTATTTGAACAAGTTCTGACAGCGAACTGACCCATTTCTTCGGCAGGCACCTCGGAATATTCAGGTACACAATTTAGTTGAAGCAAAAAGCTATTTAGTGTTGCGCATCTGTCACATACGATTGGCTTCTAATTAGTGTTATCAGTGTTGGAAAATGTCAGCGATGATCGCACGAGTGAACCAGTGAATGACACATTCTGCAGTCGCGCGATTTGCATATGGAAGGAGTTAGCATGTTTCTATTACTGTTATTGACATTCAATTGGCAATTAGGCATTAATCACGGCCAGTTTCGTGGGGCAGCAGAAGAGGAGTGGGCGAAGCGGGGGCGGAATACGAAAGAGGAGGCAAGCCGGCGCATTAATCACCCAAGCGCCGAACGCGGCGCCAAAGCCTTCAAGTTATGCATATCAGTGGGAGAGAAGGAGAGGGCGTGCGATGAGAGATCGCTGAGCAATAGAGAGAGAAAGAGCGAACGCGAGAGAGAACAACTAACTAGACGGTGTTAGATAGAGTGAGATAGGGAGAGACAGAGAGAGGGAGAGCAGTCGGCGCCGATAGCTTAAAAGCTGACACACAGAAAAGCTGCTGCTGCCCCACTCAATGAAGCCGTCGTCTTTTTGCATAATAACATGATGTCATAGTCTTTTTATATGTCCGCCCATTCTTGACCCGCCCGCTGCCCCGGCGCCTCCTTCTGCAGCAGTCGCCGCAGCAATTGAGCTGCCAGATGTTGTCGTCGGTCCAAAACGCCGGCGGGGCAGCAATCAGCGGCTGGCGGCCGGCAGTCAGTGTGTCCCACGCCCACGCCAAGACACGCGCCAAGAACAAAAATAATTGAGTCTAAGCAATTGAAGCAGCCAGCGAACGATTTATGAGTAAGACGCGGACAGTGTTGGACAACAGCAGCAGCAGCAGCCCATTCAGTGTTCAGCAGCAGCTCAAGTCTATTCCACAGAAGCTAATTTGCTGCGGGGTTCTTTCCGGATATACAAGCTCCTGGATTTCAAGCGGCAGTTTTGAACAGCATCTCGACAAATGTTTGCGTAGTGTTGACTAACAGCTTGTGAGGCACCAAAGTGCTGGCCTATTGCAGCTCAGCTCTTGAGTAGATAACGTGTCAGCTCAACAATATTCCCCAACATTTTTCAACACTAATAGTGCGCCTTAAGCAGTGTTGCTTAACAACTTATGATTTCTTTTGGAGCTTCAATCTGCAGCAACTGAAAGTCCAGTCGCTTTCACTTACTAAATCCCATTGAACTGAGCGCAAATTTCTGCTGCAGATCTAAAAATCCACCTTAATTCCACTGAAACTCATCATTTAAAATCACATTTCTTGTACGTTTTTGATTTCGAAGCAGAACATTTATTTTTACATTTTCGCTTTTGTTTTGTTTGATTTTTTGTTGTTGTTTTTTTTTTTAGATTTTTTTTATATTTTTTATTTTTAAAGAAAAAATTTGCCATTTGTTGACTTTTTATGTTTAATAATAATAAAAAAAAAACAAATATTATTAGTTAGTTTTTAATTTTATATTTAGTATTAGCTGCTTAAAAGTATCAAAAAAAATGTTGTTTTGAAATAAAATGTAATGCAAACGTTTTTTTTTTTGCGTACGTTTTTGACATTTTTGTGGGGTGTTTATTTGTTGCAGGGTTTGTTTGTTTGTTGTTGTTGTTGTTGTTGGGATTTCTGGGCATTTTTCGATATACAATTTTTTTTTTTTTTTTTTTTAAGTAGCATAATAAATTACATATGAAAAATATTAAAAACATTTTCGCTTAATTTCAGCTTATAAAGCATTAAAACACAGTTAGCTGTGTGTGTGTAAGTGTGTGTCTGTGTGTGTGTGTGTGTGTGTGTGTGTGTGTGTGTGTGTGTGTGTGTGTGTGTGTGTATGTGTGTGTGTGTAGCTGTCGTTGTTTGGCTTTGAGTTGATTTATCGTGTGCCTCTCTTTTGTGCTTTAAATATATGTATGTATATATATAAAAAAAAAATAATAATAATAAAACAAAAATTGTAAAATTAGTTTTTTATAACTTTTTAACAATTGCATTTTTCTTTTTATAACAAGTTAAACAAAAACAAATCTAGAAAAAAGTAGTTTTAAAAAAGAGCTAAAATTAATTAAATTACAAATTGCTTGTGCTCAGCTTAATTAGTTAGAAGAAATGTTATATATATATATATATACATATATATATAAATACATATATGTATGTCTGGTATATATATATATATATATATCTATATATTTCGATATTGTTTTTGTAAGGGCGACAACTGAAAACGCAAATATTAATTTGCATATATTTTTGCGCTTGTCAAAAATATATAAATAATACTTTTTTTTCTCTATTTTTTTTTTTTTGTATTCCTTTTTTTAGCACAGTTTATGGGAGTTTTTTTTTTTTTTCGTTTTATCAATATATTTATGTTTTTTTTTTTTTTGTTTATGGAAATTGTAGATTATAATTGTAACACACGCATTTATTATTATATTATTAGTTGCAGTAATCGCAGATGCCATATAAGTATATATGCGGGCCTCTGCCAGATATCGTTGCGGATCGGAACGCGTATCGAATGCATTTTCACTCGTTTTCGCATTTTGATCGGAAACGATATCCGGCACAGGCCCGTTAGTTTACGTTCTTTCTTCCCTCTTTTAGTTGCTTTGTTTTAATGGGCTTCACGTGCCTGCAGCTGAGGTTTTGACTGTGTGCTCCTATTCCTTTCAATTATTTAGCTATTTATTTAATTTTTTTGTTTTTCTTTTGTTAACATTTAACAACATTTATACATATATATGTGTGCATATATACGATTTGTATAACATTTAACAGGTACTTCGTAGCGCATTTTGTTTGCTTTGCTCAACAAATTGTCGATTGTTGCTGTTTGTTGATATTACAAATAGTAAAAACCTAAAAACTAATAGCTAAGGTTAAATGAGAGCGAGAGCGAGAGAGAGAGAGAGAGAGAGGGATATGAGAATATGCGCCACTACTAGCCAACAGAAACAGTGTTGTCAAGTCCGCAATTGTCCAGCTAAATGCGGCTATTTTCAGCGTTTTTTAGCCACACACATGTTATTTACAGCTATTCTAGCCTTTATTGTGTGGCAAGCGCGCTTAGCTATTTGCAACACTGTATACAGCTATTTTTTGATTGTGGCATTTGACAACACTGCAGAAAGTGAATGAGGAGAGAGAGAGAGAGAGGAATGAAGCGAGAGAGAGAGAGAGAGGGTTATGAAAGATACCAAAATTGAATTATAGAGCGAGATGTTGTTGTTGTTGTTGTTGTTTACCTTCTTTTCTTTTTTTGTTAATGATATTTTGAATTTGGTTGCTTTCCGTTTTTGAAACTTTATGAATAATATGCTTATATAAGTTTATACATTTAGAATTGAGCGCACAAAAAACTTCAGCCAGAGGCACGCACATATATGCACATACAATATATCTATGTATGTGTGAGAGGTATGTTCTTTTTATTTATAATAAATATGCTTTGTTTTATAGCCAAATTGGGTTTTGCACTAGAGCTCTTGGTTAAACATTGATTGCATTTATACATATAACACATAAATGTTGTTTTTCTTTTTAGGCATTGCATTTTGTTTTTTTTTTTTCTTAAAAAAAACTTCCTTTATAAACAAATTAGACACAAACTTGACCTGAGCTTACATTTTTTTTTGTTTGGTTTTCTTATAGTTTTTTTTTTTTGTTTTTTTTTTTTCTTTTTCTTGGAAGCTGAACATATAATATCATATTAATATAATTCCTTTGATTCGCGTAGTTCGTGCTATATACAAATTTTTGCTCTACTCTGGTATTTTATGCATTACGAATCCTATTTCCTTTCAAATAGGCGGGCATTTCTTTTGGGTTTCTTTTAAAGTTTTTTTTTTTATTTTTTAGTTTTATTTTAAGTTATACAAACAATTAACAATTTACACACGCATGACGAACTTCAGAGAGAGAGAGAGAGAGAGAAGGGGAGGGGGAGAGAGAGCCAATGGATAGTTCAAATTGCAGGGTATTCTAGGGTATGCTACGGTTAGTATTTTGCTTTATATGGTAGACAATGTACAACTACAAAAGCCGTGCTCACTAAATGCTAAGTTTTTATATTATACATAAATAGTTTGTAAATATTAAATCTTTAGTACAAATCGAGGCAATTTTTCTTTCTTTTGTTTTTCTGTTCAAGTAAAAAAGGAAAATATATATATATATATATACATATACATATACATATATATATTAGTATATAATTCGAAATAAACAATTAGAAAAGCACTTGATGATCTCTTGCGGTTAATGTTTAGGCCACTTTTTGGTGTTCACAGCTGTTTATACTTAGAATTTGTTGAATGCATAAACGAGTTTCTTCTTCTTTTTGTTCTACACACACATACGCTATATAAGGTCCTATACACACACATACATACACACATATATATATCTATATATATATGTATATGTCGTATATAGCTATAGAGTTATCTGAGTCTGAATATTATCAAGCGGTAAACACACATACACAAATATTTTGAATAATTTTGTTTTTCCTTTTTCTTCTCTATACATTTAAACATTTTTCAATGCACATAATATATTTCGGTTTTTTGTTGTAAATATTTTGCTTTTTCTTGTTTTTCTTTTCTTTTTTTCTTTTCTTTTTTCATATATTTTGTCATTAAGTTTAATAAGGCGCTGGTTTTTAAAAAAATTTCTTGCAGTTTTATAGGTTTTTTTAAGAGCACATTTTTTAGTTTAGCACAAAAAAATAACAAACTTAGGTCTACATTTTTTTTTTTTTAGTTGTTCAGCTAACATATTTTTCTTAAGGCAACAAGCTTTCTTTATCTTAAACAATTCACATTTACAAAAAAAGGGGAGAAAAGTTACACAAAGTTTTTATAGTATTTTTTTAATTACATTTTTTTTTTAATGTTTATCACACCTTAAGCCTACTTTTTGCAAAAAAAAAAAAAAAAATATCGAACGTCATCATATCGCATGGTATTTAATTTTTTTTTTAATTATTAATTTTTATAGTTAGCTTAAGTATAATTTATATAATTTTTTTAGAATTATTTTTCCAGATTTTCGCCAGATTTTGTAACGTTTTGCTGCATAATCTCGCACAGGGACTGGGCAGGGTTAGATGTGAGGGGGGGGCAGTTTAGGTTTGTTTTAACGGAAATTAAAATTAATAATTACTGATGCGGCTGTGACTGCCAACAAATTGCCTGTTGCACGGAATGTTATCGATAAACATAAACATAAACATAAACACACACATATATACACATATACACATACATATATATATATATATATATGTGTGTGTGGAGAGAGAGATATACATACGTACAATATACACATATACATACACACATACAAATTTAAGGTTATGTACAGGTGCTTTACAATCTAAACTTTAGACGAGCAAAAAAAAAACAACAAAAAAAAATTAGTTATATTTATATTTTAAACAAAGTGCTTTAAATTTTAAAGGTTGTTTTATGAGGTAGTCAAGCCACGTTTCGGAGCGCCGCTCCACACACACACACACACACACACACACACACACGCACACGTGTTGCAGGGGGGTAGTTTGGGTGCTTTATGATAAGAAGTATATTCGAGCGCGGGCGCAGGGCGTAGTGGGATGTGGGAGGAGACATTACTGTTGTTGTTGTCGTTGTCGCTGTCGTTGTTGTTATTGTTGTTGTTGTTGTTGTTGGAAGAACTTGGATATTTCGTTAGGGTTGTGTCCGTGTGTGTGTGTGTGGGGTGTGTGTCCGTATAACTGGGCGCGGCAGCACACACACATACACACTCGCACGCGCACACACCTATGCCAGCTGCATGTGCGTGTGCCCTAACACCAGTAGTCCACATGTGTCCAAGCCTGTTCCTGCTGCAGCTCATCCTCCACCGCCTGCTGCTGCTGCTGTTGCTGCTGCTGCTGCTGCTGCTCCTGCTGCTGTTCGTAGGCCAGCAACAGCTCGTGATCGGCAGCACGCTGGGCAGCCCGATCTCACGCCAGGCAGCCGCCGTTATGCATAAAGGCAGCGGCGCCCGTATCTAGATCCACAAAATCGGTTTCATCGCCCAGCTGCGACAGCAGATCGTTGGGAAAGCAGCTGTTCTTCATGATCAACAGCTGCTCCTCCTCGTAGACGGGCGTCATGATGCCGACGCCGACACCGCCGCCGTGTGGCAGGCCATTGTGAAAGTCCATCAGATGGCTGTTGTTGTTGTTGTGCACGGCCAGGCTGGCCACACTGGTCATGTTATTGAGTATGCTGCTGGGATGCACGCTGACCGCATGCTTGATGTCCGGGAAGCCGTCGCTGGACTCGAACAGGAAACGCTCGGCGCTCAGCGCTGTCGTGTATGGACTCTGTGAGTCCACCAATTCGTTTTTCACAAATTCAATGGCGCTGGTGGGCGTGGTCGCTGGCGGCAAAGTTGTTGCTGGCGGCAGGCTAGTTACTGCTGCTGCTGCCAAGGTGTTGCTGCTGCTGTGATTGCTGCTGGTGTTGTTGCTGCTGCTGAGGCTGCTGAGGCTACTGAGGCTGGTATTGCTGCTGCTGTTGGTGGGCGTGGTGATGGCAACGGCCACGGCGGACAGGCCCAGGCCAAGGCTGAGGCCCTCGCAATTGGGCACATAGTCCGAGACCTGTTGGCTGACCACCAAATTGCCGTTGTTGTCGGCATTGTTGTTGCTGTTGTTGTTGCTGGCGGGATTCAGTGACGATTGCTGCTGCTGCTGCTGCTGTTGTTGTTGCTGCTGTAGTTGCTGTGGCAGACAGAGCGCCTCCTGCGTTGGCGAGCTCAAGTAGCCCGCATGCTCAAACTCCTGCGGCGAGGGCGAGGGCTTGCAATAGCCATTCGGCAACTGTTGCTGTTGCAGCTGTTGCTGCTGCTGCTGTTGCGCCTGTGCTGCTGCTACCGCTGCTGCCATAACTGCTGGCGTCTTGCTGCCAAACTTGAACGTCGACATGGATGGTATGCTCTGCATGCGCTGCTGCTGCTGCTGTTGTTGCTGTTGCTGCTGCTGTTGCTGCTGCTGCTGTTGCTGATGTTGCCGCTGTGTGGGCGTGTTGGCTGCGCTGCCTGCCGCATCACCATTGAGCAGCCCCTCCAGCTCCAGCTCGGCCAGATACTTGGTTGCCGGCGATTGCAGCAGCTTGGATGGCAGCTGGCAGCCGCCGCGTTTGACGCAGCCCGGCGAATGCGCCTGCAGCATCTCGAGCAGACGTCGCCGATCCGTTTCCAGGGTGCGCACCTGATTCTTCAGGTCAACGTTTTGGGTATCGAGCACCTCGGACTCTTTGATCAGGTTCTGGGTGCGTTCGCGCTTCTTCATGCGGCATTTGGTGGCCGCGATTTTGTTGCGCTCGCGACGCCGACGCCGGCGATCCTCATCCTCGGGCGTCAGGCCCTTCGGCACCGACTTGGTTTCGCTGTCCTCATCGCTGGACTCCTCGCAGTCTTCGTCGCGGCGCGAACACTTCGAGTTCGGCTGCTCGGAGCCGGAGCTGGAGTCGCATGTGGACAGCTTGCGTTTGCTTTGAATGGACAGCTTGAGGCCAGCTTTGATCAGCTGCGAACAGGTCTAGAGAGAGATAGAGATAGAGAGAGAGAGAGAGAGAACGATTAGTCAAGGTCCAAAAGTTGTTTGTCACCAATAGCCAAATTGGCTGAATCCCATGTGGCGCCGCAGTTACCAGCAGTGCTGTCAATTTAGCCATTTTATAGCTATATTTAAGTGTGCAACTGCTGCAATTCCGGCTATTTTTGAATGTTTAAAGATTTGCCATGCTTAAGATTTATTTAGCTTGAAATTAACTTAAACTTAAATTTCAATTTTTCAATCTCAACGAGAAGCTTTGGCAACCCTGTCTATTGCCTGTCGATTACGTAACTTCACATTTGTGTCATCTCTAGCCTAACATGTCCCTTTTTATTTGGGAACCTTGCCAACTGCTTCAATGGAAACCTCGCTAAAAGGTGGCAACCCTTTTCCCCATGTGAATGTAATTTAGCCATTTTTAGCTACTTTTTCGCAGCGACAGTTGGCAACACTGGCGCTGGCAGCACGAATTGCATAAGTCAAGTCTTTTGGCATCGCGCATTGTGGTATCGAGTAGCGAGTATTTTGAGTGCTTGCCGCGGCGCACAACTCCAATTCGGGAAATGACGCGTTGACATTTCTGACTGACCCATTTGGCCAGAGAACTAACCAAGTTCAACCAGATCTCACTTGACTCAGTGACCGCGCCTCGCCCCCTGCACCGCCCTGAGCGGGCCAACCCTCACGAGAAATCAACAACAAATAAAATACTTGACATGAGTTTTGCTCAGCTTGGCGCATTCCTTGGCCACACTTCGGATCTGGCCCGGCTATTTTTTGGCTGGGCTTGGGCTGGGCCTGGGCTTTGCGCTGGGTTTTTGGGATTTTTGGGTCTCGCCTTTCAGATTATCTCGGCGGCATTTGTTTTGTTAACTTTGTGATTTACTTGAGGGCAACTCTCGCATAAATTTTAAATATTAAAGTGAAAGATAGAAATCGGTATTTTTTTCCTCTTTTTTTTTATGTTGTGGACCCGCCCAGTGCCCAGACTACTGGGCAGGACAATGCATTCAACAAAAACAATAAACAACAACAAGGCCACAACAGGTTGCTCAAGTGCAATCGCAACTGTCAACCTCCGCCCGCTCCGCTCCCCTGGCCACAAGTCTCCAGTCTTAAAGAGGTGGGTGGGCAAAGCGTCAGCGCCTTTTATGGAGTAGAGACAACAGACAAACAGATGGTC
Source organism: Drosophila littoralis (assembly GCA_018903485.1). Taxonomy (NCBI): domain Eukaryota; kingdom Metazoa; phylum Arthropoda; class Insecta; order Diptera; family Drosophilidae; genus Drosophila; species Drosophila littoralis. Next base: position 11,130,293 of record JAEIGF010000591.1, read on the forward strand.
ATCACGTCGACACGTTGTCAACTTTCATTTAAAAAGGGCCCAACCAACACACATGCCCGCAGTTCGGTTAAGTCAATGCGACTGGTTGAATGCCCCACATTGAAATTGAAATTGACAAGGAAAAGAGGAAAGGCTCAGATTGTGCAAATAATTTGAGCTTTGTACACCCAAAAGTCGTTGAATTGACATTGAAATTGAAATTAAAAATTGAATTGAAATTGAAAGAAGTCGGTAGCCGAGTAGTCGAAATAACGAGTCAGCTTTCAACTAGTTGAAAGCTATCATTAAAATTGAAAGGAAAAATTTATGATTGAATTCAAGCTTGCACTGAACTCTCAATAAAATTCAATATTTACAGATAATTAATACCAATCGAAATTAAAGTAAATTCAGCTGACCCACAATGAAATTGAACTTGCAAAGGAAGTTTAAAATTGATTGAAGTTTGACTTGACAGTGGAACGGGTCATATATCTTACAAATAGTCTTAGTAGCGCAGAATGTGCAATCAATTGAACTAGTTGAAAAGGAAGAATTGAATTGATGATTCAATTGAAAGAGGAAAGTTTGATAATGTTGAGATTATTTTAATATAACAGCCTTAAAAACGGAAATATGCAGTCAATTCAACTTGAAACTGAATCTTAAGAATAAAAGAAGTATAAGTTGAATGCAAGTTGAAACAGAACTGAATTGAAAACTTTAGAATTACTTAGTATGGTCTAAATTTCAACGACTTTGATGCAATTCAATTGAATTGAATTCGTGATTGAAGCGTCAGTAAAAGTGCTGATTGAAGCGCTGATTGAAGAGTTGATCGAAGCTTTGATTGAATAGTTCATTGAAGGGCCGATTCAAGTGTTGAAGCGCTGATTGTAGAGTTGATTCAAGCTTTAATAGAAGTGCTGATTGAAGCGCTGATTGACAGCTGCTGAAATGCTGCCCCCCTCACTCCACTCGCGGTCTCCCAATCTAGCTCTCTACCCTGTTGTCCCCCTTTTTAGGCAGCCCACTTCAATGTGCAGCTCAATGACAGCTCATTCAAGTGCCAGACAAGCCCAGACTATCTTTGCCAGCCCATCTTCACGATGATCATGAACATGATTATCATTATCTTGAGTTTTGCGCTTTTTATTTGCTGTCTGCTCGAGAAATTGTTCAGATGCCACTGTCAATTTCCAACGCCCACTCCAAAAGCCCCTCCTCAGCCCTATGCACAGCCCAGCCCCTTTTTGCTGCGGCTGCTGCTGCTGTTATTTTCGCCAGCCGCTCAACGCATTGTTTCATTTAAATTTTAGGCACGCTGCCTTTTTATTTATTGACCCAAAAAGCAGATAAATAAATTTTGTTTCAACCAGAAAAAAAAAAAAAACCGACGGAAAAAAAGAAACACGCATAATCATAATAATCGCATGCGCCAACGACTGCCACTGCGACTGCCGCAGCTACTGCGGACCGCCCGGCGACCATATGGTCAAGAAAAAATAAAAAGAAAAAGATTTTGTTGCCTTTAACTCGACTTGGCAGACTTCTCGAAAATTGGTGCGTTTTCTACTTGACTCCAGCTGCTGTTGTTGTTGTGCAACTCTCTATGCGAGCGGGTGTGTGTGTGCGTATGTGTCTGTGTGTGTGTGTGTGTGTGTATGTGTGTGCGCCTGTTAGTTGTCAGGGCATTCCAAATGGTCTGCGTGTGGGGCCAGTGAGCGTAATTGGAGCAAGCAGTAGCAGAAGTAGGCTGCCAAAGGGTCGGGGGGAGTAAGAAATGCAATTCCACAAATTCATATATCCATCCCATTTATATATATATTTATCTATATCTATACATACAGCGTGCATTCTTCGGCCTTGCCCGGGGCCAAGTTGTTTGCTACATGTACAATTTCCCTTATCAAGCATTTTCCGCCTGTGAAAATAAGCTTTTCGCAATCTTTTCACAGTTGCGCTCGGAATCACGAAGGGTAACTGCAGTACAAATTTGAGCTACATTGCTTTTATGGTTTGCGCTGTGTGTTAATGATCAATCAGTCAAGCAGGCAGTCGATCAGTCAGTTAAATAATCAGTCAATCAATCTAAGATTAGATGGGGTCAGTGTTCAAGTATGCAGATCAGAAATTGGTAAGAGAGAGAGAGAGAGAGAGAGAGAGAGAGAGAGAGAGAGAGAGAGAAAGAGAGAGAGCGAGAGAGAGAGAGAGAGAGGGAAGGGCAGAGACAGAGGGAGAGGAGGAGAAAGGGAGAGATAGAGAAGAAGAGCGACCAAGTCGTTTGACTAAGTTTGCCACAAAAAACAAGTCGAAAATGTTGACTATTTAAAAGAAGAAACTCGATCTTAACTTGAAGCGAGCCGGAGACAGAAAGGGAAATAAAAGCAATAAAGCAGCTGATCAGAGAGCAAGAAAGAGAGGGAGAGAGAGAGAAGGGAGAAGCACAACCAAAACTAAAGTTTGGCACTGATCTAAGTGAGATAAGACTTAATCTATGTTTGATAAGCAGGGCAGATCGAAACAGAAAACATGAGATAACGAAGTCGCAAAGATAAGCAACGTATTTGGGGCCGATTTCTGAAGGCATAAAGATACAACTCAACGAGTGCTACGGGCCAGAGATAGAGAGAGAGAGAGAGATACATATATGTATATATGTTTTTCCAATACCATATTTAGTCCCTCTTTGCGATTCACCTAGTTGCGATTCATCTGTATCTGTATCTGTATCTGTATCTGTATCTGTATCTGTATCTGTATCTGTATCTGTATCTGTATCTGTATCTGTATCTGTATCTGTATCTGTATCTGTATCTGTATCTGTATCTGTATCTGTATCTGTATCTGTATCTGTATCTGTATCTGTATCTGTATCTGTATCTGTATCTGTATCTGTATCTGTATCTGTATCTGTATCTGTATCTGTATCTGTATCTGTATCTGTATCTGTATCTGTATCTGTATCTGTATCTGTATCTGTATCTGTATCTGTATCTGTATCTGTATCTGTATCTGTATCTGTATCTGTATCTGTATCTGTATCTGTATCTGTATCTGTATCTGTATCTGTATCTGTATCTGTATCTGTATCTGTATCTGTATCTGTATCTGTATCTGTATCTGTATCTGTATCTGTATCTGTATCTGTATCTGTATCTGTATCTGTATCTGTATCTGTATCTGTATCTGTATCTGTATCTGTATCTGTATCTGTATCTGTATCTGTATCTGTATCTGTATCTGTATCTGTATCTGTATCTGTATCTGTATCTGTATCTGTATCTGTATCTGTATCTGTATCTGTATCTGTATCTGTATCTGTATCTGTATCTGTATCTGTATCTGTATCTGTATCTGTATCTGTATCTGTATCTGTATCTGTATCTGTATCTGTATCTGTATCTGTATCTGTATCTGTATCTGTATCTGTATCTGTATCTGTATCTGTATCTGGATCTGTATCTGTATCTGTATCCGTATCTGTATGTGTTTTTGTATTTATATCTGCAAATGTGCGATGTTTGCCGAGCAGCGCCAAAAAAAAAAAAAAAATAATAACTCACATTTCGCACGAATCGTCTCGCAAATTTGCATCTTTTATTTGGCCCCGCATTTTGTTTGTTCGCCTGTTTGCCAGTTTTTCTCTTCTTCATTTTTTATTACTTTACTTTTTATTTGTTTTCCGTTTTTGGAAAAATACCCTTAAAAAGGGGGGTATCTGAAATTTGTAGCTTAACGGTTTCGAGCTTATTTATATTTATATACTTGATCAGCTCCCATTATAACTATATTATAATGACAGTCTGATCGAACTGAGCTTTCAACTAAGATGGGTTAATGAAACTTTGTATAAATGCATTTTAATGCTGCTTGAAAAACATGTACGCGAACCCCTTTAATAGGATGTATTTGTCCTGTGGCTGGCATAGGAATTATGAAACGTTCCGATATTGCTGCAGATTCAGCCCTCGTTTTAGCTTTTGTGATTATATTATATATTATATTTATCTAAAATTATAGCTAGGGTATTCAGTGTGCGGTTTGTTTGCAATTTATGTTTTCTTCTCGCCTTTTTAAGTACTTTTAAGTATTTTTTTATGTACGACTTTTCGACATTCAATATTTGCCATTTTGAAATTTGTACTTTTTTTTCTGCCGTTTTCCTTCCACTTTTTACTCGCTGTGCATTTTGCGTTTATGAGAAATGTGCAAAATACAATTTAAACATTTGTGCAAATATTTGCGCAAACTAAGAAGAAGCAGCAGCAGCGGCAAAAAGTGCAATAAAAACTGTGGCGAGTGGCAACAGCATTTAGCATTTGCCTGTGTGTGAGTGTGTGTGTTGGGCTTTCATAATTTATGTGAAATTTGTTGGAAAACAAATTGAAAAGTGTTTAATTTTTATTTTTTGTAATATTTTGCACTTGCGCCGCCGTCGACTGGCGGCAATTAAAATTTGCGGCAGTTCAATGCCTATAAATTCGTTTCAAGTAATAATCATAAATCACACACACACACACAGAGAAACACACACACACACACACACATACGCACACCTGCCAATTAGTGCAGCGCACATTTACAGATACGTAAATGTTTCTAAGTATCTGCTGGATGCGCCCGGGAGCTGTGAGCTCTGCTCGAATGGCATTTAATTGCCGCGTGGCAAATGTTATTCATATGCAATAATCGCACCCGCACTCGCCCCTCGAGAAAACACGCCTCCCCCTCCCAGCCACATTTCCACCTACCTATCCTCACTGAGCTGAGCGCGTCAGCTACGTGCCTCATTAAGGCCAATGTCAGTCAAGTGATTCTGTGCAGCCGCACACAGATGCAACAGCTATAGATACAAATGCAGCAGCTAAAGATACAGATACAGCTGCAGCTACAGCTATACCCACAGATACAGATACAGATACAGATACAGATACAGATACTTTATTCAATTTCTGTTTGCATACGAAAAGTGAAATCAATTCTGGCTGCGTTTTGCAATTGAAGCGTCAACAACGACGCCCACGAACTCAGCGCCAAAGCCAAAAGCCTGACCCAAGCGACAAATCGACCAAATGACTAACCGACTGTCGCCCCGATTGAAGGCGTGTTGGCGTGTGGGCGCGGGGGCGCGGGGGAGTGCCAGCGGATGCCGGCCAATGTCCGGAGCTAAAGCCGGAGCCGGTGCAGCGACTGGCATTGCGTGGGCATTTGGCACATCGTCGTGCGCTGCGTGGGCGCCACATATGCAATTCGGACATTGGAAATGAAAAACGCACGCAAATGTTGGACAATCTTGTTGATTGTCGTTGAATGGTGCGGCCAGATTGAAAGGGAAATTGAATTGAATCGAATTGAATTGCATGCACGCGTGCAGTAATTCAACAGATGCCAGATTGAAAGTGAAAATTGTGCAATGCGTCGTCAAATTAGCCAAAGGCCATCAATCGATTGCATCAGATAATTGAAAGTAAAATTGAAAGCTAGGCTCGATTGAATTATAATTTCAACAGATTGTAAACTGTGATGGAATGTCAGCAATATTTCATTAAACATTTTGATTGAAAAGAAAATTGATTGAACAGCGTTTGGCTAATTGAAGGAACTGCTTAAGATTAAAAATAAAATTGTATGCCCATATTTAGTCTATAATTATGTTTATACTGAATTTCAGGTCGAACTGATTGTCAGCTATGACAAGATTAAACTGAATTGAACGATCAATCAAACCGTGTTGGGCTATCTATGGAGCAAGATAAATGAAAATATAATAGAAGTCAAACTGTAAATTATGCGAGATATGAACTATATGTCCAATTGAAATATTTCATTGATTGAAAAGGCTAATTGAAAGCTAAAAACTGCACCTGAAGGCCACAATCAATAGATAAGATAATTGAACGAAGAACTGGAGATTGAAAGTAAAATTGAATTACGGAACTGAAAGTTCAACTGATTGTCAAGAATGCAACAAATGTTAAATTGAAGCAAAGTAGAAAAGGACTAAGTATGAATTGAAAAGGATCCACGATTGAAGCTCTGAAATTGAAAGTCCAAGATTGAAAGTCAAATTTGGTAAATTGATTCCGAGTCTTGTTCTCGAATTGACAGCCATGTTCAAATACAATTATAGAAAATCTTGAAGGCTAAATTTGTATACACACCCCTTTTGACAGCCCCTCTTGACACCTACCTGTTGCACACTGGGCGTGGTCGCTGTGCCCGCCGGCGAATCGAGCGGCGATGCCGAGCAACTGGAATGACTGCTGTCCTGCGAGTGCGACTGCAAGAGAAAAGACACCACAGCTGAGATTAGGCAGGCTGTTCAAGGGGGGGTGAGCGCTGCGCGGGGCTACGCACCTGTCCGTTCGCATTGCCGCAGAAGTTGCGTATGGTGACCACCGGCGTGGAGGCGGCGCTGCAAGTGCCGGAGCCATTGAAATTGAAGTTGTCCAAAGGATTTGTCATCGCGATCAGCGAATTGAGTATCTCTGGAGTTTTGGGCGTGTGAGCGCCAAGGCCGCTGCCCTCGATGCTCAGCAGCGCGGCGGCCGGTATATTGGAGTTGAACATTGTGTGGCTGCTGTTGCTGCTGCTTCTTATTGGGGCGCGAATTCTAATTGGATAACGAATAAACGCACAAAACGAAACGTAAATAATAAAAAGAATATAAAAAAAACACTCGTAACTCGTTATTTTATTTGTAGAATTCTTTTTTTCTCGCCACTTTTTTATAGTAGAACTTTGTTTAAACTTTATTTGTTGTTGTTTTTTTTTGTTTGTTTTTTTTTTTTAATATATTTTATTTGTAAATCACAGTTGAAGGCCTACGCGTTGCATTTGTTGGACTGCTTTTTGTTGTTAATTAAATATTTATTGTTTTATTTTTATGTTTAATTATTATTATTTTTTATTTATTTTTTTTTTTTGTGTTTGTATATGCGCTTTGTATAAATATAGATATATATGTGGATATATATATATTTTTGTATAAGTATATAAATGTTGTTTTTATTTTGGACACTCGCGTCTACTTGTTGTTGTTGTTGTTGTTGTTGTTGTTGTTGTCTCTCTCGGTTATCACAAATTGTTGTTAATAAAACGTTTTTTCTTTTTAGCTGACTGTTGTTTGTGGTTGTTGTTTTTGTTGCAGTTGTTTTTGTTGCTCTTGTGCAAATATTGTTGTTGCTTTTGTTTCTTTAGCTGTTGATGCTGCTGTTGTTGTTGTCGCTGCCGCTGCTGCCGTTGCCGCTGCGTCGCGACGCGGTTCCATCGGCGCTTCCAGCGTGTGTTGCTCACAGCGTTGAATTCAACTGAATGTTTTGGCCACCGGCACCGGTCGACATCCACATCCACATCAGCGACATCCGAGACATCAACCGACGACAGCGACGACCAGCACGAATCGCACGCTCGCTCTGTACGAGAGAGAGAGAGAGAGAGAGAGGGAGAGAAAAAAAGAGAGAGAGAGAGAGTGGGTGAGTGAGTGATAGGGCAAGAGAAGTGTGTGAGAATTCAAAAAAACAAGTCAAATTGCGCCCGTATTCGAGCTTGTGTGAGCGTAAAACAGCTCATAAAAAGCCAGTTAGTGTGCCATACACTGCACGACCTTAAGATACCCTGTAAGCATTTATAGAACACTGCAAATCGAAATAAGCATAAGTTGTAGGCATATTTTAAGGCATGACTGCTGCACATTATAAATAAATTATCTTATTAAACAATTAGGTGTACTCTACAAAGAACTGCATGACTAAAAGATACCCTGTAATGGGTTATGCATTCTTTGTTTGGCTCAATTCATACGACGTTGTTTGGGGCGTCTTTTATGTCACAGCAAGTGTGCTCTATACAAGACAGCATGATTAGCAGATACCCTGTAATCAGCTATGAATTACACTAAATCGAATTAAACACATATTTTAGCTCAATAGACAACGTTTGAGCCATGTTTCAGGGCAGGGCTAGAATATTATCGTTTTAAACAAATAAGTTTGCTCTCGGCAAGAGTGCATGAATTCGAGATACCCTGTAATGAGCTATAAATGTACTCTAAATTGAACTAAACACATGTCTTAGCTCTTTAAGCAATATTTGAAGCCACTTTAATGAAACTTGTGTGCTCTACGCAGGTCTAAATGACTTCAAGATACCCTATAATGAGCTATGAATTAATTCATAGGAACATGAGTAGCTGCATCCCCCGTTGCGGCTTCTGTAGATTCCGAGATTAAAGTGTCTGCTGCATTTTAATCCCCAATAAGAGGCTACCCCACTGACCTGTTTAGTTGTATTACAGGGTATAAGCCTAAACAATTGAATTATAAAATAAGCGTAAGTAAATTGATTTATGTAAGCATTGAGCAGCTGACAGCTGACTGACTGACTGACTGACTGACTGACTGACTGACTGACTGACTGACCCAATGCTGTTCACATTTGCTGTGCGTAGTTTAGTTAGCCATGTTGATGTCTCAATTAAGAACTTAATCGTTTAATTGAATGCAGAATGCACACATTTTCATAGATGCCTGTTAGCCAGAGGCTGCGGATCTACAATTGATCTACATTTGAGTGTGTGTAATAGCCCAACGGGTATGTGCGGTCAATCACAGTTGAAGGTGAAATGCAAACAACAAGCACATGCATTCCGAGCATTGCAAGTATTGCAAGTATTTCAGCTATGCAATAGGTCAATTGAGACTCTATGCATCTGCTTTGCTCAAACTGCAGCTGAGATCTCTTTAGAATCTCGCATACAGACTGTTTTATGGGCTTTCGTCGAGCCCAAAGTTTATCAGCAATTTTTTTAGCGGTTATATCTCATTAATTTACGTTTTAAATTCAATTAGATTTGAGCACAGCCAACTTGATAAGGCAACTTAATTGTGAGCGTTGAGCGCCACATAGCACAATGGCGCTGTTTCTATATTAGTATTATATTTGTCTCAAAATTGCAAACATTCAATGAGATTTCATAAATTTATGCTAAATTTGAGTTTGATTTCAGCTCAGGGCAAGCAAATATGCCTGCACAGCGTTGCCAGATAGTTACTACGAATGCTATTTCTGGCCTTGCTGTTGCAGCGTTGCCAGCTGTCATGAAATCAACTCATAATTGCATTTTTCTAAGCCTATTTTAGCCTAAATGTAAGTCAACTTAACAACTCGCTTCGTTGAGCTTTCGCAGCGTTGCCACAGGGCACTTTTATATTATATGAAGTTATATTATTTAATTTTAGTTCTCAGTGCTAATTTGGGTTTTTTCGTTTTCGTTTCTGTTTGTTTTTTTTTATGGCAATTTGTTGCCCTTTTGCGTGCTGCCATGTTTCGCATTTTGTTTTTTATATTTTTTTATGGTCTTTGAGGTTTTTCAAGGAATTCAGTTATGTGTTTGAAATTGTGTGCGGAATGCCTTAGCCAGAGATTGGGTTAAGCTAAAACTTGACTAATTATGCGTTCTGTATAACTAAGTAGTTTTTGAGGGACATACGACTGCGACCCCCCGTCCCCGTCCCCGTCCCCTTTCCCTCACCACTCACCACTCCGAAATGCAAAAGTGAACCAACCCCCAGACGCCTACATAGAATCTAACGAGCAGCCACCCCTTCGGTGCCCGATCTGTTGTGGCTCTGCCATTTCTAGTATTGGCTTTTGGGCCATTTATCATTTTGGCAGGAATGTTTGTTGCGAATGCCAACCCCTGTGCCCCGCAGCAGCTACAGTTGCCTCACAAAGTTTTAGTGCCACTTTTATGTGCTTCACACACAGGCGGACACACACACACACACACACGCACACTTGTGCAATTTGAAAGTCAGTCAAGAAAAAAAAAATTTAATTTTAAAATGAGAAAACAAAAAGCGAAAATGTACAACGAAAAACGTAAAACTTGAGCAACAACCAAATGAAAAAAGCCAGAATAAAGAATTATGATTTATGGCTTTCGCATGTTTTCGTGTGTGTGTGTGTGTGTGTGTGTGTGTGTGTGTGTGTGTGTGTATGTGTGAGTGGTTTAGCTTTTGTTCTGCTGACTTTGAAAGCTTTGAAAGCCTTTGCCTTTGATGTGCGTTGCAACTTGTTCAACGAAAATCTTTTTTGACATTCGCCAAACGCCAAATGCTAATCGCTACACAAATGCTATTTTTATACCCTGTACCCATTGGAAATGGCTTAAATGGGTATATTGGTTAAGTAAAAATGTATGTGACACGCCGAACGCAGCATCCAGAACCACAGAAAGTCATCTGAACGACGAGCTGAGTTGATTTTGCGATATGCCTTTCCATTTTCATAATATCGATAAATATCGATTTGAGACACGTTTCTTTAGGCATAGCTCGAAGACCTTTAAGAGATAGGCACCCCAAACTTGGTAAGTCGGCTCTAGTTCTCGCTAGAGATCAAAGCTAGATTGCATGGTTGAGGGTATCTGCTCGTCGTGCACTTCCGACTAGAGCACTCTTACTTGTTTTTCTTTTTTACTGCGTTTCAGCTTCTATCATTTTGACCAAATGCGGCGCATGCGTACAGCCGCAGACCCCTTCTAGCCAAGTGCCCACCAGCCCACCTGTCCGCTCCTCTAGAACCTAGCTTTTGAGGTCACGGCAGGTGGCTGCACGTTGCGCATACGACGCGTTGTCAGCTTCGTGCTGTTTTGTGTTGAGTTGCGCAAACAGTTGACAATCGCTTGACTTGACTCGATTGCTAATCGATAACCGCATCGAAGATGAGCTGACAGCTGGCAAACGGCCCAGCAGGGCGCGCACGGCAACTTGTACTTAGCTTTTATTTTATTTGATTTGTGTTTTTTTTCTCTTTTTTTAGCCATTAAAATTCCTAAGCGGTTTTTTATTATAAAGCGCTTTTTTATGTTGTCTGTTTGTCGCCTTGTCGCTTGGATTGCTGGACTTGTTGATTCGCTGGCATTTCTCGATTGCTCTCAAGTGTGCGAAATTGTTTGCTCGTTCGATTGGAAATGCAAAGATCGCATCAAGCAGGCGATAAATGTAATGCGGACGAATAAATTGTAATGGGCGAACTTCAATTTGCATGGAGTTGATTAGCAATTGATCGATAAACTGATGTTATCGATATATATTTTATTTGTTATCGATCAATATATATATTGTGATGTACCTTTGGAAAAGTTTTTCTGGGCCAATGCGAAAGTTATCGAATGTTCATCGAAAAAAATTAAACGTTTTATTTAATCTTACTTCAATGTATTTAATAAAATTTGTTGCACAACATGTTAACTATCGATAGGTTTATTGATTAAAGATCGATAAGTCTATCGATTACTTTAAACCCAAAATGGAAGCTCAAAGCAATTTATCGATAGGTTTGCGATAAACGTGATGCAAATAAGCATTTGTATGCATGGGTACTTTATTTGGTTTAGTTAAGTGTGTGTAGGCCCATACGAAAGATGTCGATAACCTAATCGAAAGAAACTAATTTCTGTGGAACAACATATATAAATGATCGATAAGCTTATCGACAAGAGTATTGTATTGTATAATCGATATACTTCAAGTGACTGTACAATTGATGAACTGAATAAAAGCATGTCGATCAATCTGTATAAAGTTATATATAAGCATTAAAATATACAAATCCATGTATTTGATTTATCTGCGAGATCAATTAATGAATCCATCAACGTTATATTTTCGTGTTTTAAAATTTTTTTGAACAAGTTTGCATAACATTATACAACAAACTTGAATTAATCGATGCAAGTCTTTGAAAACTCTTAAAAAAAACCTGAATACCCAAAAATAAAAAATAAATTATAACAAATATTATAACAATAAACAATGAAGCACAGTTTGCACAAATATGACTCAGAGAGTACAGTAAAAACCGCACCAAATTTCGTTCGATAATTACTAAACAAATTTATTGTCTCTTCCTTGGAATAAATGAAAACAACCGCAATGTGAAATGTGCATAAAATAATTTACTGGCAAATTGTATAACACCCATATTCATATTCATATATTATTATTATTACTAATACGATTACGAGCACGAGTACGAGTCCAGCAATGATTTGTTGTGGAGCGAGCGCCACTTTACTGCGAGCATACATCATATTCATCGGATCGGATCGGCTGCGGATCGGCTGCGGATCAGCCGTGGATCGTGTGCAATCCCAAAAACATATATATTGCACATGCATATGATATTTTAAATATTTGTTAAGTATTTAACATTTTTATCATGCTGTCTGTGCCCGTGTTTTTGTTGTTGTATGTTTGCCGTACGTGCCTCGGCTGCACTCCACATTTCACACGATTCGAGCGAACGTACGTCCGCAACAAGCAAAAATCGAGAGAAACGAACAGAAGAAAAGACACACACAAACAGCAATTTGCATTTCAAGTGATATTTCGAAAATGTGTTCAAATCGAGCATAAATATCCAGATGTTAGGTCGGAGACGGAACCGAATAGAACACAGACCGAGCACTGAACCGAAATGCAAACCAGTGCCTGGCGTTAAGCAATCGAAAACCCCATTGATATCGATAACATATCCATGATTTGTATCGTACTTCAGTGTCTGAAGTTTAAAATCCTTAAAAAGTGCTCGATTGATGTGAATAATGTAATCGATAAGACAATCTATCGATAAACTCTATCTAATACCATTTCGATATTGATTTATTCAATTTGAAGGCTTGGAGTTTTAATAAATATTATATATTCTGCAATATGATAGTCATTTAATGTACTATTTTGATCGATAACATATCGATAACACCAATGCTCACAAGTAGTCATACGATTAGCTTAAGGTTTATTTCTTAAAATCGATCATATTTTTGTTGCATTCCATTTATAAATTGTTATCACATCACCAGCTAAGCCAGTGCTAGAATATGGATATTCTATTAATATCATATTTGCAACTATAATTTGATTCTTTTAAGGACATGTATTTCCTTGTGCCGAGTATTTACATGTTTCTTCCAAGTTCAATATATCGTAACCTTCCCCAAAATATCTGAGAGCCGCATTAAATCGATGCACTTTATTTAATGGAAATAGGCCACATTTATGTAAGGGTATTTAATATTCGGCATGTACTGAAAATAATTGAGTGGCATTAAATGTGTTTTGTATTTCATGAAATTAAAGGCTTCGGCAGGGCAAAAGAAAAATATGGAGAACAGAAAGAGAAGCAGCGCGAGCGAGGGAGAAAGATGGCAGAAAAAGCAATCATTGGCTGCTTTCCATTTGTGCCTCTTCTTTTCCCCTGTTCTTTTTTTTTTCTTTTGCACTTTGGCCAAAACAAATTTCAGGTCCGGCTATGAAGGAGCTGCGGCCTGGGGCCGGGCTCGGGGCTCATAAAAATAGCTGCGGCAGCTCGCTGCTCGCCGCTCCGCTTCCGTTCTCGGCTCTGGGTGCTCGCTGCTCTCGGTTTGGCTTAATTAAAAGCATTGCGAAAGCCAAACAATCGCCAGAGTCAGGGGCACGAGCCAAAGGCAAACAGAAGACGTGCAATGGCAAAAGTATCTTTCAGATACAAAATTGCCACATTAATGGGCCACAGGCTGTGCGGCTTGGGGCGACGCCGGAACCCGCGCACACACAGCTATTTTCTAATTAAGTGTCATTGATTCGGCGTCAACCCCCCCCCCTATCGCTGGCCCAAATGTCTGCCTGAGCAGTGGGCGTGGCCAAAGCTTTCTTATTGTGGAAAAATTTACACTTTAATTAAAGCATTGCAGATAATGTATCTGCCTTTGATTAGCTGCAGCTGCGTGGCCTGGGGGTTGCCTGTGCTGGGGGTGGAGGAGGAGGCCAGTGGGAGAGGGGGGAGCGGGCGATTGGCTGTGCATTTCTTTTCAAACGCTCCGTGGCTGCTTTTGTCAGTGTGCTTAACACTTGCCTAGTTACAACTAAGCTTACAAAGCGCAAGCGCAGCTCTCCCCCCCTCTACAATGCTGCCCTCAAAGACAGAAATCAAGAGCTCCAAAGATCGGACCCGCTTCGCCGTAGACGCAGCTCGTAGCCCAAAAATGGGCCGCGTGGCTATTCAATTAATTTATTATTCACTTAAGAGCCGCGCACGCCGCTCGACAAATGTGCTGAAGGCGGTGGCGGGGGCTGAGGGGGGCGGCTTGCGAGAGGGGGGTGCGGAAACATTTGGTGGTGGTTCTGTGTTTAGCATGCACATCCACAGAGAACACATAAAAATGTTATAAAAATTAAATGCGCACAAAAACTCCGCAAGAATTTCGCACATAGAACGGCGCGGAAAGCCAGCGGCCGCGCCCTGCAGCCCTCTGGCAACACAGGCCAGTTGCTGCTATGTTGCCAGTGTTGCCAGCTTTTGGACCCGAAAATAAGTTTGCTAAAGCCAATGTTGAAAAAAGGCTAAAAATAGCTGAAATTAATTAACAAGCTGCTTCACAAGGTTGGAACACAAGAATAAGCAAAGAGTTGCCAACTTCGGCGCAGTTCACCTTGAAACTGATTGGCAAGGCTTAACTCATATGTGTTGGAGATGACATAAATCCAAAATTTTGCTATCGATAGACGATAAACAGGGTTGTCAAAGCTTCTCGTTGCCACATAATAACATGTTGGAACACAAGAAAAGGCAAAGATTTGCCAACCTGAAAATAGCCACAATTAGCTAAACAAAAAAACAGCTGCATTGGCAACACTGGTTGCTGCCCCGCTGAATCCCCCACCCTAACCCAGTGGCGAGTCGTTGTCGTTGTGCCAAAAATGTCCTGTTTCATGGGCTCGTTTTTGGGAATGGCAAGTGCAGCGCGTGGGGCAAGGGGCACAGCGGGGTGGAGGTGGGAGCTGCCACTAACTTATGGCGAACGCGTGGCGCAAGTTTTACAGTTATAAACATTTCTGTGCACGTTTCGCGCGTTAAATTTAGGAACTCGTAGCTAAAAACTTGGAAAACCGAGAACTGAGAACTGTAGAAAAAAAAACAAGCATAAATATGCCAGTCGGGTGTAACCGACTGCGCAATGCTCACACACAGCTCCAAGCTTGGCATCTGCACGGCCAGCACTACAGATGTGGCAGGAATATAATATACCCTCTTTCATTTTACGCACAGTGTATTAAAATACAACACAAAATGAATGGAACGAGCGAATTATGAAATGGCATATTTATGGAAATATGCTTAAATGAGCGAAACAGGCCACAGGCATTAAATTGAAGTGTATGGAAGGGGTGGGTCAAACACATCAACAGACTTGAGAAATGTTATCGATTATACGAGTGCTTGAAGCGAATATGCATATACGCTATATTTGATTATACTCAATATTTCAGGCGAATAATGCGCAAGCCATAAACATAAAAGGGGCAATTTTCATAAGATATGCAAATATCGATAAATTGCCAATTGGTGTATCGATAAAAACTTTGATCGGTTTATGCCCAAACTAAATATTGTTATTTCTTAAATGGAATACACAGTTCACACAACATTTATAACATTTGTATAAATACCTATCGTTTGTTTACATTTATCGATAAATTGCACCACAAGATGCAATTGATATGAATGCGTCAGCATAGTTCACAATAATGCGTTGGGCAACGCACGTCTGTGGAATGCGTCAACACACCTACAAATATACGTGTGTGTACACTTGTACACTTGTCTATATATACATATGTACAAAAAGATTCATGAAGGTATGACTATCAGCTACTTAGTATCTATGTACATACTTATATTTATATATAGGTATGTGCATACACGGCGCAAAAGAAAAGTGATTAAATAGAGAATATTTGATCGAATGCTGAAAATTCAATGAATCTGTTATCGAGCAGATCTCAGACATTCCTCAATTGAATTCTAAATTGAAAATAAGACTTGATTTGGGTCGAAATTTGAAAGGCCATCACATTGCTCGGTGTCTTCACACAGGCTTTGCCAACTCAATGAATCATATGACACTTTACAGCACTTAAAGCTGTAACACTTGTTAACACTTGAGCTTAGCTTAAAAATGTTAGTTTAATTTTCAACACTGTTTTTTATAAACCTCTTGCATTCGAATAATATTACCATACTTCTAATACTTTTAAAAAATATGTTTTACACAACTTTCAAACTTGACACACTTTACAACACTGAACATTGAACTACGCTTTTCAACATCTGCGCTCGTTTACATATTAAAATTGGCGCTGCTTTTCGTTCAGTGTATGTGCAGTTATCTTTTGGCTATTTTTTTGTTAGCCGTATCTCCGTGTAGTACATGTGTTTTTTTTTTTTTTTTTTGTATGTATTTATGCGTATCTACTTGGACATTTAACCGACTCACGACCACGCAACTTTTAGCATTAGTCACAAATCAGATAAGCTCAGGTTGCAGTGCGTGTGCTCGGTGTGTGTGTGTGTGTGTGTGTGTGCGTGTGGGTGTGTGTGTGCGTGCCTAATGCAAGGACGTTCGCAATCACAACTTTCAATACACTTTTTGGCATTATCAAGAGCTTATCAGTTGCTGCTGTTGCTATTGTTGTTGTCGTTTTTTTTTTTTGGGCTTTTTTGTTGTTGCTGCTGCTGCCTTGTCTTGTGTCAAAGATGTCTTATCAGCAACAACATGAAATACACAAAACAACTGATATAAAAACAAAAGAAATCAACTGAGAATGCGCTCGTCGGGTGTGCCTGACGAGGAGTTACCTGGTGCCCAACTGCGAGCAGCTGCAGCAAACCAGCTTTACGCTGCGCCTGCGCCTTCTCTTCCCTTTGGTCTTACACTATGGGAAGTAAATGCTTGCTTAACTAGGCTGCTTCTTAGTCGAACTTTACGACGTTTTTTCAATTCTGGGGTAGGCATGCCACACGAGAACCTATTAGAACCTAGTTATGTCTGAAAAACCAAGTCTCAAAATCGATATTATGAAAATTAAAGCAGGATAAATATATATATATATAAATGTATATATCGAATATCAAGTCTGTAACTATAATTATCGATAACGATACACCGATATATCGATAACAATCACTTAGACTGATAGTTGGCCCTAGCTAGATCGACACAGCCTACTGCCTGACCACGTCTTATCGTCTTATCCATTCTCAATGCATACAGGGTATTCAAAATTCTTATCTAACGCAAAGTTGGTTGCTGTAGCTCTTCCATTTGTTGTTCTTGTTGATGTTGTTGGCTGAGAAAATCTAATTAATTTTGAGACTTAATACATGTGTGACATCAAAGCGATTTATGTTGATTATAGCCGCCCGTCATTGACACTATCAGCTATCAGTTTGCAGCCTGTGTTAACTTGGCCTGCAATGTGCCTTTTAATTTATTGATATTTATGAGTGCGCTGTATGTGTGTGTGTGTGTGTGTGTGTGTGTGTGTGTGCGTGTGTTGTTTTTTGGAATTTTATCAAGCAATTGCTTGGGCTTTATGCTTCTATTTTACGTTTTATTTTATTTGTTTTCTTTTTGGCTTTTGTCTAAAGACATTTAGTATACTTTTCACACCTCGTTTTATGTGCGGCATTTGAGTGTCAGATACATTTGTATCTTTGTATCTTTTGCCAGCGTTGCCAGTCATTGCCATGCGACAGCTGTCAGCAGCAGCAGCAGCAGCAACATAATGACCAACTGTTGATGCTGATAATGATGTTGATGATCATGATGATCGTGATGATGAATGGAGGCCAACGGGGTGCGAGCGGCGGAGCGGCGACCGGCGCTCACATCAACATGATTTTTATGAAGGAATTCGCATTAAAATTGTTTATTGTGTTTATTTATTGCAAACGAGCATCAAGCAGCGGCCAAAATGGAAAGAACAACACACTAACACACACACACACCAACACACAATAAATCTAATGGAAATTTTGTGGCACTGCGTCGCACTCGTAATCGCCCCCAAGCTCCATCAAGCTCGGTGGTTTTCAGTGGCTCCAGCAGCCGTAGCCGCAGCCGTAGAAGCTGCCCAGTTGCCACTTGCCAGCTGCCAGTTGTATATTGGAAATGTTCTAGGAAATGCTCTGTGGCATTCAAGAAGCAAAAAAAAAAAAAAAAAAAAAAAAAAACGAAACGTGCATCTCGTGGCAAGCGGCCTTTTGGCTAAGTAAACACATTGGCCAAATACTTTTGTTTATGAACCGCACGCGTCCGCAGCACAAAGAGCGGCATCCAGTGGCATTCTATAGAAAAGCGGGCCACAGATTAAGCGAAACACATACTATACGAATACATATATATATATTCATATATGTATATCCGTGGAAGAGAACTCTTTCAATTACAGAAATTTATTCAAAGTAGTAGCTTTTGTACACTACAAAAAACTTGTTTCATGCATTTTAAAAAGTTGCCATTTCTTTTTATAGTTTTTTATTTTTACTAATTTAATATATATATTAAATGTATATTTTTTGAAATTTGGGCTAGTTTTATATAGGCGCAAATTTTTTAAATTTTTTATTTGAACATTTCTTGAAGTAGTGGAAATTGTTAATATTTTTTGTTTTTTTGTGGATTTTCTTGAATGCTTTTTTGAGTGTGGCACATTTGGAGCGAAAGATGTTTCATCTCGATAAGCGCTTGCATTGAGCAACTGGTGTTCATCACCCCGATGCATCTATTGAGCTTTATATATGTATACATATATCTATATTCTATATGCTTCAAGTCTTTTCCTTAGACGTTCGCTGAGCTTAGTTCCGTTTGAACCTGGTTTGAGTCCAGGTCTTCGTTTGCTCTATTTTAGATGCGCCTTTTCAGTTTTTATAGTGTGTTATAACTCTGACTTAATTACACACAATATGCCTAGATAAAAATATAGCTTTTTAGGTTTAGAAAACAAAAAAAAAATACCCTGTTTGACATGTAGCTTAGAGGTGTTTTTTATGAAATTTATATACCTTATGGCTACGGAGAAGTCTCTTTCTGTGCGTTCTACATTCGTAATGTTCTGTGATGATATTAATTTGGCTAAAAAATTGTAGCCATAACTCTTGAGTCCACTTCAACATCTGCCTTGCCACCAGCCTAGGCTCATCATTTTAATCCATTTGGACTGACAAGAGCTGGCAACTGGGCGTGTGCGCAACTTCTCCTGGGAGCAGAGACAAAATTTGAAAATTTATGCGACAAGGCGTGCCAAAAAAAAAAAAAAAAAAAAAAACACAAAAACAAAAACGGGGGAAAAAAAGAGAAAACAATGTAAGAAGAAAAATGGGGAAAAACGACTGTGAAAATATCAATTAGTTTGTGCTCCAAATGTGTCCCGAATGTCGACAAAGGAGGACGAGGCGGAGGCGGAGCGGAAGGTGTGCGAGCTGTGTGTTAACTGCAGTTAGGCACGCCTACAATATACAATGTATGATAGTCCACACACACACACACACATATGCACGCACCCTCACACACACACACACACACACTTACACTGGCTAATGGAGAAATGTGAAGCGACTTGGCGCTCTGTTGCCGCATGTCCTTGACACATATCCTCGCTTGGCACGCACAACATCTCTGTGTGTGTGTGTGCGCGTGTGTGTGTGTGTGTGTGTGGCCAACGCCTTGTTGGGCTTCCGCTTGAAGCTTGGCCCTAATCCATTTGAACTTTTTACGTTTCAGCTGTGTCCTCGCTGCCAACTCTCTGCCAAGGATAATAAAAGAAAATTCTCCTAGTTTATGGGCCAGCGCAACTTTTGTGGCTTCCCATCTGCCAGTGTGTGTGCGTGTGTGTGTGTGTGTGTGTGTGTGCGAGTGTGTGTGTGCCTGGTAATATAATCCTAATGGAATTTACACTGGAAATTTACAGTGTTATGGCCATAATAGCGAGGAGCGTGCAACGTGGCCTTTTGTCATGCGACCGCGATTTTCTAGAACATTTTCGCTTTTATTGAACACAAAGTTGAATAACAATTGAAATGAGATTGAATAAAGATTTCAATTGTACAAAGTTGAATGGGAAATTTCAATACAACTACAACAATTGTTAATCAGTTGAATCATAATTGAACAAAATAATTTATAAGTTAATTTGCGACAAATGTCAAAAAATTGAAATTGAAATTGAAGCACGGATTGAACATAATTTAATAGCAGATAAAAATTCACTTTAAAACCTGATAGAAACAAAATTGAATGCAAATCGAAGCTGAAAATTGACAAATTTCTCAAAGTAAAGTTTGAATGGGATTAAAAAGAGATTTGACATAAGTTAAAACACAGTTGTATTCAATTCGATTGAACTTAAAGGTAAATTAAAAGCAAATTTTATAAAAGGCTTATGGAAAACAGAAACTTTTTGTTCTATTTTGGAAGTATAATTGAAATCGAATGAATATGTGACTAAAATTGAAGAAATTAAGAAAATGAATTGCAAACAAAACTGAATTGAAATTGAAAAACAAAGTTAATGGTATCTAGCATTCGCAGGGCAATGTTATGAAATGCACTATTATATTCTATTAAAAATTAATTCAAATTTCAAGCCAAATTACGTTTAATAAGTTTTTGTGTATTTCTTGCCCGGAAGCCTCTGACTAGATATTCGCTTTGCCTGTTTCGCTTCGTCTGCGTTGGATGCAAAATGGAATAGAACTTGAGAATATTTTTTTTTCTTTCTATTTTATACATATGTATACATACTATATATATATATATATATATATATATATATATATATATAGTCTTTTTTTGGCTGAAGGTCAAGTGCATTAAGGCGAAACGGAAATGAAAATGTGAAATAGATATAAAAATAGTCGAAAAAAAAACCAAAAAAAAAAACCAAAATGAAAATGAAAACGAGCGCCAGGGCGACGTCGACCATTTATATATATCAACAATTTGCTGGCAAGAGTTAGGGCCAACAATTGGGTGCAAAGGGGTAGAGGGGGGGTTGGGTGGCAATAAAAAGGGAGGGGGCGTGGCTGGGTGGCAGAGCTATAGCTAAAGCATGATGCGTGCGCGAGCGTAGTAAATTGTATTTTATTTGATTTGATTTTGAAAAAGCAAAGCTGCAGCCGTCGCCTGACGCGTTTATCGTTTATCGTTATCCTTGAGCCGAGCAAACAGCAGGAGAGAGTCGGCAGAGAAAGTGGGAGAGAGAGTGGGAGCGAGTGTTGGGGCTGGTGGCACTTAATTGTGCGTGTCAGGCAGCCACTACATGGATATGGACATGGACATGGACATGGACATGGACACGGACACGGACATGGCCATGGATGGCACCCACACACGTGCCCACACGACGCCCAAGCGCTGGGTGTGTTTAATCCAGAGATGTGGTTAACAGGAGCGGGGGGGCAACGCTTTAAGATGTGCTGGCGCAGGGCTGGCCAGGGGAGGGTGAGACGCAGCGACGTTCATAAAAACGGAAATGCTGGCGCCGACATTATCATTTCAGTGTGTGTGTCTGTGTGTGTGTGTGTGGGCGCAATTATGATAATTGAGCAAGCGAGAGACAGAGCAGCAGCAGCAGCAAGACAAAGTAACAGAGAGAGAGAGAGAGAGAGAGAGAGAGAGAGAGAGTGTGTGTGTGTGCTGCAAATTGGCAGACAGGTTAAATTGCGCGTAACTCGCCAGCGAGCGGGCAGATTTTCTACGCTGTTTGATTGATTTGACGCCATTTGGGGCACATGCCACATGCCACACGCAGCAGGCAGCAGGCTGGCAGCAGCCGCTACAAGGACATCACGCTGGCGCCGCTGTGTCTGCTGGACCCCCACCTCGTTGCATGCCACTACGTTCGTCAGCTGCTGCCGCCGCCGCCTTGCCACACCTTGTGGCTGACGCACAGCCTTGCCAGATGGCGTGCAGCAAATTAGCTGCCTTTGATTGATTTCGCGTGCCACAGTGCGACGCATGCGACGTATACGCAATATTTTTGTTTTGCCAGCCCAGGAAGCTGCATTTAGCAGAGGGCGGGCAAGGGGGGAGGAGGGACATTCACTAAATTTAGCCAACAGCCATTTGGCAGCTTGTTTACAGTGAACATGGCCAAAATGGGCTACCGGGCAAAACGGGCAATGCCCTGACATGTAAACAGAGCACTTTTTTCTTGCGCATATTTCACAAATATTTGACATGGAAATTGAAGCAAACGCATTGAATTGAACGTGAATTGAATTGAACCGTTTTTGATTTGATAAATTACACGAAATGTGGCTAATTGAATACATACAGAATTAAACGTGTTGTCAATTGAATTGAAATTGAATTCAAACGCATTTCAAATTCAAAAAAAATATTGTGTTAATTGCATTGAAATTGAATTGTTTGATGGAACTGTTAATTGACAGCGGAAATTGCATTGCCAAGTTTTAATTCATTTTCAAAAATTACATTTATATATGTTGGCTGAAAACATCTTCAGTATAAATTATATAAATGGAATAAAAATAAGACATAAGCACCTTCAATTTCAATTTCAATTCAATTTAAAATTGGTTACAATCTAGAAGAATTTGAAATAAATACAACACAATATCTTAACTAAAGATATTACTGCATTAAAATTGAACTTTTTTTTAAATTATCATCTTCAAATCTACTTTCAATATCACTTTCAATTTGATTTTAAATTAGTTTTCAATCAATAAATTTAATTTCAATAAAATTGAACTTTATAAGCTTTAATCTTCAATATTGAATTGAGTTTTAATTTTATTTTTGAAAATATATTTAAATAAAATAACAATCAAGCTGAATCATATTGTAGTCAATTGTTGTTAAGCTTCAACTGAATTGATTCAACATTGAATCGAAGTGAAATTATAAATTAATTGAATGCGTAAAGCAGTAAAATGCATTTGTTTAGCCATAAACAGCCATAATTGATGGCTGTCAAATGAGTTGGCTTTTTATCAGGCTTACGCAGGCTTTTTCGGGTATATAGCTGAGCTTTTCGGCTTTTCAGCTTTTCAGTTTTCTCAGCTTTTCACAGATCGATGGCCGCACTTTGACTTACCATAAAATGCACTATCGTTTGGCTGCAATGAGAAGAAGCAGAAGCAACAGGTTAGCAACATTTTTAAATATGATATGATTAAAGCTATGTCATTAATTCGAGTGTCGAATAAGTTTATTCACAGAGTATTCACAGAGCATTCACTGTGCATTCAAACTAACAGCATTTGTTGTAATTGAAGCTGCGCCGAGGCTGTGCGTACGCCCATCAATAATTGCAGCTTATGCTCATCCATTATCTGGCCAAGCATCACCCCGCCCCTCCCCCCGCCACTACCCTTCAACCGGCCGTATACAGCACTAAACCTTGCCCCGCTCCCCTTCCCCCTTCTGGGGGGCAGAACCTCCACCCTTGAAGTATTTTGGTTATTTACTGTGTGTAAAAGACGATTGATGATTATTGATTAGGCGTCTGTCCTCCAACCCTCACCACCACCCCCCCCTCCCACGCTCACACACACGACTCACCACCCCCACCCCCCTCACCCCTTCGCTGCCTAAACAGACTATTAGCTTAAATTGGCGACCGGCGCATGAATCATCGCAAAAAATCGAAGACAGTTCGAAAAAGACACAAAAAAATAAGCGAGAAAAAAAAGAAGCAGATGAAAAAGAAAACAAAAAGTGCAGAAGACAAGACGTGAAAAATATACAAAATATATACAGAAAGCAATAAGAAGAAGCACAAGCTGAAAGACGCTAAAAACAAACGCGCGTAGGTAGCGCCAATTTTTAAGGCAAACAACACAAGCAGCGGAGGGGAGTGGTAGCGGAGGAGGGCGGGGGCAGGGAGAGGGAAGCAGCAATCGCTTCTCTACCAAATCCTCCCCTACCCCCCTCCCCCTCCCCTTGGCTGTGTCCATTAATTTGGCTTAAATCTTGAAAGCAAACGACGACAAAAAGCAAAACGAAAGACGTTTTGTTTATTTGGTTTTTCGTGCGTGTGTGTGCGTGTGTGTGCGTGCGTGTGTGTGTGTGTGTGTGTGTTTATTCGAGTATTTCAGTATTTCAGTATTTTGGTGTATTTGCCATTCGTAAATCGCAGCCGTAACCCCCTCCACCGGCGCAATCACCACGCCACCGCGAGAAGTTGTTTAACTAACAAATCGAAAGAGCTACCTAATTTGCAACATTTGTGTGTGGGGAGGATTAAGGCCTTTTCGAATTGCATCTTTAATGGCATTAATTTGTTTGAAATGCCAAAAGGCGTTAAGCGGCAGCTGAAAAAATACAACAAATGCACACATACGAAAAATACCAAAAACTAAGGGAGGGGGGTGGGGGTAGGGGAGAAAGCAAACCAATACAAACGCATGCGTCGGTCGTTTGGTTATTTTGTGCGAATTTTCACAAAATTGTGCATTGAAATGTGCAAAAACCCAATTAGCTGCAATTAACAGCAATTTTCTGTGCCTATTTAGAGAGATGCTAAAAAAAGAAACCCATAAAGCAAAACAAAATGATTGCGGGTGGCGTGGGCGGGGCGAGGGCAAGGGCAAGGGCAAGGGTGGAGTCGGCCAGACACGCCCCTCGCCTTCGGCATTGCAAATCCAGTTGCATTTGATATTAATATGATTGAAATCAAATGGAAAGTGCTTTATATTGAAACAAAACTGAAACTGAAAATAAATTAAAAGCGACTTGAAAGCATATTACATAAATTACTGTGAAAATTCTAGCAAAAAATAAGTTGAAGTTTGATTGAAAGCATATGGAAAGAATGTTTGATTGAAACTGATTTTGTATAGAAAGAGAGTTGACATCAAGGGTATGCCAACTCAGCTGATTCGAAAAGATTAATGTCAAAGTTCTATGAAACTAAATTTAAAGTTTGATTGAAACTAAATTGAAACTTTAATTATTATATGAAATATTGAAAGCGATGTTGAAGATGTGCTAATTAAGACAATTAAATTAAATTATTGTGTTAATTCTATAAAGCTAAATAAAATTTTATGAAAAAAAAAACAAAACTGATATCATATGAAAAACGTTTTTGTTGAACACAAAATTGTGGTTGAAACTGAATTGAAAGCCAGTGAGCATTGAAGTTGTGCTAATTCAGACGATTCAATTACATAACTGTGATATTTATATAAAAGTCAATCGAAAATATGATTGATAGCGTATGGTAAGTTTTTGATTGATCCAAAATTTAAGTTAAATTGAAAGCATCTTTGGATTGAATGTGTGCTATTTTAACCGATTCAATCGAATTATTTTGGATTAACTTGAAAAGAAATATCAAAAAATTATCAAACTAATGAATTTAATTGAATAAAAATTGAAGGTAAAATTGCAGTTAAAATTAATTGGATTCAAGCGTATTCCCAAACAAAAACCATAAAATGGGGAGCTTGTTGAAATGACACATTTCAAAATTGCGATTAATTGAATTGAAGTTACAATTGAATCACAATCACATTTTAAAATTACTACTAATTGAATTGAAATTGAAATTCAAATTGAATTAAAAACAACGTTGTGTTTAAATGTAAAACCTTAAACACATTGCAAAGCCTGCCAATTGAAGAGAAAAATTGAAAAAATGCAATGAAAATTGAAATCAAACACAGATTGCATTGATTATAAAAAAAAAAATAAAAGGTTGTATAATTGTTGAGCTGTTGAATTAAACCTTAATGAAATGCAAAGTGCTTTGCAGGTCATCATCATACGAGGCTCATGGAGTTTTTATTTAGCCGTTTGCCAATAAAAATACAAAGACAAAAATAAAAAACAATATATAAAATTGTACATTGTACAACGCGTTGGTAATAAGATTCTTTATACATACAACATATTAAACGTGTGCACAGAGAGACATCAAATGATGTCTAGAATAGATGTGACTGTGTTTTACGAGTCTCATTAGCAGTCATAAGATTTATAATACTGGAATCGTAAGTGTCGAGCGTGTGTACGCTTCTTTTGTCAGTTCATTTGTTCATTTGTTTATTTGTTTATTTGTTTGTTTGTTAACCCATTGACATTAGTTAGCAATTTGTATTTGCAGCCACAACCTTGGCACGTAACACGGACAAACAAGCTGATCTATGCGATCCGATCGATAGCCATGTTTGCCAAGAGAGTGTACTATGCTTTGGCCGTGTTTACCCTATGCAATCTGTGACAGCTTTCTTGTGGAACAGATACCAACATGATGATCGTTTGTGCGCTCTACTTCGGTTTCTCTCTGAAGATCAGTGATCATCAAGAGATATCTTCCCCTCAAATACTTGCAGCCCTTAAAATGATCATTCAGTCTATTACATACATATTGAGCTTTCTTTCTAGTTTTGTGATCGGTTGATCGTAAAGGTCTTATCGTAACCGATCAACTGCATACCCTTACCATTTCTGTGCTGCCTTGATCTGTGATCAGTGTTCATCAGCTTCTAATGTTATGGCTAATCAAGCTTTCTTGTATAGTTCTATAGTAGAATATACAGTTCTCGCTCTTCCTCACCCGCTCTTCTCTTTAACAGTGATCGGTAATCAACAGGGAACAAAATCCATAGATCAGAACGCTCTCAGTCTACGTCAATATCTCTCACTCTCACGCTGATCGATGTGAGCTCTCTTCCTCTCTCTCTCTCTCTCTCTCTCTCTCTGGCCTTAACTCTGATCAGTTGATCCATGTGATCTACAAAGAAATAAACCTTAAACTAGATAGCTATCGCACTCCATGCCAATGATAGGCTTTATCAGCTGCTGTATGTCTAGATGACTGATCAATTAGCGCATATCGCGCGACCTTCATCTTAGCAAGTGGTGAGTCCATAGTTCCAGAATGCGAAATGCCACTTTGCATAGACACTGGGCTGACGGACAGAAAGCAGATCGTGTAAGAGCTGTGAAACGCCAAATAGATGCCAATTTGAATAATGAAGCAGAGGCAAGCTCTTAAAGGCCATTCTTTGCAATTAACGAACGACAGCTGCTCCACAAAATGCAGCCGTAAAAAGCTTAAACTAATTTTAAAAGAAAAGAAAAAAAAAAAAAAAAAAAAAAAACGGCAAAGAAAAAAATATAAACAACAAGAACAACAATTAAACGCACAACGAGGCACATTAAAAATTATTTAATTAAGTGATTTTAATTTTCGTTCTACTATTGCTTTTTATTCGAGACTCTTGTTGATTGTCTAATTTCATTAATCAAGGGGTGGCCAGCTGGGAGGGGGGAGGGCAGCCGAACTGGGGGCACGTACTATGTATGGGGCTAAGAGGTTGACCAATCAAGCGCCTGACGTAAATTGATTGGCACCGCGCCAGGGGGAAAATGGGGCAGCATTTGGAGCGAACGCAAGATCGTTGGATCTCGTTTTTCTTATAATTTTTGTTGTTCTTGTTGTTGTTATATATCAATTAGAATAGAGAATTTGACCTTTCAGCTCAGCTGCATGCGAAGCCGACTCGATTACGATTACGATTACGATTGCGATTCGTGCGATCGCGATGTGATCGTGATCGTTGCGTGGGCGTTGCACATAAATCACACTTAGAGGGCAAAGCTGTGGCATCAAATGAATGAGAAGCCGCCACGTCGCACTCGCCCTCGCCCTCGCCCTCTTCCCCACTCTCCCTCTCTCACTCACTCTCTTAATTGTTTAGCTAGCGCATAAAGCGAGCCAAAGTCTAATTGGGCCAAAGTCTGCGCTACCTTAGTTCACATAAACTTAGAGCCAAGCTGTGAGATGAGCGCCAAAAATTAGCTGAATCTAATGTTAGAAATAGCTAAAAATAGCTTCATTTAATTAGCAAGCTACCAAGATAAGGTTTCTTTAATTTTTTTGTGGTCAAAATAAAGTAATTAAGATTTTATAGCAGTAAAAAATAAACACTTGTGGAATCAGTCGCAACATTTTTCAATGCAGTGCTTAAAGTCTAAAGTATTCACATTCAATCAATCCGTCATTCAAGGCTTCTGCTGCTCTTCACATGACTAGCTAGTGATGACAAAACGCTAAACTATCGTTATCGATAGGCAGCAAACAGGGTTGCCAGCACATGTTATATGAAATAGCATAGAGAAATAGTCAAAAATGACAGCTAAATATAATGAAAACTAGCCAGAATTGCAGTGGTCGAGCTAAACACCAAAAACACTCAAATTTAGCTAGAAAATAGCTGGAATTGGCAACACTGGAACTCAACGTCTTGGCAGCTGTGTGTGCCACGCAGCCAAAGCCTTATAGAGCAAGAATTAGTCAGTCGTCCAAGTCAGACAATTTAATGGACGCTTTTCGGAACATTTCCATACGGAATGAGACGTCAAACAGCAAAAGGCGAAATGCTAATGCCCAAAAAAAAATATATATATGTAAAAAAAATATATATACTATATATGAAAAGAAGCGAGAACTGCGCATCTGCTCTTTAT
This sequence comes from Drosophila littoralis, assembly GCA_018903485.1. Classification (NCBI taxonomy): domain Eukaryota; kingdom Metazoa; phylum Arthropoda; class Insecta; order Diptera; family Drosophilidae; genus Drosophila; species Drosophila littoralis. Next base: position 11,158,611 of record JAEIGF010000591.1, read on the forward strand.
AATTTATGGCCATTTTTTTGTTGTTTTTGTTGTTGTGTTTTTTCTGTTTCTGGCATATATAATTTTAAAACAATAAACATAACAAAAGCCGGGGCGTGACAACTGGAATGGAAACTGAAATCTAACCAGATACCCAACCGGCGAGTGAGAAATAGTTATAAAATGCCCAAAAACCCGTACAACTGGCTGGCCCTCAGTTACAACTTGGCCATCTAATGCTTCCGGTTTAATTAGGCTTAGCCCGTTTTCGGCCAGCTTTGCTTTGGTCTTGGTCTGGGTCTGGGCCTGGTCCACGCACTCCACAGTTCAAGGCCTGGCCACGTCGATAAGATACGACCAAAATACATAGATGTATGTAAACATATATATATTTATATATATTTATATATATCTATATATATATTATAATATGTGTCGGCGTGTATTGATTGCCTGGCCAAAGTACAGCGCCCATTAAAAAGCCATTACAAAAAAATGGAAAAACTGACGAAAAAAAAACAAGTTAAGTACACGGCATATATGTAAGTAACAACAACTTTTAGTCGGGTAGACGACGATCGCAGTTATCAAAAAACAAGTAAGAACCGCCTAGACAGAAGTTGCTTGACTAAAAGATACCCTGCCTGCCGCTGCTTTCGAGGTGAAAAGATTAAAAATAAAATGATCTAAGCTTTTTCTACAAAAACACGATTTAATGGTCAGCATTAATTATAACAAATCTGCATATCAAAATTGGACTATTTTACTTTCTTATTTCCCGAGTTATACAAAAAAACATAATGCTTGAAAATCGATATGTATCGATTTGTGAGGGAATTGCTGAAACTATGGAATGCCTACAAGAGATGCATATGGCTTTGTTCTGCCATTAATTTGCAAACATTATACCCTTTAAAAGCTTTTCAATATACAGGGTATACAATATATAAAAAGACCAAAGGCTCGTCTGGCAGCGCACGGGAAGTTCATGCCCAAAAGCCATGTCTAAGTTTGTGTCTGCCTCGTTTTGGATTTCCGCTGCATGTCGACGACATGTGCCACATATGCCCCCCCACAAGCCCCCCTCTTTACCACGCTCCTCAACTGCGAACTGATCACTTAAAGGGTTTTGGGATTGAGCTGTATTTGCCCATTGATAATGAACACCAATTATCGTATTGGACGTTTGTTTGCATTTGGCTTTTGCTTGTTGCTTGGTGCTTGGCATGCAAACGGCGCCCCAATGCCTAAGCAGGCACAGACCCAGACGCAGACCCAAAGCCAGAGGCAGAGCCAGACACACGGCCAAGTAATGGGGGAAGAGAGAGGGAGAGGGAGACCCTATGGAAAGCATGTGACCAAAAGCCAATACAAGACTATTTGACCGTGACTCAGTTTTTGTGAGTAATTGATAAATATTTGTCGATCTGATGCATTTATTTGGTCTTGTCTTCAAAGTTTACATTTCCCCGTACAGTTTGACTAATGCAGTGACATGAATATTTTCCAAAAACAACGAAGAAGCAAACACCAACTGAGTAATTGACACATCGATGAAACTCACTGCAAAACTCCACAAAATGTTGCTTAACAACTGCGTTGAGTTTGGTCATCAATAAAGCTTAAGCAGCAATAGATCGATAAAGTTATCGATAACAGCCAGTCATTAACAAAGTTATCGATTACACTCATGTCCAACGATTAAAGACTATCGATAGCAACAATCAATCGATAAAGTTATCGATAAGTGTGTACTGCTGTTATGCCTGCCAAAGTCAACTACTTAACTCTGTCAGCGCTTAAACCAATTGGGAATTCTAAATGAAATGCTTTTCGGTTGCCAGCACGACTTTTGCACATGTAGGCGTATTCTTTATGGCAGCTTGCCTATCGGCCAGCTGCTTAAGCAGCCCAACTAGGTAAATAGCAATCAAATTTAGAGAAATGCTCAAGCTAGTAATATATGTGTGCCATAAATTCGCACTCTATGCCACCTGACAAGAGGAGCTCATTTAATAAAAAGTGGAAATATAAAAATCTAGTCCAATAAAATGCCATGCAAAATATGTAAATGTATAACAATAAATTAAGTTAAGTGCATGTTTTACATTTTCCAGCGCAGAAAAAAAAAAAAAAAAACTAGAAACAAAATGTATAAATTGAAATCAGAAATGAGAAAAACAAGAAATAAAGATGAATACGAAACCGAATCAAGATCTTTTGGCACACTTTGCGCATAAATTTCGGACTCATTGGGTGGTTCGGTATATACATACTATATAGTTGCTGTAGCGTTTAGGTGGGCGTTCAGTCGGCAATATGGCAAGGTCTAAGAGGAGCGGCGGTGGGGAGGAGTGGGCGGGCAGGTGTGCTGATACCTGGCGCTTCATAGGGAGGTCGGGGCCTGTTCTGTTGGGTCGGCATTCGCTTTTGTTGCATCGAATCGCATAAAATCAGCTCGTCATTATTACAGTAATTGATTGATTGATTGATTAACTCGCACCGCTCTAATTGAAAACTGACCGACGGTCGCAGGCGCCCACAATGGGTCAGCACGGGCGGGGGGCGTGGCAGCGCGCTATGATCACCGAACGTTGTCGTTCGCTCAATGTCGACGCTTCTCAGTTGCAAATGAAAGCTAACAATGCAGCAAGAACAGCAACAAGCGTAGAAACACCCACATAGATCTATTCGTAGCGCCCGAGAGTAAGTGGGGATTACGGGGGCAACAAATGCAAATAATCAAATAAAAAGCGACAATAGAAAATAATTTGCAAATGCAAAGCAAACATTTAACAAATAATCAAAAGCAGTCGCCGGGGCAGGGGCAGAGGCAGAGGGAGCATGCTTCTGAGGGGGGAAGGGCCAGGGGACGAAGCATACAAATAAAACAATATGTTTTGTCGTAAAAAAAAGAACAACAACAACAACAACAACACAAAATAATAAAAAATGTGGTAAAAAGCAAATGAAAAGCACTTGACAAAGCGAACAATGGCAAAAAGCAATCATAAAACAAAAACAACAGAACGGAATTTGGAATAGTTGAGGGCTACGAAAGGGGGCGCCAGAGAAGTGGCTGGAAACAGAAGGCTCAAAGAGCTTGTGCACAGAGCTCTGCACGTCAAATACTCAAGGATTAATTGATATTCCATATAGGAAATGGGCACCAATTATAAGAACTAGCCAGCGTAACTGAGAGCTGCGCAGTCTCAGCTCCATCACATTCGGTATGAGAGTTATATGCGTTAATGTGAGCAAAATAATATTGGGTTAGGCAACTTTTTGGTCAGACATATGCGCTATAATACAACATATATGCAATTAAAGGTAAGTTTAAAAAGATATTAAGTGATGGCGCATGCATAGATCAACTGAAATAGCTCTAAACCAAGATTTTCTTATATTAAAGAAAAAATAGCACTCTCCCTAGTTGCTAATAACTATCGTAACTCAGAAATAAACAGGCCAAGCTATGCCAAATTTGGGTAGCCATTTCTAGCAGTTAATACAAGCGAAATTAAGTTGGCTTAGAGAAGTTTTGGAAAACCTACGCCCAGCTAGACTGCTGGCTTGACATGATATATGTGCATATAAATTTGTTGATTTGGCAACTGAAATAATTGTCAGCCAGCGAGCTGCATATCAATTAAAAAGCGCAAATCTAAGAGAATATATACTTATGTCAAATGCATTCGGGCTAATATCGAAACAGTTAAGAGCCCTTAATTGGCGACAAAGAAACGTGCTGAGATATTCGTAGTTTTTAGAATGTTGCGACGTCAGTTCGGTTTGCTTTGAAGCCCAACCAATTGGTATGCATCGGACAGACCCGCCATAATTATTGTACCTGAAAATGTCCATGTCTATTATATATAAATTTTATGATATTTTAATTTATTTCTTGAGTGTATTATTAATAAATTGCTTATTGTTTTAAATGAGTTTTGTTTGTTGATTAGCAAAGCCAAAAACAATATGCATTAACTAAATTAAAAAACATATATATATACATATATATATTTATAAATAAATAATAAATTATTGAACATATAAACGCGATACGGAAAGACAAGAAAAAGCTGAAAGAAGGAAAATAAAATATAAAATATAAAAAATATAAATACATTTTTATGTTTAGCTGAAGAGAAACTAGTTTGCAGCTAATGAATGGCCAAGTGGCATGCCCGTGTGCGTGAATGGGAAGTTGCAGATACAAAAAATATCTAAATACAAACGCACACACACACACACACACACACACACTATTAGTAGAATATGGCAAATGAAATGCCAATGAACCAAAGAGGCCAAAACACTCAGCGCTGGATTTTTATTTGTTTTGAATAATTTATGAATGTTTGCCAAATGGCCAAGAGAGCCCGAACCGAGCCGAGCAGCCGCCGCTAGAGAAATGAAAACGACTTATGGCCCAATCAATGGGCCATTTGAAAGTCAAACACAAAGCTCGCAAATCTGCAAATGGGCATCGGCCCTGCCCAAAAGGAAACAACACCTGCCCCCCGCCCTCCGCCCCACGCTCGCAACAAGCAACTGAGGCAGCAACCCTTGGCCGAGCGCACACCTTTGTGCCAATTCGGTCAATGTGCCAGGTGACAAAGACGTCAGCGAAACTTTGGCCCGATCGCTGCGTCGTAAATGTGACAAATAGCTAAAGTTTTAGCGCATTTTTCTTAGTCTGACACACACACACACACACACGCACAGCTAGCACCCACTGACAAGAAGAACAACAAGAACGTTAAGGTAATAAAGTGTAACGAAGTTATAAATCCAAAAGTTTGACGCCCACGTCAAGGCCGCAGCTAATTTGCATATCTCAACTCAAACACCGAAACACTCAAAATACTTACTTACTTCTAGCTATGTACTCATATCTATTCATTTACAACACAGGGAACACACACGCATGCCCTCTGCTGTTCGTTAAGTGTGTGTGCGCGCGCACGTGTGTGTGTGTGTGTGTGTGTGTGCGTGTGTGTCTCGCCTTTGGGGCTCATAAAAGTCACGGGGTATATTCCTTTGATGGGACGCGCTTACGCCCAAAAATGTGTCAGTTTTAGACCTTCGAATATTATGCACAAACTTATATATATATCAGAATAATTATTTTATATATATTAGGCATATTTGGTGTACACACAAATTGCTCTCTGAACAAGTTCTGATTATCTTTTGTCAGATTGAAGGCGGTAAATCGCTTTTAAATCGAACCGGTTCCAATTTAATTTGGTTTTATGTATCGAAACCTCAGCCAAAGCAGCTGACCAAAAAAACTAAAGAGCCGAAAGCCAAGCCGAACCTCTCTTTTTAACCTGGTTTGGTTTAAGACTGAAAGCTTATGACAGAACGAGAGTGAGGGGGGGAGGGAGAGGGAGGGAGAGAGGAACCTAGTCTCAAAGCACAAACAACTTTGGCTCCAATCATTGTAAAACATACTTGATAGTAGCCAATATTGGGTAGAGCTCAAATTTAGCCCGCGATTTCCATATGAAATATCTATGGCTTACAATATTTTCAGTAGAACGGGAGATAAGAAATTAAAATTTGAATTGAGCCAGAATGTTGGTTCCAACCGTAGGCCAAGCCTAAGACTATATTTTGTATGCCCTGTACTCAATTAAAATAGCTAAGATAGGTTATATTGGTTTTGTGTGAATTCGGAAGAAAGGAGTTTTTGTAAATCTCCTTAACCTCTCCTTAACTGTCTATATCTGTCTATCTGATTCTGTTCTGTTCTAGCAAAATTTATCAGAGGGATCGTGGGGCTCATAGCTAAACAATAGGTTTTTGATAAAATCGATAAATATAATAATCATTCTTTTTCATCATTACTTTATACACATATTAATGCGACATATTAAATCTCTGTTTCTCAATTTCAAACAGATCGGACTGCAGACACCGAGGTTATTCAAGAATGCAGTTCCCATAGATTATGTGGAGCACAGGTAAGAAGAAGCACAGCATGTGTGTGTGTGTATAGAGCATAACTGGGTAGCTTCTAGTCGTGCACGCCCGTCTACAGCACATTGACTTGTTCTGCTTTTTGGTGGTGCCCGAGTCCAGGTGCAAAGTAAGTAGTCAGTGTGCGTGTGTGTGTATGTGAGGCGGTCTATGTAAATGTATCTGACGGATCGGGTGTGTATACATATATGTGCCTACATATATGCTATGTATCCATGTACTCGCTTTATGCTGCCCCTGTGCGTGTGTAACTAAATACAATGCAAATTTAATTCCTCCGCGTTGTTCTTGTTGTTGTAATTTAGTCCAAAATAAAAGACAACAACAGCGGACTTTGAAATACATTATCGCACACACACACACACACACAGACACACACGCATGCAAATAATACACCCCCGTGACGCTGCTGCAGCGGCATAATTAATTAGTTGCCAACGGTTGCCCGGTAGTCGCTACCCCCTCCCCCTCCCTCTCCGCCTACCCTCCACTTCCCATCTACCCGGAGCTGCGTTGCTTGTGCTAATGAGTCCATATTGTGCGAAATAAAAAAAGAGACATTGAAACTAAAAAACAAACACAGCAGCAAAAAAAAAATTAAAGCACAAGAAAAATTATCAGCACTAACCGAACCCCAAATACCCTCTATATATATCTTTCCGATTGTTCCTATATGAGTCTTATCATAAAGCAGCTCGATTTGGGGCTTTCAGATATGTTGGCAGTAGAAACAAAGCCTGATCAAAATTTCTTGAGAAACAAAAGAGTTTTCCATATAAAACTCAATTCTTGACCGATTTGTTCCAATATGAGCTATATGATATAGTAAAGAGCTAGAAGATATGTTGGGAGCGTAGAGAAATGTTGAATAAATGTCGAGTTGGGCTAATATGCTCTTCAAGAGCAAAATAGTTGTTGATACAAGAACTAACCAGATGTTATATAGTGATACGATCCGGCCGATAGGAGCTTGCAGACGAAACAACTAACATAGTTTGCAGAGAAAAAGATGCAGCTCCCAAGATCAGGAATATATATATATATACAGGAGTTAACCGAAGCATGACAAAATAGGAATACCCTATATGCCCTATGCGCTGTTAACAAACACTGGTCGAAACCAGAAAGTGAGCAAGCGAGCGGCAGGCGGCGGGGAGATGGGCGTGCAGCCAGGCAGCAGGCAGCAGAGGAAGCGGCAAACGTTGAACGCTATTAAAATGGATTCCCGCCGGACTTCCTGGCCATATTATATTACCAGCTGTTTGGCTGATGGACATGACCCAAAAAACCAGCGACAGCAGCGAGAGCGTGAGAGAGAAAGAGAGAGAGAGAGAGAGAGAGAGAGAGGGAGATGGGGCGAGAAGTGACCCATAAAAGACAATGTGCAGCGACAGCGGCGAAAGTGACGGCACAGGCGACAGGCGAAAGACAGCGAAAGCAAACCAAGCAGAAACCGTTGCGAGGTGGCTCTTCTTCTTCTTTTTGGAAGCCAAACCTAGAGGCCGCGCCCTTACACACACACACACACACACACACAGAGAGAGAGAGAGAGAGAAACACGCACAGTGGGACAGTGGAACGGCTGCATTAATATGATTAGCAGCCAGGACGCAGGGTGTGAGCGCACCAGGGGCGGGGGCGGGGGCGGGTGAACGTAAGCTAATGCCATTTCCTGGACGCGGACACGGGAAGGTCACTGGGCGCTGGCCAAACGCCTGCCAACTGGCCATATGGCCTCACAGCCAGCGGCAATGCTTAGCTGCAGCCCACGTGTGCACAAGCAGCCAGCAGCAAGATACAAGATACAAGATACCACAATATAACAGATACAAGATACTCGCCCAATCAAGTGACAAGCGAGTCTCGTGCAGTCGCGTCGGCGTCGGCGTCGCTGCGGAAGTGCAGCCAAAGCTGCAGCGGACGCCAACGCAAAATAAACAAAAGAAAAAGTTCATAAAAAAAAGTTAAAGCAAACAGCTCGAAAAAAAACAGATTTCAATATTGATAGCGGGCGTAATTATGCAAATATGGTCACTTTTTAACGAGCTGCAATTTTGGCAAGGGTAAAATTTGTTAATTAAAGTAAACAAATAATTACGCTCATTATCATAATGTCAGTGTGTGCACAAGTATTCAAGTCTGGTCACAAGAAATTACAGTATCATACAAGTCTGGTCACACTAAATGTTGCACACACAGCACAACACAGTCACACATTTAACTATGTAAAGTTTGGGTATGGTCACTCTAATAAACAAAAAGCGACAAATTTATCAAGTCTGTTGCTTGTGACATGTAAAGTCGGACTAAGTTATTAGTTAAAGCTACAGCATGGTCACACTGAACGCACTAGACGGCACAATTCGAATTGCTAGCTTTTCTATGAAATGGGCACCCAATGAAATACATTCTTGTAAGTCAGGTCACTCTAAGTCAAGTTATTAACACAATGCGTGCATAGCCTCTATAAGTCTGGTCTGTCTAATCAACGCAAGTCTGGTCACTCTAACAGCAGCTATAATTAAACGAACATCAGACATCATTATGGAGCCTGGTCACCCTTATCAACTCAGTTCAATCAAATGTATTAGCCAAATCCATTACTGAAGCTCGTTAAGAGCTGGGAGACCGACCACCTGTTATGCAGGTTATAGCCAAGCAGACAATGCAGATACAATATCTTGGCTAGGTACAAAACCTGAAGAGGCATCATTTTGTGAATAGATATATATATACATATGTATAGTTAAAGCATAAACAAATACAACATTCAATTTCCCTATGCAAATGAGCTGAACACAAAAAAAAAAAAAAAAAACAAATCTTAATTTTTTTTTCGTCGGCTGGCATTTGCTGCTGCCGTTGCTCTTAGACCTTGAACAAGGTGAAGTTGATTGTTGAGTTGTTGCTGTTGCTGTTATTGTTGCCTTTATATATTTTTTGAAGTTCAAAGTTAATTTGCGCCAAAGCAAACGAAACGAAAAACGCGGCGCAAGAAAAACGAAACGAAACGTAACGAAATGTCGGCAGCCGTCGCATAAACAATGCTCAGATAAAGATACAAAATCCAATTGCTGAAAAATTCACACCTTCGAGCAACTAACAACCACAACAACAACAGCTACAACAACATGCAGCAGTAGAAGCAACAAGCGCCTCATGACTCGCGCACAACGTGGCGTATGCTTAATGAAAATCACTTCTGGGCACAATTCTGCAACGGAACGGGAGGGCGGGGGGCGCAAAGGGGCGGGGCACAACGCGGTCTGAAGCGATCAATCACAGCGAGCATCACATGAGCGCAACAAAACAACTTTGTCAGAGTTCTCGAGTTCGAGTTCGAACTCGAATTCGGAGTCGAGTTCACACCTCACAGATACAAAGATACTGCGACTGCTCGCAAACTAAGATACAAAGTATCTTCAACTCTCGACAACAACGAAAAACAAGAAGCAGACGATGAAAACGAAGTAGAAGAAGAAGAAGAAAACACTTCCGCACAGTGGGCGAGAGCCAAGTTCCCACGGCGCGTCTGACGATGAATTTGTATTTTTATATCTAGCCCAGCAGAGGATATAGCTAGTTTGTCATGCAATATAGAGTATATATATCCTTATATAAAGAGTATATATATATTTTGATATATAGAGTATATATATTCTTATTCATCATCTTGAAGAAGCTCAGCAATTGCGAGCTACATTCTGCACGTAACATAGCTATGGTCAAAACCCCATCAAAACAGACTCCTTATTATGCTTCCTATGGGAACAATCGGTCTGGACTAAAGGGTGTTTAGTCTTCGGCTTGCACTTGAAACTGCTGTGCACCACTGTGCACGACTCTGCAGCACACTGCACCACTCTACAAGCACTCTGCTGCCCTTTTTCCATTGCCGGATCGAAGAAATGCCAATTGCATTTCCCCGAAAACAGCAACAACTTTTGCAACTTGTATGTGCCAAGTGCAATTTAAGTTTTATAGTTGTTTGTGGTGCCACGTTTTGTTGCATGTTGTTTTAACCGCCCCAACAATTTGCCAGCAACCCCGCCTAACAGGCGGTTGGAGTTGCGGTGCAAGCCCTTTGGCATGCGGCTAATTTGCGGACAGGCGAGCGACAGGCGGACGCCTGTCAACAGCTACACACAAGCCGAGCGATTATGTTGCTTGCATACCCTGTAATTAGGGCATTTGGCGGCAGACCAAACTAGCTTGACTATAGACTTATGCAGATGGAGATAAGAAAGAGATGAATTATCCGTCCTCTAGCAAGAAAGATATTACATAGATAAGAATAAATATTAGATAAAAGAAGAGTATATTCAAAGAACGGCATTTCTTTTGCTTATATTAGCAATGTCGAGAACGTAAAACGGTTAAGAATAAAGTACAAAGAATAAAAGAAAATACAGAGAAAATAAAAAGAGCAAAAAAGTTTCTGCGCGCGAAGTAGAAAAGAAAGAGAAGGAAGAGAAGGCGAAAAAGAGAACAAGAAAAGGGTTTCTGCGCTCGAGAGAATATCTGTAACTTCTTCACTGCAAAACGTTTAAGAATGCAGCACAAAGGCGAAATGAAAAAATCAATTGCTCAATTGCTGTTTGCCATCGGGAAAAATTCCACACATTTTCCCAATTGACGTCTCTTCCAGCTGCTGCTTAAGAAAACCAAATTGAACACTTCTGCAACGCGTCGCCTCGGCTGTGTGTGTGTGTGTGTGTGTGTGTGTGCCTGTGTGTGGCATCTGATGCCCGAACACCCTTGACTTGCTTCAAACATTTTCGTGTTGCGCAATGAATGTATGTGTTGGATGCGTTGCGACGCAGATACAATTTGTATCTGTATCTGTTGCTCTCCCCTTTTTTTTTTTGTACTTTTTTTTTGTGTTTTTGCCAGAGTTGACAAATTGCCTCGGATGTTAACAACAGCAGCAACAACCACAACAACAACAAACATTCGACCTTGTCGCTGCATTCTCGCCCAACCGAAAGCCCGTAACGATCATCATTTTCCAGCCAGCAATTTGTTGAGTTTTTTTTATTTGTTTTTTTTTTTTTTTGTGTCAAATTTTCTTTGTTTTAAATAAATTACGTATAATGCGAGTTGATATACGTTTTTTTTTCTAATGCTATTGTATTTTTGTTCACATTAAAACCCAAAATAAAAAGATTTAAAAAAAAGGAAGGAAAAATATTAAAACAAAAATTACAGTTTTCCCATATTTAAGGCAACAACCTTCAGATTGCCTTTCCCTCCCTCCCTCCCTTCCTCCCTCCCCCTCTCTCCCTCTCGCTCTTCCGCCTGCTCTGCCATATGTGTTACGTTTAATTGTTATATAATTAAGATGCGCGCTATTATTATATATACTTAACTATTTTGAAGCGTTTGTTTTTTTGGTTCTGTTTTTAATTCTTTTTCCATTTGCTGTCTGATTTTATGGCTCAAAAAGCGTAACACACAAAATCCAAATCTAAATTCACATAAAAAAAAAACACACACACACACACACATACACACAGAAACCAAAGCCGCCGACGGGGTTCGAGCCCTGCCCACCGCAGCGGAAAGTCATTTTTTAGAGGGGGGAAAAAAAAAAAACAACAACAACAAAAACACGCACAAAGCTGAACAAAATTTTGGTTGGCATTACGTTTGGGCATTTTGTATACGGGTTTTCTAATTGCCCCACAGCTGTGCGCTGTAAATTGTGAGCTTCTCGAGGTCTGGCCCCAAAGCGAGAGCTCTGCGAATTTGGAGTCTACCTGGAGCCGACTGTCGCCCCTCGCCCACCTCTCTCTCTCTCTCTCTCTCTCTCTCTCTCCGTCTCTTTCACTGGAGAACTTGACTTCATTTTTACAGCCCCGGACAAAGCTCGTTAAATCACAACACACAAGTATGTGCGTGTGTGTGTGTGTGTGCGTGTGTGTGAAGTGCTGCCGAGTTGTGGGTTTGTTGAAGATGTCTACGCTGATAACTGGCCCAAACTGGCGTCTCGCTGCGCACAAACCGCAGTTAACAACAGCTTAAGACCAGATCTTACCAAGTTCCAAATGCCAAGCAGCCTTTACTTGACCCAAGATTCCCGAAGCTCTTCAGGCAGAGCCCAAATGTAGCTGTGGATATTATTGTATTCCTCCGAAACTCTTGCGGACTATGTGAACCGATCTCCTGTTGGAGTTATGTGCATGAGACATGGTACCGCGCCTTGTCCAAACCCTACTTAGTTTATATACCCCAGCTTGATGGGAACAGATAACTATATCTAAAAGTTATTATATAAACAAACGGTTCACATTTGGAGATTAAGAACATATTAGCTTTTTAAAAGATTTCTAAACTGTGTTATAATAAACACAAAAACCTAAATCGCCGTATATATTAGGTTCTTTTTTTCAATATTGTATATTTTGCTCTGTTGAACTTTTCCAGATCACCAACAGCTGCTATTTCATATAGTTGCCATATCAACAATCGATTCAAAGTTCGGTTAAATTTTGTACAAATAAATAGTCGCCTATATGGCACATTTATCTGTTCAATTTGTGACATTTTAGGGCATTCAAGTGCGGCTTGACGAGCGCAACTCTTTTCTCTTGTGTAAGGCCTTGCGTTGGGGCGACAAGCGCTGCCACGCCCACGTCATATTACAAAAGCTGCGGCCACATTCGGCATTTGATGAAGCACGTTTCGCTTTCGGGGTTTTCGGTTGTCGTGTTTCGCTTTTGCCTGTTCACATTCGAGGCGTGAGAAGCGCGTAGAAGCGCGTCCCGAGGCTTCGGCAACAGTTTCAAGTTCAATTTCGGCGCTTCTTCGTCTTGTTGTTGCTGCTGTTGTTGCTGCTGTTGTTGCTGCTGTTGTTGTTGCTGCTGTTGTTGCTGCTGTTGTTGCTACGTGCAATGAAAGCAAAAGTTGCGTTTGGGCCATTAAAGCGCAGCGGCGCGTAACGTTGACGTCGCCGTCGACGTCGCTGTCGACGTCAACTGCAATTCAAATGACCAAAAATGGGGGTTGGCCGCGGGGCTGTGAGGGTTGGCTCGGGTTGGCTCGGGTTGGCTCGGCTTGGGCCGGCGCACGGGGCACGGTGCCCGGGGCTGTGCGGCATGTCAACAGAGCGTAATTTATTGAACAGCATAAAAAGAAAATAAAAACTACGCATAAATAAATAAATAAAACGACAGGCAACAACAACAACGACAACTTTTGCGCGCTTCCTTTGCGTTTTTATTATTTGCCTGCCTCATTATTATTTTCTTCTTATTTCTCCTCTATTTTATTCTATTCCATTTTTTTTTTTTGTTGTTTTTGTCAAAATAAATTAGAATTAGATACAGTCGCAGCCAAGCAATGTGTGGATACAGCTACAACTATAGCTAAAGATACTTTTACAGATACAGATACAAATACAGCTACAGCTACAAATACAGCTACAGATACAGTCGCAGATACTGCTACAGATACTTTCGCAGCGCCAACAAATTTCCAGTTTAGCGCCCAGGAAAGCGGCATAGTAAAAGAGAGAGAGAGAGAGAGAGAGAGTGGGACCTGTTTGTGAGGGAGCGAGAGAGAGAGAGAGAGAGAGAGAAGACGACACACATATGGCTGCAATTAAGTAATTTTTGGAACAACAACAACAACAAAAGCAACAAAAGATGATATATGCGACTTGCTAGACACACAAATTCGAATCAACAACAACAAAAAAAAAGAAAGAAGAGGAAAATAAAGCTGAAAAACCAACGAAAATTCGACAATTATACGAAAGAAAAAAACAACAAGTAATATGTTCAAATCCAGCTATAACGACCATAAGATACCCTTTTAAAAATTAAAACCTTACCATTAACACATTTTACCAGTTATTCGGCAAAAGTTAGGGTATATAGAAAAACGGTAAAAAATAAAGAAGCTAAGCCTGAAAAATGCGTAACAAAATCTGGCTTAAAAGAAACCAGGCTCAGGCAAATATCTATAAAGCAGAAAATGAAAACGAAACGAAAACGAACATTTAATACCCTTGCAGGCATTTGTCTCGCGGTTTAGCAGGTATGTAAGAATAGAATAAATAGAACAGTAAGCAGCAAAAAAAGTATTTTCATACAAGAATCTACTTATCGACCGTTCATTCCTATGGCAGCACATATATGATATAGGGGTCAGATGCGTCTGGCTTCGACATATTTACTGGCTGCAACAGGAAGACGGACCTTACGGCTGAGAGACTAGTTTGTACAGAAGCAGATGGACGGACAGACGGGTAGACGGACTATCTCAACTCGGCTGTCGATGCTGATCTAGAATATATGTATATGCATATGGCTGCTTCTATGTGTTACACATTTCTTGACCAAATTATAATACCCTCTACAAGGGTATCAAAAACCAACAACATTTTGACAATTACAAAAACAAAACCCGACCCCACATGAAATTTGGGTTGTTTTTTTTTTTTATGTACATGCAAACACATGTGTATATGTATATAATATATATTATATGTATATATATATACATATCTAGATATATAGATATGCATCCCCCCTCCAAATTTATGTGTATTACACATATATTTAGAATCTTTTGGGGCGCGCTCTCTGTTTGTTGTTGTTGTAGTTGTTGTTGTTGTTGCTGTTGTTGTTGCTGTTTATTTTCCAACAACAACGCACCGAATTAAATGTGCTTCAAGGTTAGACGCCACGTTTGAGGCAAAGCAAAACAACAACAACAACAACAACAAAAGTTTAAATAATATAAAAATTTACGCCAAAAAGCACACACAACAAAATAAAAATCGTGATGAATTTTAAACAATAAAAAAAAAGTTAAATAAACAACAAACACTTAAACAAAACGCAAAAAAAAAAAAGAAAAGGAAAGAGAGCGGCAGATAAAGCGTGAGATACGCACAAAGAATACATAAAAAAGGCAAAAGACGAGTGAACAAAAATTAAGATTGGCAAACAACAAAAATCACGGAGAACCTTTTCACTTAAAACTGTTTGGTATACCCTATATATGTTAACATTAATATAGGGTATACGAACTTTCAACTGATATGAAACCAAGAGTCTAAAGATTGGCTTGCTGCTGAGTACCTTTTTCTGGGAGAGGAAGAAAACTAAAATATGTAGATAAAATGATGTACATCAGGCAGAAGGATGCATCATTATCATACATCAAAAAACGGAAAAAGCATATGATAGAATGTAATCATCGTGCATCATATTGCTGTCATCATCTATGCCATATATCTTTCTATATACCTTATACTTTCTGCGATTTTTGATGTCTCCTTCTTCAATTTGGAACTCTTTGCTTTTCATAATGTTTTGCCTTTTCATTTACTTTAAAAAGTGCAATTCACTTTACTAAATTTAAGGAATTATATTATATTCTCTTAAAGTTTTTTGCCAAACTAGCCCAAAAAATTAGCGCAACGAAATGTCGGTTTCGAGCCCCAGGCTAAGGTATGGATTATGTCTAAGCGGTAACAAGGGTAAAAAAATATATAAAAAATAATTAAAAAATTTTAGTACTAATTAAAATTAGTGTCTTCCAAGCCAAGGTGCTCAGACTAAGTACTGGGGCAACCCAGCAACCGGGTGCATTCGCAACCGGACCCTGACAAGGGATGTGAAGGTTCCCTTCTACGACAGCAGTCCACCAGCTACGTGGTCCGCCTCGCTGCTCACCCCAATTTACTGGCAACAGGGCTTTGCAGAAGAAAGCGACGGAGACTTCGCAGGATCCAGCCCATTGATCCTTTCAAACGGGGTACTTGGATAGATATAGTATAGATAGAATAATACGACGTATCAGACCTTGTAATTAATGTTAAGTTAACATACCCCCTTATTGTACAGATATGTTAAGATGCTTAAGGGTAAAAAAAAGAAATTATTGTAAAGATTATCATTAGTATTATTTTTATTATTATGATTATTATTATTATTATTATTATTATTATTATTATTATTATTATTATTATTATTATTATTATTATTATTATTATTATTATTATTATTATTATTATTATTATTTTATTATTATTATTATTATTATTTTATTATTATTATTATTATTATTATTATTATTATTATTATTATTATTATTATTATTATTATTATTATCATTATTATTTTTATTTCTTATTCTTTATTTAATTTAAAGCAAATTAATTTAATCATAAAATTCTGTTTAATTTATCTCGATTAACATTTTATTAGTTTATGATTTATTTCATACGATTTCCTTAATATGTAATATTTGATTTATTTTTGATTTCTTTTACATTTGAATTTACTTTTTCATTATTTTCTTAACTTATTGCCAAGCTTATTAAACGATTTTCTTTGTGTGCAAAATCGTTGTAGCCTTCGCTGGCATACAATTAGAGTATTTGCAGTTCGTGTGGACTCTCTTGCTTGGCGGCATGTCAGGCACGAGGGGGGTGGGGAGGGAGGGGGTTTACTATATTATTGTTATTTTATGGGGCTTTTTTGGCTGGTTTGCTTTGCTTTGCTTTGGTTTTTTTGCTTTTTTGCCTGGCTTTGACAAATGGCGAACCGGTTTTGGCTCTTGGCCCAGCTCCGTTTCTGATTCTGTTTCAGCTTTAAGTTCTGTTGTTGTTGTTGCCCGGTTTTCAGCATTTTTGGCCAAATACAATTTTAATGGCTTAAGTAAATCAACTGCACAGAGAGAACACATTTTCTGTTGCCTGCTTTTGTTCTTTTCAGCATTCGATTTGCCGGTTTTTAGTGCCAACCGCTTCTGGGCCAAAGAAAGCGCAAGTGGGCGCAGCCCAACCCCCAAGGGGGGGAGATATATATACATGCATATATATATGTATATATATCTCTGTAAATGGGCTGCGACT
Source organism: Drosophila littoralis (assembly GCA_018903485.1). Lineage (NCBI taxonomy): Eukaryota > Metazoa > Arthropoda > Insecta > Diptera > Drosophilidae > Drosophila > Drosophila littoralis. The sequence continues at coordinate 11,175,448 of JAEIGF010000591.1, forward strand.
ATGGGAAATATGTCTGGGTAAGTTAATTGTCTAATGAATGTGGCCACAATCGATTGTTTGTCTTGATTGCAAAGGGCTTAACGATGCGGGCTACTGAGAGGGGAAACAGTTGAGCCCGGAGGGGGGAGAGGAGGGTGTCGAGTACAAGGCATGTGACGGCAATTAAATGAACGAATTTCTGTTGAATTATAAACTCGTTGGGCGTTTTACAGCTAAAAAGAATGTTGCTTGAAGAACTTTAAAAATTGATGTGCCAATGAATATTATTCAAGAAAAATATTGAATACCCATGATGAGAGAAGAACAAGCAACTGTGCTGCTTCTCTTAACCTTGCCTTAACACTACATTTAGAGACTGCAAACTTGACTTCGGCGCTTAGAGTCCGATCTTGGTGAAATCAGGGCTGTCAGGTCTCAACATCGGCAAACAGAAGTGCGTATAATGCCAAGCCCAAGACTAGGAAACGAAGGGATGTGAGCACAAAGTGAATAGACCCACAGACGAAGGGAGGGGCAGATAAAGAAAATATATAGATATATATCTTACAGACTCAAAGATGCCTCCTTCTAAGAGTTAGATAGTTTCAGTTTCAATTTAAGTTTCAGTTTACAAAAGTATTGAATTGAAATTCATAGAAATCTATATTTATAGCATTTCAACTATCTAAAAATACCCATGTGGATTATTGGATATCATATAATAATACAAGGTGTAGAACCTAACTTCGAAATGTTCTACATATCGATAAATAACTCATTTATCTTATCTGCATGTTTAAATATTCGCACACTATCTTTAGCTCTGCCTCAGTTGTCTGTGGCTCAACAAGATAATGTGCGTTGGCATTGCCTTTAGCTGGTGTTTACTGTACCATTGCACATGCAGCCACATAGTATTGAGTTGTCTGTTGAAATCTGTCGCGCGTTTGGTTTTGGCTTTTACTTTTTAGTCTTTGTTTACATTTAGCATCTGCCTTTGCTCGACATATCCATTTATTTATTTATTAGTTTATTTACTTGGCAGCTCGGTGACAATTTCATTGCGCTACAAATATTTCGGGCCCCAAACGAAACGGCGAAAATTCATGTATTCAAAAATGCGCCTTCATAAAGTTTGACAGTTTTGTGTCGTACGAAATTTTTGACAGCTCCGTAGCAGAGAAATATGGATGAATGCACGCATGAATAGTATGTGAATAAGCATATGAATACGAATACGAGTCGGGCAAATGTTGAATGAACCGAATGCGATCTGTTGCTCGCATGCTGTGCGTACAGTTGTGTTTGGCTCAATGCCTCATACACTGTTCGGCAAACGGAAGACGAGTATATTGGCTTTTTCCAAAATTGAACATAATTGGAGAGAAAGAGAAAGAGAGAGTCAGCCTCAAGGCATTGGATTTCTTCGAACGATTTTGGGCTAATGCCAATTTTGGGTCAAGCTCGAACTTGGCCCGCAAATTCTAAAGGAAAGTATTTACGAATGGGAATATTTTCAGTAGAATTTTAATATTATTATCAGTATTATTATTAATAAATTCATAAGAATATATATAGAACGATTTGATTTTAGGCTACTTTGGCCTTCATCTAAGTTATCTTGTGGATTCGAACCAGCAACCTTCATGTGTAGTTGCCAGAGAGAGTGCTTTGTTTAAATATTCCTATTGAAGCTTGAAACTCCGAAATTGTTGTCAAACATTGTGTCTAATCGTTTATTCTTTTAATCGAATATATATATTGTATATATATTTATTTAATCACATTTTTTTATTAAAAGAAGAAGAGAATAGATCTTTTAAGACTCGAATCACAACATTTGTTTGATCGATGGTCTCTTCAGAAAGCTGTTTTGGCCCAAATCAGCAGCTAGCGCTGTTTCTGTAATATTGCAGCTGTTCTCAGCTTTTTTAAGAGTTAACTTAGGGTATCTGGCAGTTGGTAGCTTTGTGTTCGTTAAGTTTTCAGCGCAGTTTAGTTAGAACAGTTATGACGGGGTGGCAACTCTGTAACATAGTCGAAATTCGTCAAGTTGCCCGCTCGTCAAGGCTGCAAACTTCAGGCCAACTACAGTAGAGAATGTTGACGAGGTGAGCGGGGGTTTCTGAGTTATAAATTGTGTGTGCATATATACATGTTTTTTTTTTTTTTTTTTTTTTTTTTTTTTTTTTTTTTTTTTTTTTTTTTTTTTTTTTTTTTTTTTTTTTTTTTTTTTTTTTTTTTTTTTTTTTATGTGTGTGTGTGTGTGTGTGTGTGTGTGTACATGTATATGGTCTGTACTTAAAAGACCATTTTGGGCGTTAGCCTAATGAAAAGGAATATAAATATATAAATGTACATAGAGTACATATAGTACACATAGCACATATAGCACATATAGTACATATAGTACATATGTATTTATATGTGCATGTGAATATATGCCATATAAAAAGTACTCGCATAGAAATAAAACACATGTCGCTCGCATTCTCGACGCTAGGACTTTAAAGAGAGACAAGCGTCTGGTGGGGCGGGGAGAAAGGGCGGGGAATGTGGAAATAAAAATGGAACCAAAACTTGGAAATGCGAATGGACATGTGACTGGATAAATTTAGGTTTGGGCTGGAGTCCGGCTCCGGCTTGGGGGTCGGGGTCGGGGTCGGGCTCGGTTAGCAGGTCGCGGGCACCAGCTGAGAGAGGGTCTGCAACGTGACGCCGCACTTTTCGTAACATTAGACGCGTACACGCACACACTCGCACACGCTCGCACACACACACGCACACACACAGCCCATGTGCTTGGTAGTAACAGTAACTACTGCGTCTTGGGCTTGAACCCGGCTGCCAACAATGGAAATCATTCATTGCACACACACACTCGCACACACACACACACACACACTCAGCGGCATACATTTCTGAAAAGAGTTTTGTGGCTCGCCCTTTTCACATGTGTGTGTGTGTGTGTGCGAGTATCGAGTATGAGTACATGAGTGCATGAGTACAAGTCACATGTTTATACTTTATGTTTTATGGACACCCCTCTCTGCACGACAAATCCCCCTCCCTCCCAGGCACGCATGATGACAACAACAAGTCTAAGAGGGTTGAGTTTTCGGCTCCATGGCCAGCGAAGGGGGCGGAGGGGATGGCAAGGGTGTGTGTCGGGTGAGGAGGCTGAGGAGGGGGGGCATTGTCTGTTGAATTTTCCATTGGCATTTTCCGCATTCGCTCGCATAAATCTTATGCGATAAAATGCGCAGCGTTCAGTTCTTTTTTTTTTTTTTTTGTGAGAAAAATCGAATAAGTACATACGACAACAACCCCCCAAAACCCCCAGCCCGACAGCCTTGGCAGGGTAAGAGACTAGCTGCAGTTTATCTACTTGGCTGCAGGGGTGGCTGGCAAATACTCTACACCCCACTCCCCCCTCCCCCGCTCGCCTCACCAGCCACCACGCCCCACTCCAGCAAAGGGGGTTGCTTTTGTAGGCAAAATGCATGAATTTTGCGCAGTGTTCAAAATGCTCAATAAATTAATGAAAAATGCGATTGCAGAGAAAGAAGTAGGCTAAGGGGCTGGGAGATGTGTGTGTGTGTGTGTGTGTGTGTGTGTGTGCTGCAGCTGATGGCTAAAAGAGAGGGAGGGGACATAGGGGAGAAGTGGGGACAAAGAGGCGTTGAAAAGCAGCCAAAACCAAAAGCAAGAAGTGCGCAAAGAGAAAAAACACCTGTTAACCAATGTATAGATATGTATGTGTGTTGCCTTTGTGTGTGTGTGTGTGTGAGTGTGTGTGTGTGCCCTTTGGCAATGGCACGAGCCGCAGACAGTTGCCCGCTGATAATTGCCACAGGCCGCAGGCGTCCGAATCCCCCGACCCCCGCCCCTTACCCTACGCAAAGCAGACCAATAAGCAGTTAAGAAGAAGCAGCGGAAGACAAAAGCATGGCATCAGAAGAAGAAGAAGAAGAAGCAAAAGGCAGCATCAAGTGGAAATTGGCTAAATTCCGCGTGGCCCATATGCAAAATGAAAGGAATTTATAGAATGGATTCTCTATAAATGGAACACAGCTCCAGAGTTAAAGTTAAAGAAGAATGTTGGGGGGAAGCAAGCAGCAGAAGAAGAAGAAGAAGAGGGAGAAGAAGAAGAAGAAGCATATGAAAAAGAAAAAGCCGCGCACAAGTATCTGCAATTAGAGAAATAGCTTCCACGCTCTCGAATATGTGTTTGCAATATTAAATAGAAAATAGCCCGATGAAGAAAAATAAATGTGCCTCAGATATAAACGAATCGTTGAGCTACAAAACTATGTATAAATTATATATAACTTAAAATATATATAAATAATTTATAAAAGTATATAAGCTGAAAGTTTTTTAACGGGGTCTTGAGGACTTTCTTAATCAAATGTATGAAACGGAGGCTTCTTTTCTGTTTAACTTCCGTTTGGCCTCAAAACTCATTTTCACGCAACTTTACTTCAAATTCATTTGAGAGCTGTTTCACACTTTCCGTTTAATTCACTGTGCTGGGTGGAAAATGGAAGTCAAGTGTGAGATAAGAGAGGGGGAAATTGAAAGAAAGGAATTCAGAAGGTGTAAGCTTATTTTAAGCATAGTTCAGATGAAGTTTCTATCAATCAAGATTTGCCAACAACATCCCACTCTTTTGCAGTCAAAACTCCTTGGGAATTATAAGCGTCAAAGCAAATGGAAAATAACGGTGCTTATCCCTGGGGCATGCAACTGTGCTTTTCCAGCCAAGCTTAACAAATGATTTAACGGGATTTTTATATTTAATCAGAAATTCCATGTTCGTATAAAGAATTTACTTTCATTTTGGTAAATGTTTACATTTGACAAGGAGAAAAGAAAATCCAATTAAATTATTTCCAATTCCGATTGGACTAACTACGAGAGTACAAAGACCAATTAGAGCAATGATACCTCTGATGAAAATAAGCTATCTTTTAGAATATAATATGATATAATGTGATATTAATTACGAATGGGACTAGAAAGAAAAGTGTCCGAGCACATTATATGATTACTGTGAGGATTCAGAGAGGAGTGTAAATAGGAGATTTTGACCATTTGAATGATTGCGACTGACTTTCAATACTGTGATTAGTGTGATGATTCAACTGTTAGGATCTGAGTATATACTAGAAAGCATTCTTTGGGCATGTGAGTAATATAAGCTACCGTGCGAATATTCCATCAAATGGGAAACAGACAGATTCAAATACTGTGATTGCGGTGATGATTCGTTAGTTGAGTGCAGACGAAAACTGTGATCAATCCGAGAAGTATGAGATATGATTCAAATACTCTGATTGCCGCGATGATTCGATATTTGAGTAAAGGCAATAACCGTAAACATTCTTAGGAGTTCGAGACAGGATTCAATTGGTGTGATAACAATGATGATTCGATATTTGAATAATAGCAACAGCTGTGAACATTTTGGGGAATTCGAGACCTAATTCAAATACTCTGATTGCCACGATGATTCGATATTTGAGTAAAGGCAACAACTATAAATACATTCTGAGGAGTTCGAGACATGATTCAAATACTGTGATGATCACTGTGACTGCGATTTGAATACCATTCGTATAGCTCAAGCAAATGTGTGAATACTGTAAAAGACCCGATTAAACAAATTTGCAATTCGGTATCTCTCAGTTCGTAGCCTACTAATCCACTGTAAGCCCGGTGCTAATGAAATCTGTCACTGTCACACACTGTGTGTGTATGTGTGTGTGTGTGTGTGTGTTTGCGTATTGCACTGTAGACCCATGACCGGGCCTGATGGACGCTGTACTCGGGACTTTCCCCAACCGCAAAGCCTGACATATCACAGGCCGACCATAATCAGCAGATGATTGGACTGGTGGGTTGGGACTGGGACTGGGGCTGGGGGTGTCAATGTTTAACTACGGCGGGGCGAGCGCATTGCGATAAAATGCGCCAGCGTGTGAGTAGAGTCACGTAGTCTAGGGTGGCGGGGCTTTAAAAGAGAGGGTAACTCTAGGTCGTAGTGCTCACCTGTTATTGCTGCAGCTGAAGAGCCGGAAGAAATTGTTGTTGTTGTTGTTGTTTTCGTTGTTGTCGTTGTAGAAGAAGCAGAACTGGAGTGTGTTGGATAATGTTGATTGTCTGTTGATTGTGTTGCTTGGGCTGTTAACCAACACTGCTCGCTATCGCTCTCCTATATTAATAGCGACTCCCTAGGGAGGCTCTGGTAACTCCGGTAAGTTGCACTTGTGACACTAAAGCGTAACGCTGTTGTAAGGCATTTTGGTAGCACTTGAGGGATGTAACACTTCAAAAAAAATAGTACGATCTATGCGATCCAGGCAGATATATATTTCTATATATATACATGCATATATATATATATATCTGTTTATATATATACAATTGGGAGTAGATACAGGTGTTATGGCTCTGTATCCGTTGGAAGCTGCGCCGCGCGCGTTACAAGAACCAACAAATCGACAAAAAAAATATATATGTACATATATGTATTTCTCTTAATTATTTTATTTTGAAACACTAACGGAACACACGATATACGAATGGGGGTTACGAGTACGGTTGCGGTTACGGTTACGGGTACGAGTACGGGTACGGATACGTGTACGGGTACGAGTACGGGTACGGGTAGGTGTTGTTGTTTGAATTGGTATTGGGCGTTGAAAAAAAAAAAACTCAATTCAGTGTTTTTTTTTTCGGGGACTCTTTGTAAATGTTATTTATTTTGTCTGATTTGTATTGTATTTTTTATATTTTTTGTGTTTTTCTCTTGTTTTCAGTTTCAGAGTTGCTCACGCGACGAAACCAACACGTTGAATAAAAGTTCAGGCGAATTTGAAATTCGCTTAAAGCCAATAAGTCCGTCGACGTCGACGAACAGTGTTGGCAGCGACGCCAGCTGCGACAGAGCCGTGGCAGAGCGTTCTAATGCGAGAGCCGAAAGAACAAAACGAAACGGAATGAGAGACGACGTCGTTGGCGACGGCGAATCGAGCTAAAGTCAAATGCAAAGGCGCGGCCCGCCCGTTTGTTGTTGTTGTTGCTGCCGCTGCTGCTGCTGCTGCTGCTGCTGCTGTTGTTATTGTTGCCGTTGCCTTTGCCTTTGCCTTTGCCTTTGCGTTCGCTGCTGGCGTTCTAAGCTGGGAGCAACAACAATAACCGCCACTATAAAAATCTAATAAGAACCTCGTCGGCAGTCCGACCGCTCGCACGTTCGTTGTTCGTACGTTCGGGTTTCTTGTGTGTGCGCGCGTTCGGTTTGGGTTTGGTGGTGGGCGACGCGCTGTGAAGGCAGCGGGCGGCGTTGCGTTCAAGTCTGGTACACGCAAAGCACTAAAATTCGACGAGGCGACAGTCCGACCGACTGGCCGACTGCTGAAGCGGAACGCTGAAATACGAAACAGCCAACGCACGGCAAACAAATAAACAAACGCTGCCCGCAAACATCGACCCAGTGACGGCGGCGCTGCCGACAACAGCCGCGTGGGCTGGACAGGCCCCACGGCGTCGGCAGCGACGACGCCACTGCCTAGCCGTCAAATGCTACAGCCGGAATGCGATGGAATTGAAATGGAGACGCACACATAAATGCGCCCAAAAAAGCAAAAAGCAAAAAAAAAAACAAAACAAAAAAACAAATAAAAATGTTTAAAGTGTTGCCGGGTTGTTGGGTTTGTATTGGATCAAAAGCTATTGGGCTCCACTCTACATACATATGTATGTATCATACATATTCACGAGCTACATACATATGTACATACATATGTACATAATACGCACAAATACACACACACGCTTACATATACATATGTTCATATACACAAATGTACATACTAACATCCATTTCTTAATAAGCTTTCTTTACGAACCTTCGGCCGGAAACTTGTTCGCATTATTCTTTAGCTTTAGTTTGAGCTTTAGCTTTAGATTATATACTATATTATATTATATGTATATTCATAACCCAAATCAACTGGCAAACTTTGCATTCAAAAAATATCGCTATTCTCTTTACGAAAAATGCAGGTCAGACAAACTTCGGTATTAGATCTAACTTGCGCTTTATATTTATATTTTAATTATTTTTATTTATATGGAGCATTATTTTTAGAACTTTGTGCTCCAATACAGATAAAGACAAAGCAAACGTTAAATACAGTTATTTTCAGGAATTAAAACAAATATTTAATTAAACTAAAATCCAGTTTTGTGCTTCGTGCATTATTTATTTTAATTTATATGTTCAAAAATTTAATTATAAATTGTTTTCAATAAAACCAAAAAAAAAATGTAATTCAATTGCATTTTTGATTTAGCTCCTCGAATGATAAGTTGTGTGTCAGTGTAGCTTTTTTTTTTTTTTTTTGGCTGAAACGATTTGACATTGAAACAAGCGCCACGCTGCATACGCATTTGAAATGCAGCAGCGCAGCGACTGCGACTGCGACTGCGACAGCGACAGCGATTGCGGTGACCTTGAAAATACATTTCGTTTTTAATCTGCAAAAGGGGCATGCGCAGCCAGCTAAGTGTGGCAAACAGTTATTGCTGCCGCAATGAGAGAGGAAATGTTGCACAAAAGTCAATGTGAGTGCATGTAGGTACACAAGTACCTGTGTCTTACTATTCATGTATGTACATACATATGTATGTATGTATGTATGTATGTATGTATGTATATGTGTGTATAATATGTGCAATTGCAAGATAAGGTTGTGGAACATACTTAATTATTGCATAAACAGCAACAACAACAACCACAACAACAATAACAACAACAGGTAAAAGCAACAAGAACAAAGGAAGGCAGCGACAATTTGAAATTGTCGTTAACCTCTGATAAGACGCAAGCTCTTATCAGCTGGGCAGAAGCAAAACGGTAGACGCAGGGACGGCGACGGCGACGGCGACACTGTTTGCGGGCCATGGGCGAAGTGGCAGCGGCTGAAGAGCGCGCCCGTCGCCTAACTAACAATGCACCCTCACACACACACACGCACACACACATACATACATACATTTAGAAGTATGTAAAATGTTGGAGGCAGTCGACAATCAATCAAATGTTTTGATTTATTTCACAAAGCGCAGCGAAGAGCTAAAATTGTGAGTAAATAACACACACAGACACATACGCGCACGCATGTAATGTGGGCTTGGATTTTCAGGGGAGCAGCCGGCGTAGAGCCGGCAACGGCAACAAGCACAAAACAGAAGAATAGCAAAACAACAACACAAAACGAGTGGGAACAAAACTAAGAGAGTGAAACAATAACAAAGCGCGCGCTGCTCGTGACTGGAGAGAGAGAGAGAACAGCAACAAAAACAACAAAAGCGGTGCGACAATATACAACCGGCTGTTTCGGTTTCGGTTTCGCTGAAATTTGAATTCCACCGTTCCAATGCTTGTTTGTCCCACTCACGCGACGACGGGCAGTCGTTAAACGCATTGCGAGAGTTCCTTCAATTGAGCCACATCGTTTGTAACACTGAGCAGCGGCAGGCTGCACTTTAAAATAAATAAGCTGCATTCCAGTTGCACATATATGTATACATATGTATGTACATATATGCATACACACAAATATGTACGTATGTATACATGTACGTACATATTTATTTTACGCATTGCATACAAGTATATACATACATATGCTTAACAGCTATTGCAAAAGTTTCACATATGAGTGTATGCAAGTTTCGGTGTAACGAATAGGTATGCTGGCGTTGAGAAAAATTACATTAACAGAGCTGTTGCAGTAGCTGCGTCGCCGTTGACTGCGAATGGATATTATTGCTAATTTGCCATCTACAGTTTATTAGTTTATTACAAACTAACATTTACCGACAGCAAAATGTAATTTGTGCAAATATTCGTTAATTAAACAAATTATTATTAATTCATAGCATTTACATAACTTGCTTAAAATTCAACTGTTTCAATTGCAATATACAAGCATATTTTCTGTTAACGGTGAAGTAGCATTAACAGCAGCACAAACAACAACAAAATAACACGCTTTTGATAATGTTTTCATTTTCATTGATGCTGCGCTGCCTCCGCAGCACGCACACAAAACGAGAGAGAGAGAGAGATAGAGAATTTGGCGCTGCTACAGCTTGGCGCTCAGTCAGATACCGGCGGCAGAGCAGCCCATTGTGCTTCGCTCACATTTCGTTTCCAGTGTTCCAAGGCCGTCGTTTGACGCGACGACGACGGGCTCGGCTAGAGGTTCGGGCTCGCCAAGTGAATGTTCAGAATCTATTTTTAGGCATCGCATCGCGTCATGCGGCTTCGCCATACGCTGGCGATGCCGTGATCACGCCGCTGATTGGCCAAAAGCAACGGACAGAGCAATAACAACAATCGGCGAGCAACGACAACGGCAACTACAACTACTAAGGCAGCAGCGACAAGCACAAAGCACACAGAACAAAAACAAAACACAACAACAACAACAACAAAAAGTTCTATGTCGCCGGCGTCGTTGTCGCTTTCGGCTTCTAATAGCGATTTTATAAAGGAATAAAATGAGCATTAAAATAAGCAGCAACAACAGCAGCAGCAGCAGCAGCAGCGGCAGCGACAGCAGCAGTAACAACAACAGAGCAAGCAATGACAATAGCAGAAATATTGAAATTGTGCAGCGACGCCAAAGACGACGCCGACGCACAAAGCGTGCCAAAATGTAAACAGCCCACAAGCTGCAGAGGACGCAGCAGCGGCTGCTGTGCGCCTGGTAATGCGTGCCCAGTGCGTATAGTACACAAACACACACATATATACACATATGCACACACGCGCTCACAAACAGGTGGCTATTGCAAAGTTATTTTGTTATTTCTTGACTGCGCTGTCGACGTCGCAGTCACCAAATAACATTCATAGCTGAAAATTCTGCTGTTAATGAAATGCAAAAACGTGTTATGTAAAGAAAAAAAAAAAATATTAATAAATAAAACAACAGCAACAACGAACGACAAGTAATTTTAATAGCAATTGCTTGCCACTTATGCATATGTATGCATCTGTGTCTGTCTGTGTGTGTGTGTGTGTGTGTGTGTGTGCACAGTATGCATATGCAAATGAAAATTAATCATTGAAAACTAACAAAATCCATAAAAAAAATGACAAAAATGGGGAGTTATCTAACAGAAATACCCTAACAAAAAAAAAAGTGGAATGCAGTTGTAAAAAATTAAATATGTTTATTAAGCCATAACAAAATTGTTAATAATAAAAAATGCATAAAAATATATTAATGCATTTTGGGAAAAAAATACTCATACAACACATTGGCCAATTAAATGTGATGAGTTTGCATCGAAAAGATATTGTTTATTCAAAATTCCGGCAACCAAAATTGTTAAGAGATCAAAAAATGATTTTTATAATATATAATTTTGTAATTATGAGATATTTGCTTTTGTAGTTATATAATATTTTACAATGTAGAATTTCCGAAAACCTAGAAGAAATTTATTAAATAATTTTGATCTTCTCTATACGACAAGAGATCTTCCAACTGGCGGAAGATTCGGAATTCACTTTAAAATCATTTATTTAATTATATAATCATATTATATAAATATATAAATATGTAAATATATTATAATATATATATATGCATATATTTCTTTTAATTTATATATATTAAATATAAGAAAATTAATATTTAGCTAAAATTTTAAATAATTCGATCTGGATTAGATTGATGTTGGCTAGGCTCACGGGTTGAACTAATATGCCTTGTTGTAGGGTTCAGCTTGTGACTCCGGTTTATCACATCTGTGAGCCTAGCCTTTGGTTTCAGAGATCTGTTCAAAGATATACAGTAAGCCCTCGCTCAACATTATTTGAAAACGCAACGAATTTTCATCGTAACAGAAACTAATTTGGCAAATAATACTTTTTGACATTTTTTGAGTTCAGTCTAGAGCTTAGTTTCAGGTTTAAGCAATATGTGCACTCTGGCCAATGTCTTGTGCTAGTGTGCATGCCCCGTTTGGCAGGGTATCAAAGCGTTTGTGGGTCGCCTTTGATGCGCCTAACAGTAGGCAGCAGTGGCAGCTGCCCCGCGCCGCTGACAGCTCCCACGAGCTGTTCGCTAAATAGGCGACTATAATTTTTAATAGCTTTTGTTACTCATACGCCCGGTTGGGCACCCCGCACTGCCCTCCCCAACCCCCGTCCCCCGGACAACTGGCTCGATCGGTTTGGTTCGGTGCGATTTGTTTCGTTTCGGTTGCGCGGCATTGCAATAAATTGTCAGCTATATAGATATACATTATATACGTATATATACATGCATATCTAGATGTAAATATATGCATATGCATATGTACACATATCTGTGTCTGTGTGCGTGGCAAAATGACTTTGTGGGCAATAATTAGTTACAAATTGAAATAGTGTCACATAAAATGCAAACAAAAAATGAAAATTATAATAAATTAGCGTGTTTTTATTTAAGTGCCGCATTTGCATATTGATCTGTTCGCTCCGATCACCGATCCGCGATCCGCGATCTGCGACTCGACCTGAGTCGACTCTTAGCAACCATCTTGCCAACATGCCATCTATCCTCTTTCTCACATCCGGAAATGCCGAATGGGGATGATCTTGCTGAGCACATCTTGGCTATATATGTTTATATTTTGATCAGAGGAAATAGATCAGACTTCAAGTCGATTCGAGTTAACTTTTGGCTTAAAAAAGCCAATTTGATGTATCAAATTTAAAGGCTCCTGATTACTTACTCCTATCTTTAGACAAAGCGGATTTTATCCATATATCATCCAAATATTATCCAGATACTATCCATATATTATCCATAAACTATCCCAAGAACCAAAGATATTCCGAAGTTCTGTAAGCTTACCAAATCTCAAACCGCTTTAAATACTCAAAATACAGCCGAATTGAAGCGTGAACTTAAAAATATTTGAAAAAAAAACATATTTCGGCATAAAATCTTTTTTTTTATGATTCCAGAACACTTTTTCCACATTTTTAGACGATATGAAAAACGCCTGAAAACGCAAACCCCTCGATCGCCCCTCGCTTTCGACTATATGTTTGAATGTTTTAAAGGGAATATGCTGAAAACTGGCTATCCTGGCTCAGCTTATCTGAACTTAAACTTGCCACCACGCAAACACCTCGATCGCCCCTCGCTTTCGTCTATATATAGGAATGTTTGAATTGTTTACCATGTAACTACCAATAACAATAGCTGTGACCCAGCCCAGAACAGCAGCAGGTCCAGCTGCAGAGGTAGAGATACAGTGAGAGGGGGGAGGGTGGAACACACACGAAGCTCGACTGTCGACAACAATTTGAGCCGCAAGGCTGGCGGGGGTGGGGCCCGATAACGTATGCGCAGTGTGGACAGTGTCGAGCTGCCGAAATTTTTGACAGATCACCGTGTCAACGGTTGTCGTTGTCGTTGTTGTTGTGTTTTTTGTTGTTGTCGAACTGAGCTTGTTGTTTACATTGGAAACGAATTTGTTGCTTGTTCATGGAACAAAGACAAAGATCTGCAGTGCTACCAAATTGCGCCGTATTCGTGCCGCCAGCCTCCAGCCTCAAGCTCTTGTGAGGTACAGCTACAGGTTGTTCAAGCATAGGGCATGCCAAAAGCGATCATAAGCAATGCGCGATTCTTTTCCACATTTATGCTGAATTTCAACTATTTTTCAGTGATCGAGAGCTTAAGTGATATTGTCACGGTTGTCAAGCTAGACCGCTGGCTACTGGATTTGGCGTCTGCCTTTGGCATACCCTGTAATCATTGAGCCAATTTAATATATGACTCCTCATAGAGCCAACATAGCTTAAATCTCTAATAGGTTTGTGAAAGCAGCCAGCTCTTCAGCTTGAATCGAAAAAAGTTCAATTACAAACAATATCAACTCGAGAACTGTAGTTAGTTAGACATATTCAATTTGGTATCTTGGTTCTTGCATAAATTTTCTAACAGCTTTCTGATAACTACCAACATTCCAAACTATACGTGCTCGGGAGCTGGGGCAGTGAAATATATCAAATTTCGTATGTAGACTCTCATAAGCCCACATCTCCTAAAATTTCTAACAGCCTTATGATAACTACCAGCGCTCCAGCTTAAATCGCGAAAAACCAATTATAAACTATATGAACTCGGGAACTAAAGCATTTTGGGAGATCAAATTTAGTACGTAGGCTCTACTATACTTATAGCTGCTTAAGCTTCTACTAGTCCTGCGATAACTATCAACACTCCAGCCCAAATCGAACAAATTTAATGATATACTTTAGGATCTCGGGAACTACAGCTGTTAGGAAGATGAAATATTGTATGCAGGCTCTACTATACCCAAACGAGCTTTAATTGCCAACAGTCCTGTAATATCTACTTAAACTCTTGCCTAAATCGAAAAAGTTCAACTAATGTCTATATGATCTCGGGAACTGGAGGAGTTAGAGAGATGAAATTTGGTATGTAGAGACTACTATACACAAAAATTCTTAAATATCTAAAAGTTTTGCGATAGCTGGCAACACTCCAGCCCAAATCGAGAACTAATAATATTACAAACTTTATGAACTCGGGAACTAGAGCAGTAAGAGCTATTTAATTTGATATGCAGGCTCTGGTATGCCCAAGAAAAAACGAATATATCGCCTTAATGCCCCCGTCGTCGCTAATCAAAAAGAGAAAGCGTATTTTGGTCCAGCATTTCTAGGGTATCTGTCAGTTGAGCGCACTCAACATTGACCAACACGCTGGCTTGTTTTCGTTTGGCGTTTTTTCGTTTTCCGCATGCCAATCGGCAGCAGAGGATGTGAGGAGAGGAAGGGGGGGGATGGGGTGTGAAGTGAGGAAGCCAGAAGTGTAGAAATTGAAAAGCAATGTTCGAAAGATTAACACATTGACCAGCAACAAAACGAGACATGGCTCTGGGGGCATTGTTTGTCAAATGAGTCGCAGCGGGTTGGCCCGGGTTAAATGACACGGCCGACGGTCAACCTGTCCCAGAGTCAAGTATTTCATATGATTATTGATTATTATATTAGATCTTGGCGACGGCGAATGCCAGAATAGTCAAATCAAATTCTAAGCTGGCAAACACATTAATCACAGCGATTAGCTTGTCAGCGAACACGACTCCTCGCAGCCGAACCTCGATTTGTTATGCAAATGTGATCTGGTATTGGGCTATGCGACTAGTTAACAGCTTTTCTGATCGGCTTACACAAGGCAAAGAAATGCCAGGGCTAAGGTTAAGTGTCAAATGAAGACATCGCCCGACTCGGCCGACGGTTGGCTATTCTCTATATGAAATTGGCACAATGTGCCACATTGTAAGGCATTGCAAATGGATTCCCTGTTGCCCATTCCCCATTCCCACACAAGCCGCCCTTTCTCCATCACATCTTTATAAAGGCCATGCAAAGATGCACGCGACGTTTTTATGGCACATGCAAAGCCATAAAATGCGAATCGGTTGTTTGGGGAGGGTTGAACACTATGCGAATGACTACGCCAAACTATGTATGTACTATAGAGAATATCTATTGGGAATGGCCAGGAAATTGCATACACCAGCACATGCCAGCATACAATGTATATGCCAACTGGCTGGCCAACTGGCCAGCGGCTTAGAGCGCCACCTGTCGCCGCTTGTCCGCAGCTGTTAACTGCATACGGGACGCAACATGAACGTACTCATTCGATACGCCGCCTTGTTTCTGCTGAGATAGTGCATAGGAAATGCTCTGACCCATGCACAAGTATTTTTATCGTCGAGCTTGTCAATTCTGCGAAGCAGTAAAAATAGTTCTCTCATAATGCCGAAACGACATGCCCCACATTTCTCAATCTAACTGAGTCATGGGCTACATATATTCGCTCTCAACTAAATAGCATTAGCTTCGTTTGGCTAGTCACTTATTAACTCGCTACATTTCGGCAAACACTCGCTGCTCGAGGCTACTCTTTGCATTTTGCCTAAGCTTTGAACTCTACTCGTTGCAAATATAACATACTCGTTGTAAGTGTTCATTCGCTTCAAATTTATAAATACTCGCTGCTTTTTACACACACGTTGTATATGTATATATGTGTCTGCTGTTTGTAATCCAAGTCATTAATATCGGAGCTCCACTCATTAACCATTTTTACTGGCTACATTCCGGCGAACACTCGCTAGTCTCGGCTACTCGCTACGTTTTATACCAGCTATGAACTCTACTCGTTGTTTACGTTCATTCGCTTCATTTTTACAAATACTCGCTGCTTTAGACTTCAATCATTGTGTTATCTTATTTCTACTCGTTATATTTTATTACTGCCCACTGAACTATGCTGTCTCTCCTCAGTACTAGCTCCTTTTACTCGTTAATCGTTATGTTACCCACTCGTTAGTTAATTTACTCGCTGCATTCACGCACTTGTTACTTGTAGCTCGACAGCATGAATGTACGCAATATTTGCAATTAAAAACTCATTTAGGGGGCAAACAAGGACCCAGCAACTGCGACCTTCCCACTTAGTAAGCTCCATTTGCTGTTGTTTTCTTTCATTTTTAGCTACTTACGGCGCAAAGCAGCGACAGTTCCCACACGTAACCACCGCGATAAGAGCCACTTGAGCTGTTGTGGTGTTGCGAGTGCCGGCCAGAAGGTGGTCGGGTGGTTGGGGGTCGGTTCAAGTATCAGCGGCACCAAATTAAATCATTGAGCATTCTCATTCATAACGAAAGCTGACGGGTTGCCCTATCGCTTGTTGTGGCTTTTATGAGTACGCGGCAATTCAGCGGAAAAGCCAACCGACCAAATTGCGAGGGCGAAAACTTGCAACTGCAACTGTGACAACAACAACAACAACAACTCTGAATAGCAATGCAAACATTATTGTCTGTGGGCAGCGGCAGCAACACGCAAGTAAAACGCTTCCGGCCTTGTGCCCAGCTGCATGCCGCACACACATCCTCCCCCTTCCCACAAAGGAGAGGCAACAACTTGGGTTACACTTCGGTTCTTTTCCCATACCCTGAACCCACTCCAAATGGGCAAATGGCTTTGTGCAAATGCACGTAACAAATGGAAGGCAACATCCCTGAGTTCATATATATATACAATATTCTTGATCAGGCGGACGAGTTTAGTCGAACCAGACATGTCTTTTGGAGCTTACAACAGCCGGAGATTGGAGATTCGAAATAAAAATCGAAAACTCAATAGAACTTGACTTATTTGTTTCGATAACTCAACCCTTTTTCATAAAATCGATAATTATCGATTATAAAACATAGTTTATAGAGCACAGCTCAAGGGTTTTAGGAGCTAGGTGCACGAAATTTGAAATGTAGCTTCATGAATAGTATATCCAGACAGAGAATACTTCACTTATTGGTTAAGAGATGAAGAGTTGATCAAAAAAACGAATTCTCAAAGCAAGAGCCTTGCAGCTTTTCATATGCACACCTTAGTATGTCATATTCAAGCGCTGAAAATTTCAAAAAGATCGGATTAAAAGGACCCAAGTTAATCATTAGCGCGTTTGCCATAGATGCCATGGGAAAGCGGAAGAAGAAGCAGTGTATGTGTGTGTGTGTAAAAGTTAGGCTATCAGCTAGTCGAACACTCCCGACTGGAGCACTCTTGTTTCTTTTCGTTGTTGGCCGTTTCATGGAAAAAATGGCGAGTAAATCGCATTGCTTGAACTGGATCAATAACACGAGGGCGCCCAGGCGCCGGCAATATCGAGGCAGACGCCAGAGGAGCCGCCAAGGGCGCATGTCAAACAGTCAAACAGTCGACCAGTCAGTCAGTCTGTCAGTCAGACAGTCAGACAGTCGCCAGCTTCGTCGCCCCGTATAAACTTCAATTGCCACGAAAGCCAACAGACAAACAGCAACAAGAACAACAACAACCTGAACTAGAGCAGCGACAACAACAACAACAACAACACGAGTTGACAGCACGGCGCGAATAACTGCAACTAGTGACCCATTTTCCTTTTTGGCAGTCGCGTTTTCTCAGCTTTTTCTCTGAATCTCTCTCTGACACACTCGCCCTCTCTCTCAATTCATCGAAATGAACTCAGCTGAGGTTTAAGCTGTTTTCCAGTCCTAATGAGCTATTCTCAATAAAATAGTTAATTGCTGCGTGAGTTTATCGGCAAAAGACAGACCCTTTGTGCTTTATAATTGGATACTTGGCTTGCCATTATATCTATGTCAGTCTATATACCCCGAAGGTACTTATGGGCATGGGCATAATTGTTCTTTTAACGCATTTAAATTAAAATGTATTGTATTTTCAATTTTAAATTATAAAACTTAATTTCCTCCATTTACAAAATTATTTACCCGATTTTGAGCCCCAACAATTGCTCAGAAAATCAGCTGAGCCGAAAACCGAATCGAACCATTTTGTTTTTGTTTTGCTTAAATGGTTTGCTGCAATATAAAAAACGTTTCATCAAGACTCAGACCCAAACCCTATATATAACTCGGGACCCAAACATTGTTTATATCTAACCATTAAGGGTGGATGACAACTTTGGCTAGAGATCAAATATAGACCGCAATTTCTATATGAAAATATTTACGACTTTAAATATTTTCAAGGGCTTCTGCAGACCTAGCTTAAAGGTATCCATAGCCATAAATTAATCCAGCCCTGCGAGCATATCGTAGATATTTTCATATAGAAAGATTTACTAGATCCTGCAGACCCAACTTAAAGGTATCCATAGCCATATAATAGTCTAGCCCACACTCGATTTCTACCTCCATGGAATGTATCTATGCGCGTTTATTCAAGTCCAAGTTCCAAGTTCTTTTCGGTGCCTTGAGCTAAATCCAAATGCTGTTGATTAACGCCTCGAATCGTTCAATCTGTTCCTAACGAAATGTTTGACAAGTATTTGCTTGCCACGGAGCCCCTCTGCCTTGACCCCGGCGCGCTGTCACCGCTGGCAGAGGCAGGGCAGAGGCAGCGGCAGAGGCAGAGGCAGAGTCGACGGTCCTGCACGCAACACGAAAACTTTCTTTCACATTTTTCGCCGCCCGCTTTTACGATACGAAATTACGATTGTATAATAAAGCGGTAGGCGGTGGCGACAATGCCAAGAGGGGTGGAGGGTGCAGTGGGGGCTGTGTGCCTCGACAGGCAGCGGGAGCAGCTGTAGCTGGAGCTGTAGCTGTAGTCGGAGCTGGAGCTGTAGCTGTAGCGCCAGGCCAAGTGGGCCGCCATTTTGTGTGCAGACTGCTGGCGCCAGTTTTATGTGCTCGAAAAGCAACACGCGTTTCCACAGCGCCAGCTGCGAGGACTCTGCGAGACGGGCGGACAGCAGGACAGCAGGACAGCAGGACAGCGGGACAGCGGGACAGCAGGCGGGGCGTTGGGCGGTAGGCGGAGTGTCGACTGCGGATGTGCCGGCGACGCCAGCGCTGGACTAGGACATAAACTCATTTATTGTGCGGGGCGTAGGTAGTTGGCATGGCCAGGCGCAGAGCGAGGAACGGGGGGCGGCGGTGGATTGCTTGGCCTGTGCAGGCGGTGTACAGTTGGTCGCCAGCCGGGCGTGCGCTACGCAATTAATTCACACACTCGAAGGACGGCACAGGACATTTTCATTTCCATTTCCATTTCGATTCTCATTTCCACACGCGGCGCACCGCCTGTCGCCTTTTTATTAAAGGTAACAACAAAACCGAAACAAAAACTTTTCCTTTTCGTTTTATTGTTTGTCGATTTGCTGCTCGAGCGGGGTACGGGGTACGGGGGGGGGTGTCAGGGGGCAAGGTTTCCGCATATTTGCGTATGTGATTTGGCCCTCGGCATGTGGCTAATGGCGTCAACAAATGCGTGGGATGCCACTTAAAAGCCAAGCAGTCCTAGTTTAACGCCCGCACCCCACACCTCACCCCTCCCCTGCATCTAATTGACACAACGCCACTGCGAAATGTGGTCTCAAGTCCAAGCAGATCGACCCGTTAGATATTCGCCGCGGCACAGCAACGCACAAGACACACAAACACATCTATATACATTATATATAAACAAATATATATACATATATATATGCATATATATATGTGTGTATATATGTATATTCGCACATAGCGAGCAGCTCTCAACATTCTGTATGTGTGGCTGGGAATTGTACTTGCGTAGCAGCTGATAAGGTTGAAATGCTTCGCAGTCCAGTGGCGTGGACGGAACGGGACGGGACGGGAGGGTTGCAGAGGTCACAGTTGGCCACGGGCCGCTCTGCTGAAGGCAGACGCTAGCCATGCTCTAGTATTTACATAATTTTATTCATTTCAATTGAATTCAAATGATAAGACCCCCTTTTGCAGTTGACGACGCCCCTGTTCGCTGTTGTTGCTGCTGTTGCTGTTACAGTTCTGGAAATGCTCCGGAATGTTCTCAATTAAAATGATTCATTTTATATCCTCAACCTATAAGTGAACTTTAAATTCAATAAAGATTACATTTTGCGAGCTATGTGCACGACGACAACAACAGGGTCGACAACAACAACATTGATGACTGGATTGCACTTCCACTTAAAGAGGAAGACACACAGCAAGAAGGAGAGCGAGAGAGAGAGAGAGAGAGAGAGAGTGAGTTAGCCCAAGAAAACAACGGAGTCAATTAGGTAGCAACAATAGGGCTGTAAATTGGCAGAGAAAAAAGGATTTATGGAGCATAGACCTCGCTGGGGGTATTTTCAGGGTATTTGTGGAAGCTAGAAAGTTTATTGATCAAGCGAAGGCTAATATAGAGCATATGCAAGGTGTTTGGGTGAGTAGAAGTTGCCTGATTTGCTAAAAGATACTTGGTGAAAGATACTTTGGTATCTAAAAGATACTCGCTGAGCTACAAGATGTTTCGGTATCTGAAAGATACTTGTTCATCTAAAAGATACTTTGAACATCTTAATGATACTTGAGTATCTACAGGATTCATGTGTATCTGATAGATACTTATTAGCATCTCAAATATGACTTTATCTTTAAGATCATTGTAGATACTTGCTTATCTTTCAGATATTTGTAAAATATTGTTGCATCCTTAAGATACTTGCTATATAGCTTGAAGCTTGGGAGTTGGCTGGGCATCTAAAAGATATTTGTAGCATAAACGGGTAAGTGAAAGACACTTCTTAGATACTTTAGCAGATTATGCTAAGGCACCTGCTTAGGCATTTGAGTATATAGAATACTTGATCTACCAAGATACTTGTTGGATACTGGGCATCTTAAAGATGATTGTATAAGCCTCAAGTATCTGAAACGTATTTTTCAAACGTTGGATAACTGAAAGTTACTTAGATGACAGAGAGATATTTGTAAGATACTTAAAACATACTTGTGTATCTAAACGATGCTTGTCAGATATGTGAGTATCCGGAATGTACCGCCAAGATGCTTAGGTTTCTATAAGATACTTATAAGATACTTGTGGACCTTAAAGATACTTTCAAGTAACTTGTGAATCTGAAAATAATTTGTCAAATATTTTGATGAACTATAAAAACTTGTAAAATGTTAAATTATCTGTTGGATATTTATCAAATATCTGCTGAAAATGCTGGAAAGATATATTTATATCTGCAGATTTCTAGTGTATCTAGAAGTTGCTCTAGAGCCATCGACCAGGCTATTATGAAAAAGAATAGTCTGTGAAATTAGGACCTTTCTTGAGCTGCGATGCCTCCGCCCACTTCTTGATTCGACTTAATTGTGTCGGCTTAGGTCAGCTCTTGAAGCAGCCTATTTCCAGACTGTTGACTAAGCCATATGTTAATTACTGTTGACTGAATAAAAGCTTACAAGGCTGTCAGGTTGGTGGAAACGAAGGTGATAAAGTCAGAGATTGGCTGCAGGCAATACGGTCCAGACAGAACCTATATAAATTGCACAAGATAAACACGGGAATTGGAAATTAATGTGCATGCAGCTTGGTCACAGACCTGTGAGTCAGAACTGTATGGAAATTAGCTAATGGTATAACATGGAATTAGTGGAAAGGAAAGGCGATCGGGTAAAGTAAGTCTAGTAAGTAATGATGGATATGATCGTTTATCTTGGAAGGCAATTCGGCTAAATATCCTCAAATCTTATTTTGAGAGAAAAATGATCATATTAAAGCCTAAGACGACCTGATCCGGTGATCTATCTAAGCCCCATCCACATGATGAATCTGTGACTCAGATCTCTGAAGTTTTGTATAAGGATCGAATTCAATATAGTTGTGAGAGATGAGTAGCCGATCTTCACGATTGCCATGATCATCTTTTACGATTTGACTCATTCGATGGAAAGACCCTCAAATGTTTGACTGATCACAATGGTAGAATCTAACTTTCTGGGAAAAGTGATCATAATATTAAAATTAAACACGACCTGAACCGTTTATCTATCTAAGGCCCACCCACATGATGAATCTGTGACTAAAATAGAGAATATAATAACTGATCATGACCTGATAGGTCACACCTTAATAATGAATCTGTGACTCACATCTATGTAGGATCGATTACAATATAATTGTGGAAGATAATAAGATGATCTTCATGATCGCCATGATCAACGATCATGCGTTGGTTTCTTGTAATCTGGCATACAGGGGAATATATAAGGAAAGAAACACATTTGACTGAACTCACTTGGAGGAACTTAGTCACATGATCGTCAGAATATTAAAGCTGATCATGACCTTCCTTCCATGATGGGTCACAGCTTGATAATGAATCTGTGACTCAGATCTGTGTAGATTTGTGTTAGGATCTATTACAATATTGTTGTGGGAGATAATTAGACGATCTACATGTTCGCCATGATCAAGTATCTCGGGTTGATTTCTTGTAATCTGGCATTTGGCACGAAAGATCCCAATGGAGGATATTAGTCACATGATTGTCAGAGAATTTAAGCTGATCATGACCTGATAGGTCAGAGGCTTGATAATAAATCTGTGACTCAGGTCTCTGTAGATTTATGTTAGGGCCGATTACAATATAGTTGTGGGAGAGAGTGATTATGGACTGACTCAACGTTCGGTTGGCTCCACCCACCGCAAAGCCAGTTGGCCAATGGGGTTGACAGCGATCGCTCAAGCGACGCGATCAGCCGACCGATGAGCGACGACCGACAAGCGACGAGCTTCTGTCGTTCGGCTAACGATGTGAAGTCATTTGTTCAAAATAGCAATAATTACTTAATTCAATTAACTAATAAATTCAAGATACTTGCTCGCGATTGCCGCGATCAGAGCTACAACTACTTGGGGCAATAAATTATAAGCGCCCCGTGTAGATAACTGCAAACAATGCCGGCGCCGTTGGCAGACATTCAGTTGTAATTGCTAATTATAACAGTGCGATAAACTGGACAATAGATCCTACAGAGCCACACGGTAGCCCCCTAGACCCGTCGGGTCTCGGGCTGTCGGCCTCTCGGCATTGGCTGTGCCACAGATTGGCGCACCCGACGCTTATCGCTGGCCAATCGCAATTAGGCTGATATTTGCGACTAACCCCTCGGCGCGGGGTCGCCTTCGGCCTTGGCTGGGGGCAGTACGGGGTATGCGTTCAAAAGTCCATGATGATTAGATTGCATTGGCATTAAATCATGATTTTTTTAATAATGGTTCCGTTTGTTTAGGCTTTTTCCATGCTGTGTCATGCCAGCCAAATGCCTTCCCGGTCAAACGCTGCGTATACGCGATACGCCTTACGAGTTACTCGAATGCTTTTTTTTAATTTTGGAATATTTTCAAGCAAAAATGATCGTTTGACAATAATTTTTTGAAATATATTAACGAGAAAGTAACGATGCCCTTTTAGACATTTCCGTTTAAATATCGCTGAAAACGGAATGTTTGCCATATTTTGCCATACCAGCTGCTCGACAGATCGTTGCTATGTCAACTATATGATATATATGACATGGCATATGCACTGCCTGCAACAGGAACACGGACCTATGTAAAGTTTCAAGACTGAGAGACTAGTTCGCATAGAAAAAGACAGACAGTAGGACAGACTATGTCGGAAAGATGAATAGACGGACAGAATATACATACTTTAGGGGGCCTGAGATTGCTCGAAAATAAGTTCAGATTCGAACTGGCGATAAGCTAAGGCTGAAAGCTAAGCCCACATTTGAATGCTGCGAATGGGTTCAGATAAGTTTGGCGAGTTGATTTCGCACTCGATGGCTGCGGCTTTGGCTGAATTGAGGCAGAGTCTAGAAACTTTCACGGCAACTAATGTGTTTTATGTACCTGGCCCAGAAAACATGTTTGTTTACACATATATATATATATATATATATATCTATATATTTGTTTCCATATGGATATTTCGAGCTTCTGCAACGCCCACGCTCCGAGAGCCTGTCTTAAAGGCGATGCAAATGAGCGTCGAGTTTGGTTTTTATGATTTTTACAATTTGCGCAAATTTCAAAACGCAAAAACAAAAATTAGAGAACAAATCAGAGGCGAAAATCAATTTCTAGAAGTGTTCAAAAACTTTTACAAAAATAAGAATACAAATTTAAGCTGATTATTTGTTTTTTTGTTCGTTTTTTCTTTGTTCGTTTTTTTTTTGTCTTTTGGCTGTGCACATAGAAATTGTTGAAAAACAAAAAGAAGAAGAAGCAAACAACAGCAACAAATGATAATTTATATGCAAATTCAAATATTTTGTGATTAAACTGTTTTGCTTTTTTCATTAGCACCCCGCCACGCCCCGAACGGAGCTACCCGCACCGCCCAGCCCCCCCCCCCCCAGTTGCTGGCCGTCGACCGTCGCTGGGCCCAGCGGTTGGCAGTTGCCAGTTGGCCGTTGGTCTTGGCCAAAAGCCGCTCAACAGTTGGCAGCTCTGTTTTTGATTAAGCTCATTTGCATGTGAATGGTCCCTGCTCGGAGGCAGTCCCCTCCCCCTCTGTGCTGCCCGCTTGCCCCCTGTTGACCGTCCTAGCCCAGTCTCAAAAACTGACGCTGGTTTCATGTTTCTTGGCAGCAGCAGGGGCCGAGGAGTTGGTGCCTGGGGAGGGGCTGTGCCGAGGTGCGGCAGCGAGCTGGAGGGGTACGTGGACGGGCATAGCTTACCCTGGTGTGTGTGGGCGGAGGGAGGGAGGGAGGGGGGGGGAGGGGACGGGGTGTTGTCGCATTTAGAGGCGAGCAGCTTTGAATTTCTAATAAGCCAAGTTATTTGCGCATGAGTCAACGCAGCGTCGTCAATAATATCCATGACAGCCGGTTAGTTGGACAAATATTTATAGAAGCACTCGCTCTGTATGTGTGTGTGTGTGTGTCTGTGTGTGTGTGCACACACACTTGTTTGATCTTCCAGTTAGTGCGACAGCCAATTGCCAATTCAATAACAATTCAAAAATAAAAAAGAGGCAGGCAGAAAAATACAAATTCAATAAATAAACTCGCCTGCAACTATCCAACACTATGCGCAACACTCCTCCTCATGGGGTCCGACTGTTACCCCCCTCAACCTCGCACACCGCCCCCCGCAGTCGCCGCCCTCCAACAGCTAGGCTGGCAGCTATTAATAGCAGCTGAATCTCCAGCCAATCAGTCTGCGACGGCAGCAGCCGCGTCGCCCGCTTTGCCCGCTTTGCCCGCTTGGCCTGAGCCAGTCAATGCCTGATGCTAATGCTAATGCTGCTGCTGCTGGTCTGACTCACAATATGCCAAGAATCTCTGCCTACACAGTGGAAGGTTAGCGCAGCAAGTGTCGAACTATGTGGGCTGTTGGATTTTGCTTCGGTATTGACATCTATTCTCAAACAAATTAGGAACCGAACGAATCGAACCTGCTTCTAACTATCAAATGAGTAGGGCTTTTGTTCTACAGCTGTCTTGCCAGTAAAACGCTTACGTATGCGACACAAAGAAGAATTGAAAAAACTAAGGGGCAGCTGGAAAACACAACTGTACCTTTCTTGACTCTCGAACATAATAGAATATAATATCATGGGAGTTATTTAACCAACTTTTTAACCTACAATTCAGCTATTACAAGCATGGCTGCAAACCGTTTTTGAACCAAACAGATTTGAACCCGGAATTTCATTTTATACTTTTGATATGAGCCACAAAAAACGGATGATTTGAAAGCCGAACCGAGCCCAAGTTATGTCAAGTTAATTTGGTGTAAAATAGATTTGTTACAGAAACATGTTTTAAAATTATGATAAACCAAGATTTAAATCAGAACATGTTGTCAAGCATGTGTAAGGCTGGCTTTAACAACCTAACCTGAAGGCAGGAAGCTGGTTCGAACCGAAAAACGAAGGGCCGAACATTCGTCTGGGGTTTGCAATAGACTAAGAGGCAGCTAGGAATATGCCTTATCGGCTCAAGAGTGTCGACTAGGTCCTACTGGGTCTGTCGAAAAGAAAAGAAGAAACGCATATTTGGCGTTGCCACCTGGCATAACATACCTTAGCCTAAGGTACGCTTCGACTATGCTATGAGTCACACTCAGAAAGGAGCTTCCGGCGGAGAGAAAGAAAGAATGAATGATTGAGTGAGAAGCTTCTCGCTGACTGATCCCACCTGACACCAGCCGAGTATAAGAGAATTGATCAGCGAGTGATCCGCAAAAGTGAATAATTCACTAATCTAACCTGAAACTCATGACTCATGCACAAGTCGCAGCCAACGTGTTGTGTTTAACGCTTAAAGAAAGCGAATATTTGAATATTTGCAAGCTTCATTGTGTGCTGACAAGCCCTCCCCAAAGAAGTTAAACTCTCCAATCGGTCTCATGCTGCAACATGCGAAACACTTAAAAGAGTGTTAAATAATTCCCGCATTAACTATCGACTCATTCATCAACCATCAATCAAATTGATTTCCAAAGCTGTCCGTTTTGGTGTGAAGAAGGGATGGGAAGCTGTGAAGAAGAGAGGGCATCTTTATGTTAAACTATATTTAAGCTCTGCTCAATGCGAGCTTGAACTTTGTGTTTCTGGCATGTTAGATACCTACAAATCGACACTTGTCGTTTATCAGGTGACTATCGAAAAGTTATCGATAAGAAAGACAAACTCTCTATCGAGGAGATTCAGCCCAGCTGTGGCCATCAGACTTGATTTAAGTAGAACCTCTTACTTGTTTTTTGTTAGCCAACTAATACGGCTTAAGATTTGGTTCTTGGCAAGTAAAATATTTAAGTATCATGATTTCAACTTTTTATTTACCCTGAAGCTGGCTCAGACTTGATTATTTAAAGATTGTCATTTTTGTTTATAGGATTTTAGCTCTTCTCTCTCTCTCTCTGTCTCTCTGTCTCTCTTTCTATTTATGCAAAGATCGGATTTGTTTGAGCACTAACAATATGTAATTTAGTTATTAGCAAGCCAGCAAAAAAAGCCATTTATCCGTGTCCGGACACAAAGCCCCATCGAGTGCTCTCACTTTTGTTTGTGCCCTTCCCCCTTCCCGATACCCCACCCCCGCCGTCCACCTGGCCACACTTGATAAGGGGCAGGTGATCGTTAATGCCCAAAAAACGTACCCCCGCAGCAACTGCGTCCATGCGCGGTCTCCGTCGAGCCACTAATGAAGTTACTTAGTACGCGGAGAGTGGGAGGGGGGAGGGGTCAAGAAAGTAGGAAACAAAAAATTGATGCGAATTTCGCGAAACGCAAAATGCCAAAAAGCCAAAAATGCGAAACGCCATAGAAAACATTTTGCAATTTATTTGCAAAGCTCTATCCTACTCCTTCTCTCTCTTTCTCGCTCTCGCTCTCCCGCTCTCTCTCGCTCGTTCTCTATCTACTCTGTCTGTTTTTTTTTTTTGGCACATTTGCGGCTCCAGCGAGTCGCGCATTGTGCAGGAATTAGTCAGGAAATTAATTAATCAAAACTATAGCGAGAGCAACAACAACAACAACAACAACAACAACAACAACAACAAAACAACAACAACAACAAAGATTTCTAGCATCGCAGGCAACAACAATAAAAACCATTTGAAGCGTTGTGCTTTGAGCATGCCCGACTCATAGCTACCCTGTACACATTGCCATCAAAATTCTTTTAGAATTTTAAAATTTATTCTAATTAATTACAATTCAACTTGCGTGTGTTTTTAGTATGGTACAGTATTATATATAATTTTATATAATGCACCAATTTGTTTTTTAATCGAACCTTTTGTCAAACGTGGTTTGATTGGAAATAAAAAAACGTATCAAACACATTCAGAAGACAAGCATATGTATAGCTTGGGCCTCAGACATTGCATATATCTAGCCATATTGGGTAGATGAATATTGTGAGCTAAAATTTATATATAATTATATGTAAAGCATGCAATATTGGTCTAAAAGCTTCCGAAGTCGGTCGTTAGTGAGTAGAATTACTTATCTATATATCTATATGTATATATACTATGAAAGCATATTCAATTTTTGACACTCCCTAGATTTATGTGATCTCATATAACCCAAAAGTGCGAGGCATTATTTAACATTCAAAGCCAGTTTAATTGGCGCCTGGTGTATGGGAATCCACATACCAACTTTGATTGCACGAACTGCTATAGTTCCCGAGATTGTTCAGTTTGAGTATATACATATATATATATATTCACATATATGTATATATCGGATCTTAAGTCTATCTTGTAAAGTCGTTTGGTGCTGATCAACAGTTTGTTTATTTGATGGTTGCGAATAGGCATTCTTTTCATTATTAACGAGAAGGGCACGACTGGCAGATACCCTGTAGCCAGTATTCGGCCCTCATTAGTTCAAACACATTTATGAGCTTAATTTTTAATACATGATAACAAGGCACACTTTTGTTACACGCTCTAGTCAGCAATGCTCGTTTAGTAGATACCCTGTACTCAGTTTCAAGGTACGTTTCACTTATTGCTTAATAATCCCCATTTTAGTTTGGCAAAGATAATCTAAGAGTAATTATTAAAAGTCACCCTGTACTTACAGAAAGTGAGTTAAGGGGACTTACTTCCGCCTTACTTATCTAATTATATATATGCTCACACATCTGTCGCATATTTAGCTACAATTTGTGCATACCTCATTTCAGGCTTTTTTTGGGGGCTACAGGGTATAACGAGAACAACAGACAACACAAAACAAATGACTACGCTCTACAATTTGTTGTCTGTCATTTGTTTATTTTGTGTGTGTGTATCCCCCTTCGCCACCCGCTACCCCTTCCAAGCCCGCCTCGACCATGCCCTGACCCAGGCAGCTTTTTATTATTGTTTAATTTGTTGCGCTTGTTGCTGTTGTTATTGTTGTTCTTGTTGTTGTGTCTGCGAATAGTTCTGGCTCCACTTATGGCCGCAGACATTGTAGCGCATTTGTGTGTGCACGAAGCCGAGTCGCAGCCACCCACCCGCCATCCGCCACCCGTCGGCCGCCTCTCTGCCTCCGCCCCCTCTTGAGACGCCTCAGGCATACGCCCAACTAATACGCTGGCCCCCTTTGGCCCCGGGGCTCGACTTGTCAGCCTTGAGAGGCGCTTAAAATGTTTTGATTATTGCTTTGTTATTATTACTATTTTTTTTTGTCATAATGCGAACGATTGCCAACGGCAGAGAGTAGGAGAGATAGAGAGGGAGATCTATAATAGGAGCGAGAGAGCAGGCACATTCATAAATTATACTTCTAATTTTAGCGAAATTTGCATAAAATGCGCATAAAAATCAGGAATAATATGAAAACAGGCTGTGGACAACACTGAATCCAACTGGTATTTAGAGGGCTCTGAGAGGAGAGATCTTTTCGAGAGAGAGAGAGTGAGAGAGAGAGAGAGAGAGAGAGATAGAGAGAGAGAGAGAGAGAGAGAGAGAGAGAGAGAGAGAGAGCTTTATGATATTAAAGGCTGCTTAGCATACCCTAGAATAAAACGTGTCACGAGTGGAGAGATCTGAATTTAAACTTTGTTCAAGGTTGTTAAATATGTCCTAGAAAAATGACAGGAGTGGAGAGCTCTCCGGTAGAGTTCTCAATTAATACCCTAGAGAATGAGTCTCACGATTGGAGAGATCTGTATGAGAGCTCACAATTTAAATATGCCCTGAGAGACTGTTAAAGATGCCCTAGAAAAAGAGTGTAATGAGTGGAGAGATCTGACGCAAACTTCTTAAATAATAGTGTGCCCAAAACTTTTAAATATACCCCAGAACAAGAGTGCCACGAGCGGAGAGATCTAAGAGAGAGTCTCTCTCAGTTCATAATTTAAAGTATGATCAAGGCTGTTAAATATACCTTAGCAAAAGAGTACCTTGGAGATATCTGAACTTAGAGTATACTCACGTCACAGATACCCTAGAAAAAGAGTATCACGATATAAATTGTGCTCATAAATGTAACCTAGAAGAGAACTATCTTCAGAGGAGAGATAAGTAAGAGAGCTCTCAATTTAAATAGAAACTGAGAGACTGTGAAAGATACCCTAGAAAAAGAGTATCAATTTACATCCTAGGGAAGGAGTGTCACGCGTGGAGAGATCTATGAGAGAGTTCTCAATTTAACTATGCCTCGAGAGTCTGCCACAGATACCCTAGAAAAAAAGTTGTTACGTGTGGAGAGATCTGAGAGAGGAAGCTTTCAAGTTAAACTTGGGAGATGGAATTGAGTAGAGTTGCATCAGCGGCTTTGACGGACAGGTTCATTGGGCGCAGCGTTGCCACTCGATGCGAATTGACAGCTGACAAATGCGCCATATGGCATTTCTTGGCGGTGCTGCCAACTCGATAATCGAGCCCATTTAAATGCATTAAACGACTCCTTTGTGTCATGAATGGCCCAGCTGCCCTGCCCAGCCCAGCCCTGCCCTAGACCGTGTATGAGTGCGTGTGTGTGTGTCCGTGTGCGTGTTGGTCCGTGTGTGTGTGTGTGAGTGTGTATGTGTGCATTGGAGTGGCAAGTGCCAAGGCAAACACAAAGACAAAAGCCAACCGCGAAAAGGTCTCTGGGGTTGGGGGGGAGGAGGAGAGCATTTCACTTTTGACTCAGCGGCAGAACTGGAGAATTTGCATGAGCAGGGGCAGGGGATGCGAGGGGGGGCCTTGTGGTATATGTGATTTTGCATTGGACATATGGCAACAGCAGGCAGCAAAATTTCTTGTACAAACACAAATTGCAATTTGTGAGAAAACAAAAACGAATTTTCCCAAGAAAAGAAACTCGAAAGTGAAATGCCGAATATTTGAATACCCTTGCTAAATGGAAGTATATGGACGTAATAATCATGCAAAATCTAAGCAATTAAAATTAAGCTAAAACTAACTTTAACTATAATTATATGTACAGTGAAAACTTTACTAACGGCTGCCCCACTTGGTCGGACATTTTCTCTGAAGCCATGATGCATTAGGCCTCTATTAAGCGGACACTCCTCTACAAAGTTTTTCACATCATTCCCAGAGCTTGAAAGCTTGGCAATAATATAATCTATATGTCATATTCGGCTGCTCCTTTTTTAACATTCAGTTAAACTTGAGGTTTGGTTCATGGTTAACAAAAAATGTATTTTCCCGCTTCAAACCGGTTCGGTACCAAACGGGTGTGCAGACTGTATATGTATATGATATTGTAATCTAGTCTCCATAAGATTTTGAGTAATAACAATCATAATCAAGATATTTGTTCATCTACTCTGAGGCTGATGTTTTCTTTGGCCTCAAAAACAAACAAGTAGTTCATATAAGAGCTTAAGGTTCAACCGATTGTTCCCATGACAGCTAGTTATACAGTAACCCGATCTGGTTGCGTATCAAAATATATAGTCTCTGCAGCAAAGAAAAGGATTTGCTTGGTCTGCTGATGACAGGACATCTAGTCGGGATATATACCCCATAAAAAGAAAATACGCTATTGAAGAGCATACAAATGCGAGCATGTTTACAGGTACATACATATGTATATAGATACATAAGTGTCTGCGAGTGTGTGTGTGTGTGTGTGTGTGGCCAATTTATCGTTGCATTTGCCAACTGGCGGTGAAATTTGTAGCTCGCTTTGATCTTGACGCATTTTTGACACTTTGCGGGGCATTTTGTCGATTTTGGTCGGTTTGGTTTTTTTAATTTTTCGATTTTTAATTTTTGGCTTTTATTTTATGAGTGTTGTGTTGTGAATTGGTGACATGTGCCGCGTATTTTTCATTTCATTTCAGTTTTTTTTTTTACGCAAACCGATTTTCCTCACATTACGACGCATTAGTCAGCCTGCAGCCGCAGCCGCAGCCGCAGCCACAGGCGGGGGCACGAGCCGCACAGACGCTGCAAGTGTCGAGCGTTGATGGCTCAAATCGCATTTTATTTTTAGCCAATTCGAATAGCGCAATTCTGTTCAACATGTGTTCGACGCTCGCACATCTTTTCACACCCCGAACCCATTCGATGTACCGAATTGGATATTGCTCAGTTGCTCAAATAGCTAATTTCGTGGCAGGATTTGAATACTTTTTCGCTCGACTGCCCAAAGACAAACTAATTAGCAAGAGTTTCGCTAATGTGTCCATAAAACTGCAGTTCTTCTGATGTCGAACCACTTTTAAACCGTTTCAATACGTACATAAACCGTTTTAACCGTTTGGAAGAGCTTTTAAAGCATTTTTAATCACTTCTCAACGACATTAAAACTGTTTCGAACGCCTTAAAAGCGTTTCAACCACTAATTAACCACATTCAAACAGTTTCGAACAACATTTAAAGCGTAGAAATAAGGTTTAGCATTTGGAGAGCGTTTTAAGCAAACTTTTAACCGTTTCCAGCCACATAACCGTTTAAAAGCATTTGTATAGCATTTTGGAACCGTTTCAAATCGTCTCAAATTATTCATGAACCCTTTAAATGCACCATAAAAGCATTTCGGGCCACATAAAAACATTTTGAACAACTTTTATAACATATTTTAAGCATTTAAACCATTTTTAGGCAACTTGAACCACCTTTTAACCGTTTGGAAGCACTTTGAAGCGTATTAAAAACTTAAAACCTATTTTGAGGCATTTGAAAAGTATATCTAAAACATTTTAAGCCGTTTCAAGCCATGTTTGACATATTAAGCAACTTGTAAACGGTTATAAAACAGTTTTGAAGCCGCTTTGAGCCACTTTCAAACCGTTTCGAATTTTATACTTCGATTTAAACCATATTGAACAACCTTTGAAGCACTTTGAATGCTTTTTCAATTATTTTCAACCTAATTGAAACCGATCAGAATAACGAACAGAACACTTTGGAGCCCCATTTAGACCCACCACAGAAATGTACGACTTGCAATATTGTGAGCAGAATAGGCAATAATAAAATAAGAAAAATGGAAAATACATATGTGACAAGCCAAGACATGAACCAAACCCGTTTTTAAGGATGTGTAAAATCGGGTTCATTAACCGAAGCCATGAAGACTGATTAGTATAAAATGTAAATTAAAAAATGCATTTTGACTGTTTATACATTTATTTTGGGTGTGCTTTTAAAATAGCCCATAAATGTTAACTGATTTTATATGTATGTTAAATAGAGAACGTGAAATTAATTGCAATCCTAAAGGGACGCACTCCATCCAGCTATCCACTCTGTGCACAAGTGAGCTTTTGCAGCGAAGTCTTTGCCAGTTGGCGAGCTTAAAGCTGCCGTCAAGCCAGGCTGAAGTTGTGGGCGCCACGCACAGGTTTGAAACTTGGCTAAGCGGCAAATGTGTGTGCCGGAATATGCTGTTAAATGTTTAGTTCAATTCTTTTTCAACTTCTTTCAAATGTTTTGTGGCAATTACGAGCCGAAACGAAATGCTGTCTGTGCTTTTGCGTATTATGTTTCACATGATCGCCCTTGCCCTTCAGTCTGCCTTCGGTCTGGCAAATAAATGATGGCACGCAACCAGATCGGTTCAATTTATAATGCTACACAGATTAGCGACACACGGCCGCAGACGACACAGCCTCCCCGCCCGCCCCCTTCGCACACTCTACCCCACACACCCATCCACAGAATGTACACACTGGCAGCTGGCCAAAGAGGTCCCAGGCCCACGCACTTGACTCTTGGCGCACGCACGCATCTGTGTCACAGGAGAGCCAAGGCATGTGCTTGTATATCTATCTACATATACATATGTATATAGATATATCTATCTATATCGGTTTATATTCACATGTGCATATATATATTTGAGTTAATATAGTGCGTCAGCAGCGCGGAAGTATTCACGTCCCTCGGGCCTTGGGGAGGTGGGCTACGTCGCCGCGTCGCATCTTTTTTGATTTATGCGCTATTTTGCCAAAGTCAACAAATGAAAATGACACTCGACGTTTTTTAATTTTCAGTTTTGAATTTTTAATTTACTTATTTATCTCGCGCGCTCGTATTTTCAAGGCTGCTGCTTTTCAACATTAAAAATCATGACAAACACATCGTAAAATTAGCTGAACTAAAACAAAAACAAATGAAAAAAAATTATATTTGTTTCTCTCTTGCGATTGGCACCGGGAGGTCTAGATTTGAACGACTTACTCCCGGCTTCCTGCGGAGAAATTTATATAATATCCCCCTAAATTCAATGTATGTGTATACACTGGTACGCTCATTTGCAATATTATGGACAAACGGCGCGTGGCGGTTAGGGGTTCATTTATAGTGAGTGGGAGAAGAGAAGAGTTGGAATATAATGTATATATGTTTTATATATATATATATACCCATCTGTCTATCATTTTATTCGTAAATGGACGGGTATGGAGTGAGTGGACAGTGGACGGCTCCGTAAGTAAGTGTTCGACTGGATGGTCAGAGTGAGATAAGGAAGTATCGGAGGGGTTGTGACAGATAGAGGAGAAAGGGAGCGATGGCGCTTATATGACTAGCAATGAAGAGAAGAGAGAGAGAAGAAGAATGTGTAAGACGATGGGACGGGGTAGTACCATAAATCGAGACGACAATTATTTGTACTACCCTTCTCAAGAGAGTAAACTTAAACTTAAGCGAGAAAGATATGATTTATTATTCATCAATCATGCTTACTACCGTCAAATACCAATGCGTGGGTTTCGAACTCACGGCCCTTGGCTTGAACGACGTGCAACTCAACGCTTTACACCAGCCCACCTTCAAGTCTTATGGTGTCCGGTACTGTACCACATTAAACAGACCGTTTGATTTGTGCAGTTCGAATCCTGGTGCATACAAGCTTTATATTTTAATTTCGAATCATAATTTTGATTGTTAATGTTTTTTTTTTTTTTTTTTTAATAGTTATAAGTTTCCATAATAATAATTAATTAATAATATAAGCTAATTGTTAAGGCAAGATTGTGTAATAAATAATTGCAACTGGCGCCAGCTAGTCACCATATACGCTTGCATTTTTAGCGCCACCTATGTGTGATGGCTTAGGCGTAGTGACTGTGCTGCCAGACTGTACAAGCAACTATGACACAACGATGGCGCTTGCAAACTGTTATACACGAACGAGCCGTTAATTTCAAAGGCAATATTTGAATTTAAAGCTGATAAAAAGCTGTTTGCTGCGTGCAAGAAAAACATATGTAATTTCAAAGCATACTTTTAGGCAGCTGATTAATGGCACGATCGTCCCCTAATCGATGCACACATATGCATGTATGTAATATATGTATGTGCGAAATTCCACCAGGAAGTGTGGAAAATAGATGAAAACCGTTTGTTTGCCACTTTTGCGCTTATCTTCACTAGTTTTTCAGAAAAATACATGTGAGACTCGTTTGCCTGTTGATCGAGCTCCAACTCATTTCCACTTTCCATGTCAAATGTGAATTACCAGGTAATAATGCCAGGTAGTAATGCCAGGTAATATTTGCACATTTTTTCATAATAAAAACCAAATTTTTGTTGTAATTAAGTTGTATTTATATCGTATGTCTTTCGTTTTATTCCATCTAACTTTCATATATATAGATTTATATATATTTATATTTAATTTGTGTATTTTGTATATTTGCATTTCTTTTTTTAAATGTTTCTTTTATTGTTGTTGTTGTTGTTGTTGTTGTTGTTGTTTATTACTCGTTATTGCGCAATTCGTGCGACAATTTTGCGTAAGCTTTTAGAAAATGAGAGAGAGAAATACGTGTGCCTGTGTGTGTGTGTGTGTGTGTGTGTGTGTGTGTGTGTGCATGTGATACTATTAACTAATTTGATCAAGAGGTTGCATCACAAAGAGAATGTCTGCAATTGATTTGTGTCTCTGACTCAGATGCAGATGCAGATGCAGATGCAGATGCGGATGCGGATGCAGATGCTGTCTTTCATTAATTACGTGAGTGTTGGTGTGTGTGTGTGTGTGTGTGTGTGTGTGCGCGTGTGTGTTTTACCCCTGCAGAGAGAGTATTGCAAGGATTTGTCATGAAATGAGTAATGCCTTAAAGTGTTCAGCTTTAAGTAAAGTGAAGAGTAAAAAACTTTTTGAGAAAATCAACAAATTTTACAATTAATATATTCGATAAATGCTTTCCGTCAAACTATGCTTTTGATTAAGCTGGCGATCTATGAAGATGCAATTTTGAGCATTTAACAAAACGTGAAAGTGAACGAAAGTGATTTGCGCTGAACGCGTGAATATGTTAGTTGGGCAGAAATCTTTGATGAGCTGTGGCAACAGAAACAGATTGCAAATATTTCACTTTATTCGATTTCACTTTTCAATTCCACCTCCGATTCCACCCTTAATTCCACCGCAAATTGTAAAGTGAGAGCCCTGCGCTCTGGAATAGGGTCAAAACTCTGCAAGGGTATTTGCAGTTCGGCGTGGCCGAGTGCTGCGCTACTCGCTAACAACTTGTGCTCGAATCGAAAGCGTGCGCTATGTACATGGATTCACGGACTCACGGATTCACGGATTTACGCGGAACACGATCCGCCGACAATAAACAAAACTTGTCAATTGATATATATACTAGTTTTTAATTTTTAATTACGTCAACTACAGCTAAGAAAAAAAAGTGGGCAGAAAAAAAACAATATTAATTTTAGGGCAA
This sequence comes from Drosophila littoralis, assembly GCA_018903485.1. Taxonomy (NCBI): domain Eukaryota; kingdom Metazoa; phylum Arthropoda; class Insecta; order Diptera; family Drosophilidae; genus Drosophila; species Drosophila littoralis. The sequence goes on from JAEIGF010000591.1 coordinate 11,212,504, forward strand.
AAAAAAAATATCAAACACTTTTCTTAAACAATAAAAAGCCTTTTGTTGTGTTTTCCGTTTTTGTTCAACTTTCACTTGTTTTGTTTGCAATCGATTTGAAAACTAAATTAAATCACATTTAGCATATTTTGTTTTTTCTTTTTGTTTAACGCTTTTTTTTTTTTTTGAGTTTTTCCCTTTTTTCTTTTTTTTTTTTGCTTAAAGTTAGAATTTGCATTTTCTTTTTTCATTTGTTGAATAATTTAATATTTACATGAGGCGAAAAAAAAAACAACTGGTGAATTAATTAATTAATTAATGCTATATATGTATGCGTGTGTATTAGCTGAATGCGTGTGTGTGTGTGTGTGTGTGTGTGTGTGTGTGTGTGTGCCTTAGGTATATGAAAAAAAATTGTTATCGATTTAAATATTTAATTAATTTATTAGATTTATGCTTAGAAAATTAACATTGCCGAGTTGCAGCGCCGCCCCCGTCTCCTCCCCCGTCTCCTGCCCCGTCTCCTCCCCGTCTCCTCCCCCGTCTCCTGCCCCGTCTCCTTCCCCGTCTCCTGCCCCGCCTCCTCCCCCTTCTCGATAAGTATTTGTGTGTCCAGCCTAGAACAACACATCGATGTACATGTTTCATCTGCTGCCGCCTTCGGGCCCGCCTCCGCCGCTGCCGCCTCCGCCGGCGACGTGCTCCTGCTTGACCTTGAGCAGGAGCTGCTGATGCGACAGCGCCTCGTCCTCGTCGTCGCAGATGTCAATGTCGCCATCGGCATCCGCATCGCCATCCACATCCGGATCGGGATCGGCATCGACATCCGCATCGGGATCGGCATCGCAATCCTTGTCCATGTCCTCATCCTCGTCGGGCTCCTCCTCCGGCTCGGACTCGGCAACGGAAACGGCGGCCGCGGCAGCCACCGCGGCAGCGGCATTGCGCGCAGCAACCGCCGCGGCGGCAGCGGCAGCGGCAACAGCTGCCTCGGCATAGCCGGCGGTGCCATGGTGGTGCATGTGCATCGCATGCTGCACCGCCGCCGCCTGCTGCTGTTGCTGCAGCTGCTGCTGCTGCTGCTGCTGCTGCTGCTGCTGCTGGCGTCGCTCTGCCGCCGCCGCTGCCTGCTGCTCGGCCAGCTGCTGCTGCTGCTGTTGCTGCTGCTGCTGCTGGAGCTGCTGCAGGTGGTGCAGATGCTGCTGCTGGTTGTAGGGATGATGCTGCTGCCCCGCCTGCTGCTGCTGCGGCTGCTGCCCCGTCGGATGCGCGCCGTGATGATGGTGATGATGATGATGATGCATGCCCGCGTGCATGGCCGCCGCGGCAGCGGCTGCGGCAGCGGCGTCGCCATGATGATGATGGGCCGCAGCGGCGGCTGCCGCGGCCGCATTCGCGGCGGCAATGTGGGCATGGGCGTGAGCCGCATGGGCGTGTGCCGCATGGGCGTGGGCCGCATGCTTGCTCTGCTTGCCGCCGGCCGAGCCGGGCGGCGGCGGCGGCGCGTCGAACAGCAGACGCGATATCGAGAAGCTGGAGATGGGCGAGTTGTGCGTGCTGCCCGCCGAGTAGGAGGTGTTCGTGTCGTCCGAGGTGGGCGTCTCCCTGTCGCTCTCGTCGCTCTTCAGCAGCTCGGCGGCCTCCAGCGACTTCTTGTGCATGCCCAGCAGCCAGGGCGCCACGGACTCGTCCTCCTTGGCCGACTTGATGATTGTCTCCGGCAGCGGCAGCGAGTGCCGCACCATCGCCCCGTACAGCCCGTACTCGGCCATCTTGGTGCTGTGGCCCCAGCACTTTTCCGTCTTGCGCCACTTGGCGCGTCGATTCTGATACCAGACCTGCGACAAGAAGAAGAGGAGGGTTTAATAGGCGCACACTCTCGCTGCAGAGCTAGGGTATAGCCGAACACAGGCTATGCCCGGACAAAAGATGATAAAAGCATTGCGGTATAAATAGAGGCAAAGGCTATTTGCTTTTTCTCTTCATATTAATATACCCTGTACACAGTGTGTGTAGAGGGTATATATTCTGTGAACACCAACTAGGGTATCACAAGAGCAAAGAGCAAAAAGCCCAACAAAGATGATTAAACGATTCCAAAAATAATATACCCTGCACATAATGTAAGTAACGGGTATATTGGCTGTGTGCTAAGACTAGGGTATCACAGGATCAGACAACTGGACCCTAACCGTAATAGGACGATCCCCAAGAAAGAATGCTCTTCCGTTTTTATATACCCTTAACAAAGCATGCAAAGCGGGTATATTGGCTGTGGACAATAGCTTAACAACAGCAGGGAGTTGGACTTGAGTAAGCCATAACAAATATGGCAAAACGATCTCAAAGAGACCCCCAAATAGAGAACGCTCTAAAAGAGTTGATATACCCTGCATACAAAGTGCATAATGGGTATATAGGTTTATGGTAATGCATAAAATATTCGAGAGAGATATCAAAGTATTCCTTCGACTCTCCGCTGCTGCGCAAACATATTTGTATACCCTGCACACAAAATATGTAGCGGGTATATTGGCTTTGTGCAAAAGCTAGGGTATAACAAGAGCGTCTGGCTTAAATTGAGCTCACCCAAAACGAGATTGGCTGATTCCAAAGAGAGAAACTTCTTTTGTTTCGATATACCCTGTACAAAGTGTGTGAACCGGGTATATTGTTTTTGTGCAATGCAATTAAAACATTCGAAACAGCTATCAAACTATTTGAGATTTCTCCCCTCTCTGTTATGATACCCTGCAATGCGTGCAAACGGGTATATTGGTTTTGCGCTAAATAAAGCTAGGTTATAAAGAGAGCAGAACGAAGATAGCAAAACAATTCCAAAGAAAGCTTAATCAGGGAAGGTTTTGGGTTAATATACCCTGCACACAATGTGCCCAATGGGCATATTTGCACACACTGACATACATAGAAACGTTTTCCCTGCAGCTGCCTCATTAAAAATGATATGCGAGTGTTGCGCGCTGCTTCTTCTGCATTCCGCCGTGGCATTTTCTCAGATTACGCCAACATTTTGGCCCCGATTCCAAGCGAAATCGTTTCCCGATGCACAAAAAAGCTGCAGCTCAATAATTGAGCAAAAACAAAACAGAATCGGAAGCGAGTGCGGGGTCAGCAGATAATTAAAATTTGGTGAGGAGCTTCGGCTCATCGCCTTGCTTTAACCAGTTGAGAATTTTAAGCGCTAAGCAACGGAAAACTGAACAAAGTTAATTTAAAAGGTGAAAACTAGTCGCAGGCAACTTTCAGCTGTTGACAAACAAAGCAAGAAGCGAGGCAAGGCATATCCTTGTCTCCCCTTGGGGATCCACTCGAATAAAGAAACGGCGAAAATTCCATTAGTGAAAATGCGATAATTACGCGCAAACAGGACGAAAAGAAGAAGAAACAGGGCCAGGAGCAGAGCAAATGAAGCTAGCAAGGACAAGAACCGAGTGAGAAGAATGGGCATATCTTCATCTTAAGACTTATCTATATAAATACATCTAGACAAGTGTGTGTGTGTGCGTGTGTGTGTGTGTGTGTGCGTGTGTGTGTGGAGTGCAGCAGAGCGGCCAAAAACTAATTAAATTAACAGCAACAACAACAACAGCAGAGGCGAGTGGGGCGTGTGGGCGTGGCAGCGTCTACTTTGGACTGAGCCGATTTAGACGAAACGCCACTTGTCACACAGACAGACCCCCCCATCCACCCTCCCCCTGCCCAGCCCCGCTCTCCCACTTGCCCACTTCTCTATCGACTGCCCGCCACGCCCCTCCGTCAGGTCTGGCAGCGGCACGCGCTGATTTTGTAGTACTTATTAGTACTTATTTCGAACACGAAATGTTGCCAGCAGTTTTTCCATTTTCGTGCATTAAACGGTCAATTTTCAATTTCACAGACAACTTGTAAAGTGGGTGCGTCTCAAGGGGTATCAGGTGAAGGGGCGGCGGAGGGGGGATGTGTTAGGGGGGGATTCTAGTTGTTGCTGATGCTGTTGGCTGTGTGTCTCCCGGGGGACAACTTAATCTTCTGTTGTGAAAAGTTCAGGCTTTCCCAGGGTTGCACTCTCTCTCTCTCTCGCCCCCTCTCTCTCTCTCTCTCTCTCACACACACTCGTTATGGCTGCATGTGCCGCAATTCTCTGCGGACCATAAAAATAGAAGTCGACGGCGGTCGCATTAAATTTGCTTGCCACGCGGCCCGCTGTCCATGCTACGAGAAGGAGGGGCGGGGCAGGGGGGGTGGCCGTTGTTGTTACTGTTGTTGTTGTTGTTGTTGGTGTGATGTCAACATTTGCATTTACAGTTGTTTAGCTCTGTTTGCCGCTGCACTTGAGATGGCAACAGGAGAAACACGCGGCAAAAAAACATGGCAAATTAAATCTGCTTGAGTTGACAACACTTAACACCAAACCAACCCCCCTTTCGCCTCGGCACCCCTGGCCCACAAGCTGCAGTTGTGGTAGTAGGGTGAGGAGGAGGGAGCGGCAGGAGGAGGGGGGGGGGGTGGTAGTGAGTTCAATCTGTGTTGCTAATGCGTTGATAAATGACTTTTTAAAATGTGCCTAGTTCTCAGTGTTGTGCAACACTTGCCGCTGTTTGCCTGCTGCAGCACTGGCCAACAGCGAGGGGGGAGGGTGGAGGAGGAGGGGCTGGGAGGCGGGGACTGGATTTGACAAATGCTAACAAGTGCGGCACGCGGCAAGCTTTTTATTTTATGTCATCTGTTAGTTGATTTTATAGCCGATTACCCTATAAAATGAGCGCATGCTAGAGGGTAGCTCATTTGGGTCCTTGACAGGGCTACAGGGTATTCTACAGGCTATGTTTGTTCTATGTGTAATGCCTAACAATGGGTCTTTGTAGCCGATTACCTTTAAAATGGGGACAAGCCAGAGGGTAGCTCATCATCTGAGGCCTTAGACAAGGCTACAGGGTATGTTCTAAGCTATTCCAATATTCAAACTGGTAATACCCTGTACTGCTGCAAATGGGCTTGGAAGCTTTTTCAAATCGCAAACTACTTCCTCGAGCTCTGCACGCCCCATTCTGATAAAAAGCTAAGAAAATATGCTAGATCTTAAATAACTATCATTAGACATATTTCTATAAGGCTTTATTGCCCATTTGGTGTCGATTTGGTAACAGATATCAAAAATTTGCAATTTAGTTGGAAAGTTTTAGCCCAGTCTTGAGTGCAACTTCACAACCTCGGGATCTATTTGATCCGGATTACAATGTAAGCCAAGTTCGATTTCGAGTGCAGCAATTTGCATAGAATTAACACGGTATCTGCTAGTCGTGCACTTTAGATTCTCTTCGCACTCTTCGCCATTATCTAACTATTTTTGTTGGCTGCAGTTTTTAATGAAAAAAAAACAGTAAAAAAATGCAAATAGCAATTTGTGTAATGCTTTTGTTTCATAGCCATAACCTCTTTTGTTTAAATGTTAATTACATAATTATGCATAATCATTTTAAACAGTATTTCGCGTATGTCTGTGCGTGTGCGTGTGTGAGCGTGTGTGTGCGTGTGTTAACAGCTCATTAAAAACGCAGCAACATCAACGGGAAAAGCAAAGAAGAAGAAGAAAAAAAAATGGTAAAATGGCGGGGCGGGGCAGGGGCTGCTGTGTAAAGTGTATAATTAATGTGTAAACGCGGCTGAGCAGTTAAAATTATGCAAAAAAAAAAAGGCGTAGAAGAAGAAGAATGCAAAACATTTGTTACACTTTTGCTGATGATTTGGGCAGGGGTGGGCCGGGGCAGGGGCCGGAGCACACACACACACACACACACACACGCGGCAGGAAGTAGAGGGAGAAAATAAAGAGCTGCACAGCACGTGGAGAAAGTTGAGTAGAGCGAGACTTTTTTCACTTTGTCTGATATCGATAACAACAAATCGATAACTTTCCAAATGCTATTGAGCATTTGCTTAAAGTTCTCGGGCTGAAAACAGATACGGCTATTTGAAGAGCTTTTACTCGTGGGTTGAGTGCGAATTTGTAGCTCGAGTTTTTTTCAATTGAAATCAATAATGTTGCAACGTGGCAGGTGCTTCAGTTGTTGCTAAGCTCTCGAAAATGTGTTTAAGTAAAGCGAAATGATTGGTGCTTGAGCGATTTCCCTTGAGAGTTTGCCATTGTGCCTCAGCTGGGCAATTGCAACAGGCGGTGGAGTGCATGGCGAATGCATTTTAAATGCATTTGCAAATTGTTTGCATTGTTTTTAACGTTTTTTTTTCGTTTTTTTGTTTTTGTTTTTGTTGTTTTCTTGTTCATTTTGCGCCTTTTTTGTGTAGTGTACTTAAAAATGTGGACAAGAGCGTGTTGAAATTAGCAAAGAAACAATGAGCCAACACACAAATGGAGCAGCGCGGCGGAACTGAGTCAAAGTCCCGAGACCCAATTGCAGTGTGAGCCAAACACAATGCCTGTTGTCATGCATCTGCCATCCTTGTCGCACACCAGGCCCTGCATAGGCACGCAAACGCGAACGCACACGCACACGCACAGGCGACAAGCGAGGCGCAGCTAAACAGAGCTTGCACTCAGAAATCAGCTCAATAGGCTATGTGAGAGCATGTGGCTAATCGAGGCGGCAAAGCGCATTAGCGTCAGTTAGCTAAAAACGTTGTCGCCACGATTGTCGCCTGTCAGCTTCGTTGACTTTTGACAGCGGCAAATTCGGTTGATTGTCAAGCTTTTGCTGCTGCGCCGAACTACTCTCGCCGGCCATTGCGAGACGCGCGTGTGCAAGGGAGAGAGCGCAAGCCCAATGACATGCTGCAGGCATGTGCGAGCGAGCCAAAAACACGTTTCGCCCGGCCATGCTTCTTTCTACGTTACAGCTACGTGCAAAAATAAGCTGACAGCGTCGCAGAAAAGCAATAAAAGAATGAAGAAAAATACAAAAACAAAATACAGCAGCAGCAACAAAAACAACATGCACAGGGGCGAATATGCACACGCACACACACATGTACAGTGAGAGCAGCAGCGGAACACATACAAAATGGAATGCAATTAAAAACGGCAGGCAAAAAAACAAAAACAATCAACGAGAGCGAACGCAGCGAGAGCGAAGCGAACTTTTAATGGTGGCTTCGATTTGTTGTTGCTGTTGTTGTTGTTGTTGCTGCTGCTGCTGCTGCTGCTGCTGCAGTTGTCTGCATGTATTTGCATGGCTGCCATTGTCGTCGTTTCCGCACCGCGTCCCCTTCACGACAGCCCCTTGAAAATTGCACTCATCGTCAGTCGCATTTCGCATTCGTATCCTTGGCTCTTGTCGTCGTGTCGCGCTGTTGCTAATGATTGCCTCCGTCGCCGAGTGCCAAGTGAGAGCCCCCTGCCCCCTCACCCTCACCCCGCCCTGTCACTCGACTACAACAACAACAACAACAACAACAACAACAAGTCCCGCTGCCATTCCCGAACGGCATTTTTCAAGCTGTGCGCAGACTGCGCCATATTTGCACTTAATTGAAGTGCGTGTGTGTGTGTGTGTGTGTGTGTGTGTGTGTGCTTCGTTTTACTTGTGCGTATTACATATTTTTTTCAAGCCAATTGTGCTTGTTAATTTGATTTGCACTCATACACACACTCACACACACATAGCCACATTAACACTCACTCATTTACAGACACCCCCCGCTACCCACACCCCCTGCTCTTTGAGTGGACAGGCTTCAAAGTGAACGTCAGCCATTTGGCCACCGACTTCTTGTGCTTTCATTTGTTGCTGCCAAGTGCCCCCAACCCCCCCCCTCCACAGTCGCTGTCACTGCTTTTATCATTTGCCCTCCTTACCACACCTTCGTCTCGCTCAGCGCCATTTTGCGCAGCTTATCAAGTGGTCAAATTAAGTTTGTAGAAAGGTGGGCGTGGTAGGGGGCGGGGGGGGGTTGTATCAGGAGATGTTGCGCTAGGATTTGGAATCCTTAATGGACTCCTTAATTTAAAGCTTTAGAATTTTATGAAAAATCTGATATCTTGGCAAATTTGTATTTTCAAGTAACTTTCGATCCTGATATATCTACCATATCCCGATTTCTCTCAATAGGAATGCATTCTTTTCATGTCTTATTAGTCCAATCAACTTTTCTCTTCATCTTCCTTTCTTTATTTGATAATTCACATTGGTTTTTGCCATACTTCTTTCTGTTCAAGTGGCTTTTGTTCTTTTCGGATCAATCTTTAGTATGCTTAAAAGTAATATTTATAGCTTGTAACTGTTTTCTGGTATGGGCATATCTGTAAGACTGCATGCCTCAATAATCTTAAGAAACTTTCTTCAAATAAAAAACTATCCTCCTTCGATTTCTCATCTGATATGAAATGTTATTTTGGCTTTTCCTTTGCAATATATTGGAAAACTTGAAGCGAACGCACAAGTATACAATAAAGAGCTATAAAAATTGTTAAAGTAAAGCTCTTCATATTTGTATTATATGATATGGGGGAATCTCTCTATGAATTTCCAAGCCGAGTTATGAAAAGGGGCAACCCTCTTGAAGAGCCTGCATTGGGCCCAGCTGCAGCAGCTGCTGCTGCTGTTGCTGTTGCAAGCCCATTGAAAGTGTTGCAAGGTGAAAGTGTCCCTTGGGATGATTCGAGGTCTCGATCATTGTCGCATTTTTTGCAATTTGCGTTTTTTGGAGTGTCGGCGAGTGTCGCCTGCCACGTTTTCTTACTTCATTTGCGGAGTTGTTGCTGTTGTCGGCCGTGTTGCAAGAGTGTGTGCACTCGTAATTATGTAATCAGTGTGCCTCATTATGTGGCACTGTGTGTGTGTGTGTGTGTGTGTGTGTGTGTGTGGCAACACTTGCCAAGTGCCGCAACAACAAATCGAAGCAGCAGCCGCCTTTGATTTTGATTTGTGCCCCTCGACGGCCATAAACCAAATCGCGAGCGTCGCCAAAACTTTACTTTACGAGCGGCTATAAAAACTGGACGCCATTTGCGCTTGCAACAAATCCTGGCTGCCGTGGCACGTGCCACTGCAGTGCAACGTGACATTAAAACGTAAAACGTAAAGCGTTAAATCGAAAACTCACCTGTATGCGATCCTCGGCGAGGCCCGTCTTCATGGAGAGCAGCTCCCGGGCACTGACATCCGGATAGTGGGCCTCCTTGAAGGCCTTCTCCAGCTCCTCCAGCTGGCTGCTGGTGAATATGGTGCGTCCGTGCCGGCGCTTGTTCTTCTTCTTGCCGCCGGGCCCGGCGCCACCGGGGCCGACGAGCACATCGCCGCCATGGCCGGCCAGCAGGCCGTTCGGATTGGCTGCCCCGCCAGCGCCGGCGCCCAAAAATGCCGCCTCATGCGCATGATGCACATGTCCGTGGACATGCCCATGCGCATGATGTGCCGCATGGGCGTGGTGTGCATGATGGGCGGCCGCCGCGGCGGCGGCATGATGATGTGCCGCCGCTGCCGCTGCCGCAGCATGCTGATGTGCCGCCAGAGCGGCATGATGATGGGCTGCCGTCGTCGGCTGGCCGCCCTGCTGATGCTGCTGCTGTTGCTGCTGCTGATGCTGCTGTTGCACGTGGGCCAAGGCGGCGGCAGCATTGGAGGAGGACGAGGCGGCCGAGGGCGAGCAGCGGCTGGCCGTGGAACCAGAGCCGGAGCCGGAGCCAGAGCCAGAACCGGAGCCCGCGCTGTTGTTGTTGTTGTTGTTGCTGTTGTGGCCATTGCTGTTGGCGCCGTTGGCTGCGCCGCCCGATTGGCCATTGCTGAGGGCCGTGGGTGAGCCGAGCAGGGCGCCAGTGTCCACAGCCGCGGCGCCAGATTTGCTGGGCGACTGCTCATCGCCGCTGGCATTGGCCAAGCTGCTGGCATAGTCCTGGCCACGTGCGGCCGCTTGTTCTGCAGGAGAGAGAGAGAGCAAAGAACAAGGGAAAGAGATGAGCACGCTTGTTGCATATGCCGCATAAGCTGCACTGTGGCGCAGACATTCCTAACGCTTGCTTAACACATGTCCCAACCAGATCGCAATCGCAATCGCTAAACCAACTGCACAACTCAATCGCATTTCCTTTAAATGCCTGACAATGGAAAATAGACCATGTCAGACATGCGAGAGCTCATCCTTCAAGGGAAAAGGCAATACAAGAAAAAAACCTCAGCTCATGCTTATAGAAAACCTGGCACTGGCCCTGCCTGGCTCCTAGATTTTTCGCACACGATATGCGACAGCTGAAAATTGTTCCATGCTCGCTTGCCTTTCATTCAACAGCGCGCAGATTTTGACAAGTTGCCAGGATTTATTCAAATGTCAGCGAAGGGTTAAGCGCACGTCCTCTCAGCAACTCGACTCGACCCGACTCCTCAGTCTGGGCCTCAGTCTGGGTCTCAGCCTCTGCCTCAGTCTCAGTCTCGTTCTAGTTCCACTACCATATTTCGTGCATGTTTTTCTCCCTGCTTCTCCTTCTCAGAAAAATTGCCACAAAATATTTTCTTTAGCCAGTTTTGTTTGGCTTTTCATGCTGCCTACTACAAAGACCTGGGCCAACGGCGGAGGGGAACTGGAACCGGGTCGACGAAATCAGCAAGATGGTTTCGTGTTTGCTGTGCGAGTGTGTGTGTGTAGTGTGTGTGTGTGTGTGTGTGTGTGTAGTGTGTGTTGTTTCGTGTGCGCTTTGTTTTGACAATTAGGGTGTTAGGGTGTTAAGTGGTTTAGCCCTTTTTTTCTTTTGCTTTTTCTTTTTCTGGCTCGGCTCAGGTCTCAAATTAAACGGGAATCGGCTTAGGCGTGTCGCACGGGGCGTTCTATTGTGATTAGATGTGTGTGCCTGTGTGTGTGTGTGTGTGTGTGTGTGCGTTCACAATGATGGTCTCACTTTTCACCATAAGCGAAATTAGTTTCCGGGCCACTCGCTCAATCAACTTCCGAACTGACTGCGAGAACGGGTTTAATAAATTCCTTGTGTTCTCGTCTCGCTTAAGTGTCCACTTTTATAGATGCTTTAAGCATTATATAGCATATTATATTCTGCCCATAAATAGCTCTAAGCTTCAGGGGAAACTTAGCCCTAAGCTGTGGCAATCAGTGCGAGCGACGAGACAGTGGGAAAGAGGGCGGAAGCATAACAATATTGGCATAGACAGGAGAAATTCTTCATATATAAATTGTCTGCTTTTTACTAGAATATTTAAATGGAACTGAAGTATGTTCGATTCCTGATTCATTTCGAATGCTTTTAGCTTCTTTTTAAACTTATCCCTGATGCTGCCATGTCGAGCATACTCTTCTCTCTGGCATTGCGAACTTGATTCCCTGTAGAGCGTTCTATACATTTATATATATATGTATATAGTATCTATAGATATATATGTATCTATCTATAGATATCTATGTACATATTTAAAATCTGACAACTCGTATAGCTAATATAGGTATGCGCGTTGCACGTTCGAAAATATGGCTAAACAATGGCCCGCTTTATATATCTCGGATATCCAAGATATATTTATAAACATATGCACAAATATATATAGATATATATATATATATCCTTGCTTTATGTATGATGCATGTCTATATCTTTGACCGAGCACCTTCAACTGCTGTCTCGGTGCCTGTCACGACGCGAGAGCTTTGCTCAGTTGTTGTTGTTGTTGTTTTCGTTGTTGTTGTTGTTGTTGTTGCTGCTGCTGGTTGTCATGTGGCTGTGATTGTTTTTATTGCCTGGCTACTTTGGCGGGCATAATTAGACACACATCAATTAACAATTAGCTAACGACAGCTGCCCAATGTCCAGTCCACACACTCACGCACACACTCGCACACACACTCGCACACACACACTTATAAATAGCAGCAACAACAAGGCCTTCGCCGCCCACTTGTTGGGTGCGGCGGGCTGCCAGATGAGTCGAGGGTCCGCTCGCCCGGCTAGCCACTTTGGCCAGCTATCGATGTCGGCTGCTGTTCGCCTTGTTGGTTTATTCCGGACCGGTCTGCTCTCCCCTCTCTCTCTCTCTCTCTCTCTCTCACACGCTCTCTCGCCTGTCGCTTGCTCTCTCTCTCTCTCTCTCTCTTGTTGGCTACTAATTCAATTTGCTGCTCGGACCGTGCTGAACCGGGTCTCTCGGCTGGGTTTTGCCTGGGTCTGGTCAGTGAATCGGCGCCATGAGTTGCTTGATTTTCTGTCATGCGATATTTTGCGGTTTGCCTGATGGCCCCTGCCCCTGCCCCTGCACACCCCCTCCCCCCTTTCGATTCACATTATTCCATTGCTTTGTTTCGCCCCTTGGCTTGGTTTTATGCCCAGCTTCCTTGCACTCCCCGCTCTGCCCATTTTCCAGGTTCATTTTCCGCCTAAATTAATTCGATATTGAAGTTCGCATATTCGACTGTAATCTATACCCAGCTGACCTCCCTCTCCCTCTCCCTCTCTCTCTGCCTCTCCTCCTCCTCCTCCTGCTCCTGCTCCTGTCCAGTCCTGGCCACTTCAGTGGCTCCTTTGTGCGTTTATTAAATGTTCAATTAAGCAATTTTCCAGCTAAGACTGGCTTTGTTCTCGGTTCTCTTCGGTTATCGATATCTTTTTGCTATTTAATGAATTTCACATTAACTGCCTGCTAATGGGTGGGGCAGGGGCGGGGGCAGCGGGTGCGGCACTCTTTTAATGGGATAATTTGCCAATTTGTTAAACGACAGTCGGTGGACGGGTCGAGGCGAGGCAAGTCTCAAGTAACTGTCCATTTACCTATAAAAACAACTATCGATAATTGCTTTCAGAAGTGTCGAGAAGCGAGAAGCTTCAGTTGCAGGAGCATTCGTTTATTGTTAATCACATTTTGAATGCAAAGCAACGATAACTTTGCCAACTAGTTGAAGTGAGGATTCGAATCTAATCGAAGAAGGTGAATTTAGACTTATGAAATAAATGGATTTAAGTAATATCGATAACTTTCGCATACTCGATAAACATATCATGACTATCGTTAGCGATCGACTGCACTTATCGATAACTATGGCATAGCCGATATACTTAGGACTTTGTACTCAATGTCAGTTAGGTTTTTTTCGATTACAATCGATAACTACAGCATGTACTCACAGCTGGTACACAATTTGTCGTTAGCACCTCACTTTTGCATACTATCGATAACTATCGCAGAGACATATAACTGCATCCATTTATTATATTCTGTCTTTCGCTGTTGCCCGGTTTTTTTTCGATATTTATCGATAGCTATTGTAACATTCAATAGTCATTGCACACAATCTGTCGCTCTCTTCTCAATTACATTTACGAGTAGCTACCCACAATTCCGCTTGATATTGGCCTTGCTACTCGCATTTGTCAGTCTAAAGCGCTGCGATAAATGGCAGCCAAGGCAACTAGCCCCCCGCCCCACAATCGCACCCCGCCCCGCGGCAATTCTGCAGCAAACGTGCCACAAAGCTGCGCCTAGTTGCGAGCGAGTCGTTTAGAGAGAGACGCAATGTAAAATTACCAATAAAGTCAAATTGAAATTGCCAGACATATTAATAAAAGCCGCGGCCCGGAAGGCCGCATGGTGGAGGCACAGGCTGGGCTGAGCTGCCGAGAAGATGCCCTCGCCGGTTGCGGCATTGCGTAGACAACGACAATTTGGCGAATGAGTCGCACGGGTGCCACCAAAAAAACCCAAACTAGACCAAAGGAGTGCCGGAGGGGGGAGCTGAACAAAAAATAAAATAAAATCAAATAATATAAAATGCGATGCCTTGCGCGAGAGTTTCTCTTAGCAATTCTCTGTGGCGATATTTTTGCTTTTAATTTTATTTCACTGAATACCTTGAGGGGAATGGAGGGGGCGAGAGAAAGGAAGGCGCGGAGGGGGGAGGGGGGGTGTAAAGTGGTAGCGAGACGCCATGAAGGAAATTTCTGTTGACAGGAAATACACTCGAAATTGGCAATTTTGCATTTACGTTAATAATACTCGAGCGTATTTACTACTTACGTAGAGAGAAGCGTGGCGTAGGGGCGACTGGTGAGGGGTGCGGGGTGAGGGGCGAGGGGCGAGGGGGGAGGCTAAGGAGGGTGTGGGCGTTGCCAAGCTGCCGGCTGCCGGCTGCCGCTGCTTTTGCTGTCTAGGCAAAATGGGGCCACATTTGTAGCTGCTGCCAGTTCTGCGTATTTATTTGCGCCAAGGCAAAAGAGATGCTCGGTGGTAGTTAGGGTTTGGGGCACGACTGGGGGCTGGGGAGCGGGGGCGGCTGGTGGCAACTGGTAGCCAAGCATAGCTGAGCCAATATGACGCGCAATTATTTGTAATGGAGACGTAAATAAGTTGAAGAAGCAAAGTGGCAAAAACGACAAAGTGGGCAAAGGCAAATGTTTTTCGGTGGTGCTTGGCAGCAGCAGGGGATGGGGTTGGGTGTGGGGGTGGGCGTTCAGTGGGGTTGGGGGCATGGCGTCTGGCGGGTGGTTAAGTTCCAAGTTGTTACACAAGCCCAAAAGCTGACTTTTTGGGGGTGGCTTGCGGCATGGTGGTTGCTGCTTGCTGCCTTTCTCTCTGCTTTGGGGGTGGCCGCTGATGCGGGAGACAATTTTGGGCTTAGACAGCGGCCCCTCCCACCCCGCTCCACCCCCAGCCCCATCCTGCCGCCTGCTGTTAGCTCGTTAACTCGATTTGCGCTGCGTGTTGTTTTCTTCTTACATATTTTTGTTGTTTTCTTCTTGTAATAAATACGAAAAAGCGGCAGGCGGCAAACGGCAAACGGCGAGCGGCGAGCGGTGGGTGTTGGCATTCCCGTTGTTTTTTCCAAGATGGCGGGCAAACGCTGCAAGACGACATGCGAGTGCGAGCGAGAGCGAGAGCGAACGCGTGGGCGAGGAGTTCGTTGGCTAAAAATGAAATTTGCCTTTTTAGGCAACTTTATTTGGGCGGGGGCCACATTTAAATGGGGGATTAATTCTGGATAGTTGCCTGCTTTTGTTTTCAGATGTTCAGGGTTGCCAGACCCGTGCAAGTTCACGTACAAGCAAACAGTCGAAATTCGCACAGAGGGGCTTGCAAAAAGGGGGCTTGCTTTGCGATGAGGGTTGCCATATTTGACAAATTAAAACTTTTAAATTCAAGACAGTTCTATACAGTGCCCAGTGTTGCCTTACTTTTCAAAACGCAAACGTGCTCCTGACAATTTCTGGACATGTTTTAAACCAAAGTCTTAACAGCAAATTTTACTTATAGATTAAAGTGCTGGGAATCTGGACTTTTGAGGGTCTAGCGTTGCCAGACAGCCAGCAGAAGTGCTTTCTATGCAAACTACTGTACATGCCAATTTTTTAGCGTAATTTCTGGCCATGTTTTGATACCTAAAGTTTTACTAGTATGTTTGCTTAAAGATTACAGAGATGTCTAGCGTTGCCAGATTACAAGTAGAAGAAGTTCCTATGCCAACTACTGTGCATAGCAACTCTTTTCACATACTTTTCTTCCATGTTTTGATAACTAAAGTTTTACTAATACATTTTTAAAGAGTTTAAAGAGCTGTCTAGCGTTGCCAGACTGCAATTTGATCACAGTACAAGCGATTTGAACAGGCAACGCGGAATCGCTGTACAAAAATATCATCTTGATGGCATTTGCCAATTCCCATTGTTGCTGCCACTCAGCTAACTGCAGCAACAACAACAACAACAACAACAGCAGCAACAACAACATAAATGGCAACAATCAGACAACTGTTTGCGGCTGCTGTTGCTGCTGCCGGGGCGACGTTATGGGGCCGCGAGCTACACTTTTCCTGGGGTTTTGTGTTACGCTTATTTTCCAATTTCACTTTTTGCCATTGTCGTTGTCGTTGTCGTTGTTGTTGCTGTTGTTGTTGTTGTTGTTGCCCGCACAAAGATTTTTGCTTGCCATTGATTTTCTGCTGTGCTTAAATTTGCTTACAGCTAACAAACAGCCCCTCCCCCGCCACCGCCCCATGCCCCCCTCGCCCAAAACCACTTGACCAAGCTTGGCGCATTGTGGTTGTAGTTTGTGTTGTTGTTGTTCTTGTTGTTGTTTTGTATTCGAGTTTTTATGCGCTTTCGTTTTGCTCGCATTTCTTCAACCATTTTGCGTTTTGCTTCGCGCCGCTCATTTCGAACGCCGACCGCGACTGCGACGCCGTCGTCGACGTCGACGCTGAAGCAGTGAAGCTTAAATGAAATAATTGGGTAGTTAGTGAGCTTTTTTTTTCTTCTTTCCTCTAGTCACAGCCCCACCAGCCACCCCGCAGCCCCCGCAGCTTCCATTGCGGCGGCTGCTGCCTTTAGTTGTCGTTGTTGTTGTTGTTGTTGTTGTCGCCGCCAAACGCCAAATTGCTTCAAATTTTTCTTCACTTTTGCATTCTTTGGCTATTCAATTATTTATTTGCCCATGCACTTGAGAGAGAGAGAGAGAGAGAGAGAGAGAGAGAGAGAGATAGGGAGTGGAAGGTGGCTAGGGAAAAGGGGGGGACGGCAGCGCCAAAAACAATTTTCTCATTTTCCAATTTCGCTTTTCATCTTTTTTATTTTTGCTTAATTAGACGTTATTTTGCGTAGCTTTTGTTGTTGTTGTTCGTGTTGTTTCTGGGCTGAGTGCCAAGTGGGCGTGGCCGAAGACTCCCCAAGCTCAATTTGGCAGCAATCGAGGCGCAATAATTATCGATATTAGCAGCATGCAGGTTATCGTTTAGCTAATCGATAACATAAGTGTTGATTAATTCAAACAGAAATCGAGCGCAAATGAAGCTATAGGTTAAAGAGCCGCAAAGCTTTTGGCATCATAGACACTCGAGGTCAAAGTGCATGCTAATTAACACTTAATTGCTAAAACAACATTAACTATCTAGTAAGCAATCGATAACTGAGAAGATTGATTCATTTTTCAACTAATTTATCGATGAAAATCAGATTTCAGCTAATCGATAACAATGTCCTATTCGAGGCAGCTAAAAAACTAGCTTCTGGCTTGGCACACTTATCGCTTACTTGAAAGCCTACAATCGGCCAAGGATTTATCTTTCAGCTAATTTATCGAGCTAATCGATAACAGTGCCCTATTTAGAGCAGCTATAAAACGAGCTTCTTCGCTTACTTGAAAGCTTAGAACCGGCCAAGGAATCGCTGTCATTACACGGACTTCAATCGTCGTTGAATTGAAATGTAAATTCATGCAGAGTAATCTAGTTGGGAACTTATCGATAAATGCTCAGCTGAAAACGTGCTTTTGTTTTTTGTGTTGTCAGCCTCAGCATTCAGAGTGGACACGTTGCCCGCAACGAATCACAAACCGGGCCAAATTGTGTATTTTGCTTATGTAAAATTCATTTGGCCATAAAACTGGCCCCCCGTCCGGCAGCCACATTCGTAATGTGGCAGCCAGCAAACGTGCCATTCAAATGGGCAACTAACTTGCAACAGGCAACAACCCTTTTGTGGTCTTGTCCATTTCGGGGGCGCAACGTTTTACAACACTGCCAGTGCTGGCACGGAAATAGCGGTAAATATAAAAATACACACTCACACTCCCACACACACACACACAAACACAGGCCGTTTAATGTGTCAGTTGTGTGCATGTGTGTGTGTGTGTTCAAATATTTATTAACCCATCAACACATGCGGAAGTTTTTCGGCCGTTTCGTTTCACATAACATTTACACCCAAGGCCCAGTCCCAGACCCAGCCCCCGGCTGAGTGTGTGTGTGTGTGTGTGTGTGTTTTTGGTGGTAACAAATTCGTGTAGCGTTGCAAATTGCTGTCAACAGGGAAATTAATAAAAAGTCAAACGCTTTTTAAAGGCAACGGGCAACGCCTCGAACCCAGACCCAGGCCCAGACCCAGACCCAGACGAGGGCACTTTGGTACTCGGTACTCGGTATCGGGTACTCGGGTACTCGGCTTTGGGTACTCGCTACTGGTTAACTGCGCTTCAGATCGCCAAATAAATTGCGCTTGGCAAATAAAATAAAGTTTTGTGCGTGTGACCCTAAAATAGATTAACACGTTTAATATTCAATTTGCGCACGCAACACGCCTGTAAAAATGCCACGAGTCCTGGCGAGTCCTGTTCCTTGCCCTGGCGCATCGCCTGGGGTTGTCAGCCACTCGAACAGTTGCCGCCTTTGCGACCTGCCATTTGATTAGATTAACGACATTCTAAGTGCCAAATTTGTCGGGGTAATTGCAAATATACGAACTTGCGGTATCTGAGTGGTGGATAACCCATCAAAGGGACTGTGAATGCAATCGAAACATTTGCAAGACTTTCATACTTGAATTTAATTCGCTTGCTCTTATATATGGTCTGTTTGGTTATTATCCCTTTCGTGGTATTCAAGACACTCTTCTGGTCTCTTGGACGATAACCTGTCGAAGGCACTGTGAATGCATTCGAAACATTTGTAAATGTTTGATACTTGCATTTGCTTTACTTGCTCCTATATATGGCATGCATATTTATTATCCTTTTCATGGTATTTAAGATAATCCTCTGCTTTTCCGAGCGGCTACATGGATGATAACTTATCAAAGACACTGTGAATGCATTCGAAACATTTGGAAGTATAATATAATTGGACTTAAGTCGCTTGCTGTTATATATGGCAAGCATATTTATTATTCTTTTTGTGGTATTTAAGACATTCTTCAGCAATTGCGATTACTCTTTGTTGATTACTTATCATAGGCACTGTGAATGCATTCGAAATACTTGGAAGTGTTTCATACTTGCACTTAATTCGTTTGCTCTCATATATGGCATGCACATTTAGTATCTCTTTCAGGTTAATCAAGAGCTGCATCTGCTTTTCAGTCTTCTCCACAGTGCATAATTTCGCCCAATGTTTTCTATGCCAAACCAAATGCATTTATTTCATTTGGAAGTGCCAAGTGCACTTGAAACTTATCGAATTGCTTTTATATTATTCACATGCATTCTAATGGCTTAAGAGTGTTATACATTTGTATTTCATTTGAGTATGCTTACTTGATATTTTCACTTATTCTTCAATAGCGATTCTTTGAGCACAAGCACTTGCAAGTGATCTGTCTTTATAAGTAGGTTCATTGAATCATAGCAAATGAATCAATATTCTCTTTTTTTCTGTTCATTTCTCAGCTTGATTCAACTGTACTTATTCATTCCGTTCAGTTCATTGCATTCACTTTATTCGCAAGCATTAATTGCCCTGTTGTTCAAAGTTATTCAAAGATTATTTTTCAACTTCATTCATTCGCAGCCTTC
Organism: Drosophila littoralis; assembly: GCA_018903485.1. Classification (NCBI taxonomy): domain Eukaryota; kingdom Metazoa; phylum Arthropoda; class Insecta; order Diptera; family Drosophilidae; genus Drosophila; species Drosophila littoralis. The sequence continues at coordinate 11,231,703 of JAEIGF010000591.1, forward strand.
TGAAACTCCTTACTTTATTTTAATCTGCAGTTAGATTCTTGGATTATCAAGTGGCGCCCATTTTGGTGGCAATGTTAAAGCGCAGCTTGGAGTCAAGTTTGGGCCGTGTGTCCATATGTTTGGGCACTTTCTCAAAACAGGCAATTGTGGCTCCGACTACGACTCTGACTGTGGCTCTAGCTGTGCCTATGGCTGTGGCTGTGGCCCTGGCCCTGGCCGTGGCCGTGGCCGTGGGCTCTGTGTGTTTGCCAGAAGGCTTTTAAATGCAAATCATGCAGAAATCATCTTGAGGCTTTCATCGAGTCGCTGTGGCTTAGCTTGGGAACAAAGCCACTTAAAGTGCGGCGCTGACTAGCCTTGTGGCTATAGTTAGAGCTATTGCTTAAGCTGGAGCCAGAGCTGGGCTTGGGCCAAGATGTTTAGCGGGAGCGAGAGAGAGAGAGCTAAATGGGAAAATCTCAGCGAGTTGTTTACACGCTGCAGCGCACTCGAGTGCTTCCTAGAAAATGACGACGACGAATCTGCCAGTTGGCTGCCCCTGTCTGAAGTACCCTGCCTTTGGCTGCATGATCAGTCATGGCAGGGGCAGTTGCAGAGGCAGGTGCTGTGACGAGGGGGGGAGAGGCAGCGCCAGCGTTTTGAGTAAAAGTCATAAACGCAGCCGGGCTCGAGGACGCGCTGCTTGCTGCTTGCCACTTGCCACTTGCCACTTGTTGTCATCAATTTGTTTCGACTCTTTCACTTGCCACAAATGCGCTCCTCCGATTCACAATTTCAATTCCACACATCCACATCCACATCCACATCCAATTGCAACTGCGCTGTGTTTATGCAGCAGTTGAGTTCGTGCCACTTGCGGCTGGCTCTCTGCCGTTTCGGGGAAATTCTCTTTTCTTTTCTTTTCTTTTCTTTTTTTCTTTTTTAATTTTATTTTGTGTTTCAGTTGTTTACGTTTCGGTTGTTTGCTTTGGTCCGGCTTTTCGTGAAAACTGAACTTGTAGTTTTCCAATTACAAAAATTATTATCACAACATAAATATACCCCCTCTCCCCTCTCCACTCTACACTCTCCACTCTCCTGTCTTACCCTCTTCCTTTTTGGCCGACTCATTGTCACATAATTAACACTTGATATAGCAATTTTCTACAACAATTTCCACATTAGTTTCCCAAAAATGTGCGAAAAACTATCGAATTACCTTTGTCCGAGCTGGCAGGAAATGCGCACTCCTCTCCCTCTCTCCCCCCTCTCCCTCACTCTCTTTGTTTATTGGACATTTCGGAAGTGCGGCTGGGCGATAATATCACAAATATCTGTAGACCACGCCCTTCTCCGCCTGCTGCTTCTTTCGGCCTGATTCTTATCGCGTATTTTCTTTAAGAATTTGAGGTTAGTTTTTGGGTTTTTTGGGGTTTTTTTTTTGTTGGCAAAATTGGTGCGATTGATTTTAATGCGGTTCTTTTTTTTCGGCAACACGCGTGGCAGATGCGAGTGAATAATGGCAGAAAGGAGAAAGGGACCTGATTTTACAAATGCGATAAAGTTAAGGTTCAGGCAGAAAGTATTGATATTTAATAGGCACCAAATGGGTCAATTAGTAATATAAAAGGGATTGTCACAATGCGGTTATAGGATTAATTATGTGCAAAACATAATGCTAGAAATTAACCAGTATGTATGTATATAGATGCATACATGTATTGATAAAGGTTAATTAGTGAAGAGCTCAGGTTAATGATTTAAATGCTTGGCTAAGAATAACGTGTAAGAATGCTCTAGTCGGGAGTGCACGACTACGGGATACCCTGAACCATCTCCTTCTTTGAAAGATGCCTCATCTGTATAGTTTGGTGGCTCTAGCTCTTATTATTTACCAAAATTGCTCAAAAAACAGGATTTCGATATCGATTTTTATCGATTACTGGGAAACGCGGCATGTTATCGAATATCGGAAACAAACTCGATCTGCGCAGGCACTAGGAGGACCTACAGCTCAAATTTGGGATAGACGGACGGGCGGACGGACGGAGAGACGGAGAGACATACGGACATGGCTAGATCGACTCGGCTGTTGATGCTGATCAAGAACATATATACTTTAAGGGCGCGGAAATGCCTTCTTCTGCCTGTTACATACATTTACATTTTGCACAAATACAATATACCCTTTATACCCATTTTTAATGGGTTCAGGGTATGAAAATGAACAGACGAGAAATAATCAGAGTTTGAATGAGATTTAGATAAGGTGTAAACAATAGAGCGTGCTTTAGATAAACTAAATTGCAAAGAATATATTTTGGACAAGTTTCGGAAAAGTTGAAAGTTGGTTAGCGTAGCAGGCTTTTTTGTGGTTGAGCATAGGAAACAGCCAAGCGTCAAAAAGATAAGTTTAGGAACAGAAATGTGTGAATGAATATAGCTGTAAGGCCCGCCGATTGTAGCTTAGCCTCAAATCTGGCCCGCATTTAGCAAGCATGTGAGGCACTTGGAAAAAGCCACTCAACCATATATATATATACTATATTTATGATGAAAACCCAATTACAAAACCAATTGGGGCGCAATTATTTGCCATTAAGACAAATCCACTTACGCTTTAGCTGAGAAATAAAAAATGCCCAATGACTCAGGCCAAACAATGAGCCACAACAACAACAACAACAACGACAAGTCGAGCCTCTTGGCCAGTTAGCCAGGCTTATTGCCCTTTTGCTGGCTGTTTGTCATCTTCTTGGGCAACGCAAATGTGTGAAAAATAGTTGCGGCCATTAAACAAACAACAACAACAACAACAAGAAGGATAAGAAGAAGAGCAGGCACAATGGGCGTGGGACAAGTGCCGCCAGCTGCTGACAGCGATCCTCAGGTGAAGAGCCCAAAAAACGAACCCAAACACCAGCGAGAGGCCTCTCGATGTGACTTTGAGCAGCGGCAACAACAACAAATGGGAAAAGAAAAAAAACAACATTGACGCAGCAGACGCAGAGGACACACACAGGTCGTGCAGGACACTCGCAGGACGCGCAGGACAGTCGCAGGTCGTGGCATGACTTTCTAGTAAATATTTATTAAAATAAGAAAAGCAAAAGGGACCAAAGTCGAAGCAGCAGCAGCAGCTGCAAAGCATGCTCCATATTGCGCCGCTGGCCATGGACTTTGTCCTGCCCGGCTGCTCAATGGCCACTCAAATTAAGGATAACAACGTGACGAGCCACCAGCAGCAGCAGCAGCAGCAGCAGCAAAGCAGCAGCAAAGTAGCAATTTCGCAGTAAAAGGATATGCTACTGCACCCAACGCTCCTGTTCTGCTCCTGCCGCTGCTGGCTGCTGGCTCCTGCTCCTGCTCCTGCCGCTGCTCTAGCTTCTTTAGAAGCTGCGCTGCGGTTAACCACTCGAGTCGATTTATTTTGTACACAACTAGCGCCACGGCCATTGCCACTGCTGCTGCTGCTGCTGCTGCTGCTGCTGGGGCCATTGTGCGGGCCATAGAAAAGGACAAGACGTTGCCTTTTTTACAGCTCAACTTGGCTCGAAGCGTTTGCGACAACAACAACAACTACACTGACAGAAAACTTTGTTATGCAAACAGACAAAATGTGGCCCTACAGCAAATAGCAGCAGTAGCAGTAGCAGTAGCAGTAGCAGCAGCAGCAGCAGTAGAAGAAGACGCTGCAGCAGACTGCGGAAAGGTCAACAGTGAAAGCAACAACAACAACAACAACAACAACAGCAATAAAGGCAAAGGCAAAGAAGAAGCAGCAAATGTGTGAAAATTGAACAAATGAAGTGCGTGTGTGGGCAGCAGCACAAACATTTAAGGATGCAAGCGAAAGAGATAGCAGAAAAACAGAGAGCGAGCGAGAGCGAGAGCGAAAGCGTGAAAAGAGGGGCGTGTGTGTGTGTGTGCGTGTGTGTGTAATAGGTAGCTGTGGTCAAAAGCAATTCAAATAAATGTGTGTGTGTGTGTGTGTGTGTGTGTGGGCGTGGGCGTGGGCGTGACCACTAAGGCAAATAAACTAACAAACGATATGGGCCACAAAGACGACAAGGCCCAAAAGGTGAACTTTATAAAATTGAATGGCAAATTAGATAAAAAGAGAAGAAGAACAAGAAGCAAGGACCGAAAATATGAGCAAATTAAAGTTAAGGGCCGAAGGGAGGCAGAAAGACTGAGCGAGAGACAGAGAGAGAGAGAGAGAGAGAGCGTAAGGAGGGCGGGTGGGCGTGGTGTATGCGGAACGATTAGAGATATTAGAGAATTTCCTTACAATTCAATGGAAAACCTTGTCGATCTATATAATTAAGGATATTCTTATTATGTATGCATTATATAAGAGATATTGAATAATAGAATCAAAAAAAAAAAAAAAAAACAGTCTTAATAGATATATAAATATGTCAAATATGTTAAATAAATGCACAGAATATATTTGGATAAATACTCAAGATAATTCGAACGGATCGAACTATAAGTATATCATATGGAAAATAATATTCTCCAACTTTTTGTTTTTCCATACAATATGCTGCCTTTATATAGGCAATATCTCATCAACATGGGCCTGCTTTATCTTATATCCCTATGCGAGAATTCGGTCGAAAATTAGATGAATAAAATTTCGGAACATTTTTCAATTCGAACAACTCATTTGTTTTCTTCAAGATATCTTTCTGTTCTTCAAGATATCTGCACGAAAGCCAGCAAATACGAGCTTCATAAATCTTCCAACTTAGCCGCAAAAACATAAGCCAGAGAAAGAGTTTTAAGTCCTTAAGATAAAAGTTCTCTCTGGCTTTAATACGCATATAAGTATAAGAGAAAGACGCTAAGAATTGTGAGTAAATAAAAAAACCAAGTGCATTTTGAGATAAATGCCTTTTAGGCTAATTAGTATATATTCGCTTTTTATGTTCGATTCTTTAAGCATGCTTTTCTGTTCGAGTTGAAATTTAAATATTTCCTAGTACAGTGAAGGCCCTCGAAATAGGGCAGATGTCCAGAAGTATAACTGGGAAGAGAAACAAGCGGAAATGAGACGAAGAAAAGCTTATCGAATAATTCAGTTCAATCGCAAATCTATTTATAATGTGTGCTCGTAGTTTTCCCAGCCTGGAAATTGTAACTTTGCGATAAGTTCAACAATATTTTTAAAAAGTTCTATTTGGTTAGAAGTATAACTATTATGGAGTATATATCTATATCTAAATCTATATATATTATAAATACTATATATATATATGGTTTTTCTTTTATAATTTTGTCAAGAAATAAATGAAAAGCGGAAAATCAAGAAGTGGAAAAATGCTTTAACTCACATTTGTTAAAGTCGATTAAATCGTATAATGGAAATCTTTCGAAAATTGCGTTTTTCTCTTTTCTGACTTTCTCAAGAAATAAATAGCTGTAGGTTTTTTTTATGATTTCTTGTGAAAATAAATGCACAAATACTTATTATAAAAAATACCATAAATATAACAAGCTTATAGTTTCCGGCAGTTGCTCAAGGATTCATCGCATCTCAGTAAATTATATAACGATCAGTAAACTACATAAAAAGCTTTTTATATATATCTGCAATATGTCTGCAAGGATATTAATTCCTTTGCAGGCCGAAGATTGCTGTCGCAGGTATTTTTGATATTAAGAGAATGTTTTTTCAAATTGTAGTTTTTCACTTTTTTTTTTTAAAGAATTAATTTTAATCCTGAAAATACTTTTTGTTGTTGATATGATTATGTAATCACATACCAAATTCCCATTATTTTAGCAAAAGTAATTGTTAAATAATTGTCAAGTGTTTAAATTAGGTCGTTTATAAGTTGGATCCTTTCCTATTTGTATAAAAAATTTGTTATATAATTGCCAAGTATCTAAATTAGGTCGTTCACTTCTTATCTATAAGAGCTGGATCCCATTTGAGTTAGTTAAACGAGTTTTTACAACATATTTCCTAAATAAAACTGCGTCATTTCTCACGTTTTCTTCTTTCAGGATTTATTGGCAAACAATTGCATAGTCCAATTGGACTCACATTGGATATATGTTGGATTCATATTGGAATGCAATTGCCGCAATGCATGAGCTTCGGTGATTATGCGCTTAATTAGCGGTACACACACACACACACACACACACACAGACGCGAGAAGTGTGAAATCTCACACACACTTCAGTCGCTGAATGCTTGTGCTTGTGTGTGTGTGTGTGTGTGTGTGTGTGTGTGTCGGTGTGTTATTAATAAGCTTCTGTGCACCCTTTGTCCCAATCATAACTACCTTCTAGCTACCTATCTCCCTTCCTCCCTCCCTCTGCTCGGCCGCAGCAGCGACTTGTGTTTAATTTGTCGTTTTATTGTTTTAATTGTTGCCTGCCCAGCGAGGCGAAGAAACGCGGCCTGCGCCGCATCTGGCAACCCCCTGTCGGACCCCTTGCGAGCTTGAGCTTATTAGAGCTGAGCCTAAAGAGTGGCCCGTTCGCGGGTTCGTTCAGTTGCCAGTTGGTTGCTTTCGTTGTGTTTTATGTTGTCGTTCACTCTTTCGCCCCTCGTCCCTCGCCCCATGACCCGCAAAGACAAAGCTTTTGTGCAGCTTTTGTCCTTGTCGCGGCCCGTCATTTAATTAGCCGTTACTTGAACACGTAACACGTAACGGCAAATGCAACCATCTCGCTTACGCTCATTAGTTGTTAGTTGTTACTCACCTGCAAACTGGGCGCCGAAATGCTGCTGAAAGTGGCCGCGAAACTCGTGGGGCGTGCTGAAGCCGGGCGGCAGAAAGCCGCGCAAATAGGCGGCCGCCGCCAGCGTCGTCATGTGATGATGATGGGCGGCCGCTGCGTTGGCCGGATCGGCGGCAGCGGCATAGCCGGCGGCTGCATAGAAATTCGCCGGATTGAAGACGGGCAGCTGGCAGTGGGCGGCAGCGGCCGCGGCGGCGGCGGCAGCGGCCGCCGACAAACGTGTCACGTCCGGCGAAATGGAGCGGGAATCGCGCGAGCTCGTCTGCTGCTGCTGCTGCTGCTCCAGCGCTTGGGCGGCGCTTTGGGCGCTGCTGCTGCTTACCGCCGACTGTTGCGGCGTGTTGGCGTTTCGCGGCGGGGGCGTGGCGGCCGGCGAAAGTGGCGCCTCGTTGGCGCTGGGCGTGGCAGCGGCAGCTGCCTGCGACGATTGTTGTTGCTGTTGTTGCTGCTGCTGCTGTTGCTGCTGCTGCTGCTGCTGCTGTTGTTGCTGTTGATAGGCACCGACGCCGACGCCGACGCCGACCCCAAGGCCGAGGATCTCCTGTATGGCAAAGGGTGTTCGCATTTTGGTTGCTTGCATTTTGCCGTCGGTAAGAGGAAGCGTTCGAAGCGTGCAAAGTTCGCCTATTATAACGGTTTATTGCACTTGTTCAGCTAACGGTTATCATAGCTCACACGAGAAGGGAAACACAAAAAAAAAGCAGCACACACATACGCGCGCACATGCACACACACATACACTGTCGCACATGTGCGGCACACAACAAAAAAAAGCTAACACACACACACACGCACTATATAAACAATATTCGATCAAGTCCAAAATGTTTCACCTCTGCTAATCCAATTCGATTCGAATTCGAAAATCGTGCGTCTGCTTGTGTGTGTAGTTGAGGTTTTTAACTGTTTTTTTTTTTTTTAAAGCACAAGACACGACAACACAACAAACCAGAATGCTTAACGCCAGCAGAGAGCTTTGCTCAGGCAATGCTAATGCCAAGTACACGTGTGTGTGCGTGCGTGTGCTCAACTGGACGTCGTCTAACTGTGTCTTGTTCTGCTTGTGTGGGCGCTGACCGTTTGCGTTCGGCGTGGACAACGTACGAAAACGAACTGAAACCAAAGCGCGCGCTGCACGCGAGCAAAAGCGTCACGTCAACGTCAACGTCAACGTCGCTGTCGCTGCCGGCGCCAGCTGCGACGCCAACGCCAACGCACGTTGCCTCTGTATAATGCGCGCACACACGCCTTGCGTACTTGATTTTGCCGTCGCCGGGGTAGCGCTCCAACTGCTTTGCCGCTTGCCGAATGTCGACTGAGATCTGCCGCTGGCTGCTGGCTGCCACTGTCGCTGCTGCCGCGGCTGCTGCTGCTGCTGCTGTCGTTCGCTACGCCATCTTTGCGTGGCAGCGAGACGGCAGCTTAGCCACTGCGCTAGCCATCTCGCTCTCGCCTGCGCAGCGCTATGCTGCCTTTCCAATTGCAGGGGTAATGCGTGCCATACAAGTGCTTGCTATCGCGCACGCACTCATGCACCGCGCCGCATGCTATTGCACTCTCGCCTGGAAGGCGGCACACGTACACTGTGCACACTGTACGTGTGAGTCGCATTGTGCGCCTGTGTGCGTGCACGTGTGTGTTAATTGTGGCCTTTGCTGGGCGCGCAGCGGCCGCAATTTCAGTTTGTTTTGCGCCGCCAATTTGGCGGGCCACACTGCAGCGACCTGTATGCGTGCGTATATATGCATGGGTGTGTGTGTTTGTGTGTGCGAGTGTGTGTGTGTGTGCGACTTTGATTTACGTGATTTTATTACGATTTCACGTTTCTTCTCTTCTTTTTTTTTCGCATTTTTGTTTTTGTTTATAATATTGGCCGACATGCAATACGGTCACTTGTGCGCCATTTGTTTGCAGCCACTGTGCGCAAATTGTTTAAACTATTCGCAAATTCGATTGTTTACGCAACTCGATAACTGCCGCCTATCGAATTGCGCGCATTCTGTTTACCGGCACAATATATGCCAAGCTCGCCCGATCAATTGATCAATTGATCGACTGATCGACTGGCCGACTGATCAATTGATCACACGATCTCTAAGCAGGTTTCTAGGCCAGGTCAAAAAGTGTGCGAGAAAGTGTCACAAAATCCATTAAAAGAGACAATTCGAATATTGAGCATAATTCTTAAAGAAAAAACTGAGCTAGTAAAAAAAAAGTTTGCTAACTTTTTTCTCAAGGCTAATAACTGTAGTCTGAATCGTTTAAGACGGGAATTCACAATTTGAATTTCTTGAAGCTTGAATCTAAATGAAATAAACGACAAATCTCAAGAGAAATATAAACATTTGAAGATTACTTTGAACTTGAATGCAATTAATATGCACAGAACTCTCGAGTAAAAGCTTTTAATGCATTTTCTTTAGGTTTTCAAGCGATGTACAAAAAAAAAAACCCCTTAAGATAAGAAAAACTCTGTATCAAAAAGACGTATTGAAATCCAGTTGGGAATTATAATAATAATTATGATTTTTCAAAAGTCGTTCACATTATTATTAACATTAGCAATATTATTATTCTAATTATTATTAATAATGTTATTATTATTTTCATTTATATTATTATTATTATTATTATTATTATTGTTATTATAATTGTTATTATTCTTATTATTATTATTAGTAGAAATTATTTGGTTCAACTTTGTATTTCTTCTCATCACACATTACACAGCTTTATATGGCATATATCTGGCATATATCTGGGTTACATCTTGCTTACATCTGCCATATATCTGCCACATATCTGCCATATCTATGTCACATTTCGTCTACAGTTTCGCCTTGTTTGACTTTTGGCTTTCATTTCTCGGCTCCACTTTCTCGCTGTGTATTCATTCCGGCATTTTACATATTGATTCCTTTCGTTTCCAAAAGCTGCCTTCGCTTGTCAACGCCCGCCGCCCGCCTCCCCCCCCTCTGGCAGCCTACGACCGCCGTCGCAATTGGCGTTTTTGGGGCCCAAAGCAGCGTTTAATTAGCACACTCTGTCACGCCTCTCTCTCTCTCTCTCTCTCTCTCCAGCTCTCTCTTGCTTGCTCGCTCCTCTCTCTCTTCCTCTCTCTCTCTCGCTCTCACTCTCTCTTGCTTGCATTTGCAATCGCATTAATTGCATTAATCATACGCCGCGTTGTGCTAATGCATTTTTTGTTTTACTCATTTTGTTCGTTTTAAATATTTATATCCGTTTTTTTTTCTCACTTTGCGGTTGAATTAATAAATCACATTTTTTTCTGCTATTGTCATTGTTATTGCTGTCATTCAGTTTTGTAATTGAACATTCAATATTTATTTAAAATATCTATATATCTATAAATCTGTATATTACGTTTCTCCGGTTGGCATTTATTAACATATATAATATATATATATATATATATATATATATATATATATATATATGTATATTCTAGATCAGCATCCATAGCCGTCTGTCTGTTTCTATATTTGCAAGGGTATTTATTATTCAATTAATGAGTTATATATAATTTAATGCATATTTGTATTATTTTAATTTATTATAATTAATTCAGGCCCTGGTTTAATATGTTAGCTCCTAACCCAATTGTTCTTTTCCGACACTTGTCTCTATAAGAAATACGTTTACCAACACTTGTCCTTTTCCGACACTTTTCTCTATAAGAAATACGTTTACCAACACAGCTTTGAAGTCTGAGTTATACGTAGCACTTAATTTCTAACAATTTAAACTTAACTCCGTTCTGTCTCTTTATACGCCAGATATCGAGGGTCGCTTATCGATATCTTATGCTATCGGAAAGTTCGATTATGGTGGAACATCGGAACGTATAGTATATAGCGCAAGCGATTAACATCAAAACTAATTCAAAGTTTTCCATTTAGAATATTTTCTTAAAAGCTGTTCGCTGCAGCTCACATAACTTGGGCAATCGGCTGCAACTTATTTGTTTTTGCCCACTTTCTTCTAATCTCTTTCCATTTTGTTTTCTTTCGAGTGTGTGTGTGTGTGTGGTTTGGTTTTTTTTTTTGATCACGAATTTCAATTTCCGTTTCGCATGTCCTCAAGGACCTGTGCGCCGACTCGTATTATTTCATATTTATAATGTAATCTGCACTTCAGCCTCAAAGAGACGTCGCATAAATCACAAATGCCACTTGGACGCGCCCCAACCCCCTCAACTAAATTCCCCTCTGTCTACCTATGTGCATGTGTGTTTGTGTGTGTGTGTGTGTGTGTGTGTATCGCGCAGTATGTGACTATTTATAATACATATGTGCATGCAGATTCAGAGAGCAGAGCGGCCACTTCATAGGACTGTGGTCTAAAAGCCTTTTGCCTCGTCCTTTTCGCTACTCGCTGCCTTTTTTCGTACTCGTTCTCGTTCCCCTAACTCGTTGTTGTTGTTGTTGTTGTTCGGTCTGTTCTGTTGTTTTGTTTGATGTTCGGCATCCACTTGAAATGCATTTAAAAAGTTTTATCGCATTTGGCACACTTGAGGCGGGCCGCGGCTGTTTCCATTGCTTCAGACATTTTGCGCCAATGCAAATTGGAATTTTCATTGCTTTCTCATAATACACACATTTGATTGATCCTTTGATCCGCCGTTGGGCGTGGCACTCGCACACAACCAATAGCATGCGTTACCCACACTCTCGTTACTCTCAACATATTTTGCTAATTGACTGTTTCGTCTGTTTGATATCGTCCGCTTAGTCATCAAACTATTAAGTCCACTTTCCCTCACATTACTCGCTACTCGTCGCTTATAGATTCGCTGCGCTTAGTACGCCACTCGCTACTCGTTGCTTATGAGTTCACTATGCCCGATCTGTTAAGCTTACATTCTCCCACATCACTCGCCACTCGCTACTCGTCGCTTATGGATTCGCTACGCTTATGGCTCGCCACTTGTCATTAGTTAGTCTTCTTTCTCTCTGATCACTCGTCACTCGTCGCTTATGGACTCGCTACTTAGTCTACTCACGCTCCCATCTCTCGCTACTCGCTGTTTGTTATTTCCTTATGCATATTTCTGCCAAATCTGCTCTTTATCTTTTAACTTTCTACTTAGTTTACCAGCTGTGCATCACTCGCCGTTCGCTATTTGTCGCTACGTTGCTTACTTTGCTTTGTCTTTTCGCTCTCACATCACCCGCTGCTTATTTGGGACGTCCTGCGCTCTATCCGCTTAGCCTGCACTCGATACTTCTTCTTTTAGTCTGCTTGTTCTGTCGTCCGACGCCACACACCCACTCGTCACATACTTCTCGCCACAAACTATGCTCAGTCAGCTATTTTTATTGCCGCTCGTTTCGCTCTCGTTGCTAATCGATCGTTGGGCATTGCCAGTGTCATTCATTAGACTAAAAGCCTATTTGGCCTGACATTGGCGAACTAATTACTCGTCAAGCGTCGACCCGCTGACATCTGGCAGTTTTGGGTCCATTTTGCAATTGTTTTTGCTCACATCAGGCGCTGCTCCCCGGGGACTGCAACTGCGGCGGCAACTGATTTGCGCTTGCAATTGCAATTACAATTGGAGTCTCGGTGGTTTGGTTTTGTGGTTCGGTGGCTCGCATCATTCGCATATTAGCCAGACACATGGCTTTCTTTTCAACTTGGCCGCATTTCGATTACTTTTATTGCCCACAACGCGCTGCCGGCTTTTGTTGTTGCTTAGCCAAAAGGCGTTCAACAAATTCACCTTTGTTTTAGTATTTGGATTTTTTATAAATATTTTTGTTGTATTTGTTCTGCCCTTGGCTTTTTCTCCCTGGCTAATGGACACAATCTTGTCCACGGCATTCTGTCATTCAGCTAATGGCAAAAGGCGCAGCTAACAATTGAGGTTGACACTACGCTGGGCAGTGGGCGTGTTGGAGGCCTTGAGACGGGGTAATTGGTACAAAAAAGAACATTGCAATGGAACAGCGAGAGCTGCCAGAAGGCATCGAACAAGTTCCAGCCTAGATTTGTTAAGTAGCTTCCAACTATGCCCAGCGAAGAGGTATTTAATGGAGTCAATTAACAGATCCATTTATACTTCGCCATAGGTAAGAGCTTAAATATCAGGGCCTTTTCCCCTTCTCAAATAATATTTCACATAGATCTTAAAGTCAATCAAATGAAAAACAAAATTGTGCAATTCAAAGGTATCTGCCCACTTATCGCCCAAGTACTATGTATACTAAAACGTGTGCGTATATTTTCCAGTCAATCAATCAATCAGTCAGCCAATCAGCTAGCCAGCCAGTCAATCATTTAGTCAGTCAGCCAGACAGGCAGCCATACGGTCAGTCACTCAGTCAATCAGCTAGTCAATCAATTGAGCAATAAGTCAGAGATTTACACATAGAATCAGTTAAACAGTTAACCAGTTACACAGTCGGTCAGTCCTTCAGTCAATCAGATAGCAAATCCATCATTTAGTTAATTAATCAATCGCACAGTCAAACAATTAGTTAGTCAATCATTAGCACAGGCAATCCGTTAAGCAGCCAATATCAGTCAATCATAGTGAATTAGTCAGGCAGTCACTCAATCAATTAGCTAGTCGGTCAGTCAATTATTCACACAGGCAGTCAGTCAAACAGTCTGTCAGTCAATGGTTCAGTCGGTCAGTCAGTCAGTATGTCTGTCAGTCAATCACTCCATCCTTTACCAAGTGAATCAGTCTGGCAGTCAGTCAAATGATCAGCGGATCAGTGAGTCAGTTAGTCGGTCGTCCATTTGGTCAGTTAGTCAGCCGGTGACTCAGTCAATCAGCTAGTCGGTAAGTCAGTCAGTCGATTAGTCAGTCATTCAGTCAATCAGCCAGTTCCATGGTTAGTGACTCAATCAGTCAGTGGCTCAGTCCATCTGTTGGCATGTCAGTCAATGAGCTTATCTATCGCTCATACAGTCAATCACTAAGTAAGTCAATCAGTCAGTCATATACATAGTGAATCGATCAGTCAGTCGGTCAGAACTATGGCGAGTAGGGGACTCTTCATTTGCAACTGGACTTGGCCATGCTACGCGTGGCTCTTTCTGTGTGCGTTCCCTTTTTTGCTGTTCGTGTCCCTACCCCTGCTACCCCCTCCCCAGCTCCTGCTACGCCACTGCTGTGCAGACACCCCCGCTCGACCCACTTGCGGGGGACGTTGCTTTGAGCCACTTGGAAATCGTTAATTTCATAATTACATGTTTCATGCACACGCTTCAAGCATGGCCCCAAAATGGGCGACAGCAGCCCGGGCTTGTTGTGCGAGTGTGCGAGTATACGAGTGTGTGTGTGCTGGTGTGTGCGTGTGTGTGTGTGTGTGTGAGTATGAGTGGCACATAAGTGGCAGCCAGCCGGAAAGCCAACACCATTTTGGCCATAATTTAGTTTTGCCCGTCCATTAGCAAGCGCAGGCCGCGACAACAACAACAGCAGCAGCAACCAAAAAGAAGAGGAAGAAGAATACGAAGAAGAAGAGGAGCGAACAACAACAACAACAACAATACGTTGCAGACGGCGGCCTTTTGTTGCAATGCCACTCGGCGAGAAATCAGCACCAGCCACAGCCAGAGCCACAGCCAGAGCCAAGAGACCCAAGTGGCCTCGACAGAGGCGGGACAAGAGATGAGCGAGAAGGGGTAGGGTCGGGGGTGGTGGTTGGATAGACAGGGTGTGCGAGACGTGGAGGAGTACGAGGAGGAGGAGGAGGAGGAACAGCCGGCCGCAAACGACTCAGCCAGAAGAAGGACGAGTGGATAATTATTAATAATTATCGCATTGACGTGTTTTCGTTTTCAGTTTTATTTATTCTGTGCCCTTTGTGTGTGTGTGTGCGAGTGTGTGCGACTGTGTGTGTGTCTGCTAGTGTGTGTGTGTGCTTGACTTGCCCCCGCTTCGCTGTAACTTAAGTGGTTTATATAATTGGTCAACTTCTGCTGTTGCTCCTGCTCCTGCTCCTGCTACTGCCACAATTCCAGCTCCAGTTCTTCTTTTGCTTCCACTTGGATTTTTTCAGCTGCAGTCAAACCCCCCGCCGCCAATTGCCCCTCGCAGCGACCACCCCCCAAACCCATGGCTTGTAATACTGTAATTTTGTAATTTGTGTGATTCCTTTGCTTAAGGGTAGCATTTCTTGCATCGAAGGGTTGCTCCCATTCACAACTGACTGTTGAATTTGCTTTGGCTGCAAAACACAAACGCTTCCATCGCCAATAAATCCCATAAAGTTAGGCAAATGACAATTTAATATGAGTCTACGATGCTGTTACTATAAATATAAAAGCGTTTGTCCCGACTGACTGACTGACTGAGCTCTGAACAACACGGAGCCTAAACGATACGCGTTGAGAAGCTGACAGTTTTTTAGGGAAGTTTTCCTTTGAGTCAAAAGTGAGCAGCACGTTGGAAATTGTTCGAAAATTGAACCCAAAATAGGTGAAAAATAAAAGTTATATAAAAATATACATGAGCTTTGCAAACGTGACGTCATGAGCCTGCGATCCTTTTCTGTTGGAGCGTCGAACCAGCAAGCTAGCAGTCGTTGGTTCAACCGCAAACGTCAATTTTGACATGTGTTTATTGAATTAGTTATAACAGCTAATGAAAAAGTTATAAAAACTAAGAAATGTCAATGTCTTCTTTTCTCTTTCATCCTATTAGATTACTATTGTTTTCTTTTATTTGCTTGGTTTTCTTTTCATTTCTTTTCTTTTCGTTAGAAACTTAAATCTTGTTGTATTCAATTCTCTAGAAAATGTTATCGCTTATGCAGTCACAGCCTGTGAGACTAACTCTTCACATAACTTCTATGGAATAGTATTTGTTTCCGCTAGAAGAGTTGTCCTTAATGATGCGATAAATCAAGCCCAGGCTTGTGTATATATAGGGTAATATCTATACCCTATGCCGAACAGCAGGATAAAAAGAATTTGATTCAAAGTGTGGCTAATGGATCTGTTTCAGTTGCAGTTAAAAGTTAAGTAAAACGTGTCATTTTAGAGCACTGGACAGCTTTGTGGCGTTGCCAGATAGTACTAGCTTATCATAGTTCCAGGCGTTGCCAGACTGGGGCATATTTCAACATTTGACTGGAGCTGGGCAAAGCGCTATGAAACTTAACTTTTGGCTAACTAACATGAACTTTAACAGGCAGATGACAAATGTGGAACCCTTGAAAGGCATTCTTTAAGGCAAATTGGATCTGATTTAATGCTAGATCTGCGAAATTCGCCCCTAACGCTGGCAAATGCATATGCTTGGAATATTTTACCATTATCAAGGCAATCTTCTTGATGTCTCGCAATTGAATGCATGCTCCCTTTTATTCGAAACGCCGCGTAGACCACATCTGACCATCATATCATTTGCAGCCTTAAGCCGGGGCCATTTAAAACCAAGCTCTCAATTCACAGAGAGATACCTGCTTTTATGCCACACACACAACTCTTGCACACACTTGCACACACTCGCACACACTCCTTCATATTCATAAAGATTAAAAGCATATTTAACAATCTTGGATACTAGCCCCGCCCCCTCTGCAGCCCCTCGCCAACATGGCCTGAGCTCATTAAGCATTAGTCGCATTAAGCGCATTTTTCCAATTATTTCTCATTGAAATCTCCGGCACATTGCAAAAACATTTAAATGGAATTCAAAACGCGCTTAATTCAAAATTAATCTCGAAAACCAAATGAATTGCTACATGAAAGACGCTTCAATGGTGATGGCGGGGCTGAGGGCGGGGGCTGATAAAGTGTTTTCATAGAGTGGCGGAGCAGGGGGCGGAGCAGGGGGCGGAGCAGGGGCGAGGGCGGGGATCTTGGCTATATAGAATTATGGGGTTGTCTTCTTTGTGGACAGGCAGCAATTGCGCCTAAATGAGCAGCTGCAGCACTTCAAAAGCGTCTAGCAAGGGGTCGGGGGTTGCGTGAGGGGTATGCCCCGCACACCCCTCTACCACTCTACCCCGCTACCCCTTGTGTTCTCAGAGAAAGCTTGCGTCTTTTCACTTTCTGCTAACGTGGCTTTTTTGTTGACCAAGCCAAGAATGTGCTGCATTTAAGAGTGTGGGCGGATGCTTTACTTCTTAAAAAAAAAAGGAGGAAAAATTACAAAAGTCAAAGAAAATGTATTTATTTTTTTCATATTTTTTGTTTAGAAACTCTTAATTGCGCAGTTTGTCCTGTTGATGGTGCATTGGCCGCCAGATGGCGCTGCCTCAATTATGCCATTTCAGAATTTTTCAATTAAAATAAACACACCCCCCCCCCCCCCCCCACACACACACACACACAACAAGACTGTCAATTGAACGGACCTTCCCATACTTTCCTATTCATGTTTATATTTTTTTGCATGTGCTTTGGCCCTTTCAAGGATTTGCGACAGCAGCTGAGCGGCATCAAAAAAACTGGCAAAATGTCGCAACTTTTCACATGTGCCACAAAAAACAATGCAACAAATTTAATCAATGCCGAAAGTTGCGGCAAACGAAACGCACGAAAGCTGAGCAACAAGCAAACGCAGAACACATCAAATCAAGCAAACCCAGCAGCGTATTTCATTATCCTGCGGCAAGGACTTAGCCCCTTTTTTTATGGCGCGCGCTTTTTATGGCATACACGTGACGCGCAAGTCGCCAGATGGCGCCACTGTTCCTGCTGCTCGCCCAGCAGCCAAGGCGCGACGCAAGCTCCGCGGAAAGCTCACACATTGCAGCTGCCTAAACTTTGAGCTTTAAATAAGCTGCCATAACGGCTGAGTTTTAGCTTGCGGCAAAAGCTTGTGGCGCGTGGGAGAGTATTAAATGCATATTTTATAAAATAAAGGATCTATTTGGCTAAATCGTAATATATGTATATTTTGGATAGTAAGCGTTCCGCTTGCGATTTATAGGGTATATATACTTGATCAGCATCAACAGTCGAGTCGGTCTTGTGGTGCATGTCGTAAATCTCAAAATCCGTTTATGATTACAAGTATTTTGTGCATTGGATTGCATATAATTTGGCATGCCGATGATTTAACACCTTTATAGCCATCTACCTTAAGGTTTTGCAGATATTTGGATATCTTGATAAACACGTTTTCCATACAAGAACCTACTTATGTGCTGCTCGCAACAGAAAGACGGAGATGACCATTTTTAAGACAATAGAGCTAAAGCTGAGAAACTACTTCGCATAAAAACAGACAGACGGGCAGGCTATGTCAACTCTGCTGTTGATGCTGATCTAGAATATATATACTGAATGAGGTCTGAATTGTTTCCTTCTATGCGTAAGACATTTCATGACAAAATTATAAAACTCTCTGTAAGGCATAAAATATAATTTATAGCCCTCCGTTTTCACAGATTCTTAAGCTTGCCAACTATTCATATTTAAAGTGCGCCCAACTTAACGTATTCACGTTCCACATTTTTGAATGCCCCCCCTCTCACCATACAAAAAATGTACATTCGTGATGGTTGAGTGATGGCTGCTGATGGCATCATTGGATGTATGCGTGACAGCTGGCAGCAACTACAACCGATACACACACACACACACACACACACACACACACAGACACACGCACACACATATGAGTGTATCCTTTGGCGCCGCATTGCAAATGAATGTCACAGAAACTGATTGAATCAACTTTATTTCAAAATGATGCCACTTAGTGTGCATGTATGTGTGTGTGCAACAGTTTTGCATGTGTGTGTGCGTGTGTGGGTGTGTGGGTGTGTGTCTGTGTGTGTGCTGCACAGAGACACGTAACTGAATTTTGTAGCATACTTTTTGGCATGTGCCAACCAAATAAACTTGTTAACAAGCAATTTCTCACGTCTCTCTGGCGCATGGAAGCGTGCCGGCAAGCAATAACCGTTAGTTTGCCAGAGTTGCCAGACTGTTGCCAAAGATCACATTTTGTGTGGTGCCGGCTATTGTGCCAGATAACGATGAGAGCGCGTGTGTGTGTGTGTGTGTGTGTGTGTGTGTAAATGGCATGCCACACAATTTTGTCAGTCGCAATCGCACAAATCAATGGCAAACTCGCACACACACTGCCCCGCCCCACCCCCGTTCAGCCCCTGCTCTCGACCTGCTGCTGTTTTGACTTATCATTAGTTTAATTGGTGGCATGATGCCAGCGCCGTGCTGCTGCCGCGCCACACACACACACACACACACACACACACACCGCACAACCAAACACCCAGCCACCCGCTCGCTCATATTTGTTGCCATATTTAATTGGAATGTTGCCGAATGCCAGCGGCGCAGTAGGTGACATTTTGCTTGGCTGCTTTTCAGTTTAGTTGGGTTGTTTATTTTGACATTTGACACGATTTGTGAGCACAAACAAAACACGCACAGAGACAGAGAGAGAGAGAGAGAGACAAGGGTGGGGGAGGAGGGATGGGCAGAGTGAGGGAGAGAGCGAGCGAGCGCAACCCTCGCGGTGCTTTGACTTTTAATTTGTCACTAATTTGTTCATGTCTCATCAAATTTCATCGGCATCAACACCAACCTCCCTCCCCAGCCACTGCCCCTGCAGCTGCTGTTGTTGCGCTCATTAACGCCTTTTAAGCCGCGCAGACACAAGAAATTATTCCAATTTGTTTGCCGTCGCTTGACCAACTTAATGAAAGTGTCAGCTTTAACGAGCCTCAAATTGTTTTTATTTTTACTTACTAATAATCACAACAACAACAACAACAGCAACAACAACAACAACAACGACTCGTGATGACTTCCTGCCCAGGCAAAACATCAACGCTATTGATTGCTTCATCAGCAGCGCCCCAACAACGCCCCGCAACGCCCCGCCCGCAGTTGTTTCCCTGCGGCGGCTTTGCTGATTTGATTGATTGGAAAAATGATTCAATCTTGCGGCACATTTTGCCATTATTTCGATAATTTTGTCTACTTCGATTATTTGAAACATTTGCTGGATATTAAGTGGGCGCATTTGACACACGCTTCGAGTCTGGGGTTGCCTTTGTGCTGGACACAGCTAACACGCCATCTAGTGGAGCTAGCAGCTGCTGCTATCGATAGCTGTTAGCGGTACGATGCGATTTAAGTCCAAGTAATCACGCTATCGATATTTATCGCATGGCTAGTGGAGACATTGCAATAGAATCAATTCCGATTATTGTTATGGAGACCATGTATTTAAATTCCAAACATTAAACTTGTTATCGGTTTTGGTTTAATAATACTCATTTGTAAGACAAAAAGAGGTAGCGAATCACCTTGAACCGATAACTATCGATACATCGATAAATCGTTCACGAATCGAATAACTTATTAACTTGACTCGTTTCTTTTTTTTCCATCGATATTTATCGAGTTAATATGATACTTATAAATGAGTATTTGAAACGTTGTGAATGGTAACAAAAAAAAACATGAGCCAAATGTAATCGATAGCTAACGATAAACCTGAAAGCATTCTAATCTGCATCGATAATTATCGATATCATTTTTTTAATGAACGTTAAACTGAGCTTTGGGTAAATGAGACCTCGAATAATAGGAATCGTATAGTTATACACTTGTAGGGCGTTTTATAATTTGGTACCCCCAAATATCCCAAATGGACATAGATCAAAATTTGCCACTCTTCAACATGATTAGAGCATTCGATGAGATTAATAATTATTCTAAAGTTTTTTCACTTTAAATGAGGATTTTAGGCTTTTTTTCCTCAAGGTTTTGTTTGTGGCGTGAAAAATAAATTCCCGATCCGCTTCACATGGCAAAGACGTAGAAGTGGCCGCGGGCCGGAGGTTAGATAAGCGTCTGCCTATTTAGACAATTGCTGTCAAAACATTTGGTAATTGATACGCGCCAGCGAGTCGCAGTAGAAATCAGGACAAAGAGAAATAAATATATAGACATATATGTATTTATATGTATGTATAAATAAAAAAAGGAAACGCGTCAAGTTGATTAAATTGCGTGAAGAGCCACAGGGACAAGCGCGGCGCAGAATTTTCGACAATGGACGAGTCAAAGGGATGACTGCGGATTGCCCGTGTCATGAATGCGAATCGGTATATCAATTACAAAAGGAAGTGCCACAGCGAGTGGAGCCAACAGCCTCCGACTCCGACTCCAACTCCAACTCCAACTCCAACTGCAAACAGGCAGCTCCGATTGCAATTTTTAAAAACCAATTCAATTGCCGCTTCCTGGCGCAAATGTCATTCGTGCAGAGCAGGGACAAAGGGCATTTGCTGCTGTTGTCCTTGTTGCTGTTGTTGGTTTTAATTACGTCAAGTGACTCGCTGCCTGCCAGCCACAATAATCAAAATGGATATCAAATGCGCCATCTTGAATTGCAGCAGCAAAGGGTTGCCCCCACCACGCCCCAATCCAAGCTGCAAGCCCTAACCCCCAACCCCTAAGCCCTTAAAGCCGTGGCCCTATTCCAATCTCAATTTCAAGTGACATTTCGCGTATTTTGACAGCCCGTTTGATGTGCAACGCGCAATTAGAGAGCGCAGCCAGCCAGTCTGGCAGTCGGGCAACCCCGAGCCAGAGGCCCAAGCCGAACCTGTCCGCCAAGCGAAGAAGAGGACGAAGCAGAAGCAGGAGCAGCAGCAGCAGCAGACGCAGCAGCCAGGTGGCTCAACAAAATGGCGGCCTCGTTATATTTGCCTGGGCATAATCAACCTTTAAGTGCTTTTTTTCCCTCCTAAAGACTTGCGGAGGGTATTCGAATTTAGTCACGACTTGTGCAACGCCCAGCAGCAGACGTCTGCGAGACTATAGCGTATATATATTCACGATCGTTAGCAACACGCAGCGTCGATATATTCGTCTGTTCGTATACCGAATGCATACGAAGGCAGCTGAACCGAGCTTCTTACGGTTAATTCCCTACGAAAATCCTTCTTATGAAGAGACTTGAAACTGAATATGATATATATATATATATTGTATATATACATATGATTGTAGGAGTTGCTTCATGCGGCTAAGTCCCTACATAAATCCCTCTTAAGAAAAGACTTGAAATTTGATATATATCAAATAAACATTAAGAAATTGGAATTGGAATTGACAAGAACATGTGGAAATGCATCTGTTAACGTGCACATATTTGTCTAATTTAAGGAAGACTTTCTGTGCTTGATTTGTTGCCTCTGTTATCCATAATTGTCAGCTTTAGCTTACGGATAAGAGCTAAGACCTCGCTAATAGAAGCATAAGAACAAGCATTAGCATCATATTTATTTGATATTGCCGGTTAATAGAGCTCCAGTAGGTCGAGTTTAAACTTGACCAGACGCAGAACGAGCTTAACGTATTCTTTCTCGATATCTGCTATCGAATCGACATTGAGAGTAAAGTGTTTTTTAAAGCATAACTCAATAATTAAAAGAATGCAGCTCTCACCAAACTTGAAACCAAATTTAACTTTTTGTACGCCTAAGAAAAAACACCTAATTTTTCGACGTACAACCTTGTCTATATAACCATGCCCGTCTGTTCTTCTGTGAACAACTTATTTGTGTCAAAATCTGAGAAAATTTGGCCTTTGGGAGTTTTACAATATACCAAAACCTTATGCCATATTGGACGACTTTATCGTAAGGCTCTGTGGAAAGAATCGGTTGAAAATGAAATCAGCAGAAGACATTTGTCATATGCTTTGCAAGGGTATTTAATAGTCAACGTATTTTACTGCTATTTTTTTAATATTTTTTTGTTGGAGCCAACGTCTTTGGCTGCAAGCCGTGCCCTGCAACTGCCCGCCCCCAATTCCGCAGAGAGCACAACAAAAGAAAGCCAAACTCGGGCCTGGATTCAAATTCGAAGCCGAATTCGAATTTTCCACTCGAGTTGAGCCACAGATGAGCACACACAGCGCGACCTGACAGCGTCCGCCACTTGAACCTTCGCAATCGGTTCGCACCACCCGCGCCCGCGCCCTCGCCGGCAACCGCCCCACCACCAACCCGCGTCGGTGAACGCATTATGCAATCATTATATTTTTATGCCTATTAACGTTAAATACACCAATGAATATTTGCATTAATTTGCGCAGGTGATTTGGGCATCGAAGCGTGCGACAAAAAAATGAAATAAAAAAAATAAATTCCAATAGGATATTAAGCCGAAGCTTGAATGCCCTTGCAGACATATGGCATAGCAG
This sequence comes from Drosophila littoralis, assembly GCA_018903485.1. Taxonomy (NCBI): domain Eukaryota; kingdom Metazoa; phylum Arthropoda; class Insecta; order Diptera; family Drosophilidae; genus Drosophila; species Drosophila littoralis. Next base: position 11,254,627 of record JAEIGF010000591.1, read on the forward strand.
CTTTTTCTTTTTGGCTTCGTCAAGATAACTTGAGAAACAGAAGAGTTTTCCACAGAAAATATTATTTTTGCATGATTTTTGCCAAAGAGGTTTATAGAGTAGTCCGATTTAGACAAGACGTGGATAATCTGAAAAATAGAAAAAGGTTTCTCATACAATTAGTAAACTAACAACCGATCGATTCTATGGCAACTATATGATATAATAGCACGATCTGGACTTGACTATATAGATTTGTCTTTTAATGCCAATCAATAATACAAATACCCTTGCAGACATATGACATAAAAGGTTTTTGGCTTGTTGAAGATACATTGAGAAACAGAAAAGGTTTGAGCGAGTTTTGCTAAAGAGGTTTACGATATGGTAGTCCGATTTAGCCAATATTTTGCATATAATGTCAGCATATATTGAAAAAAAAAAAAAACGGGTTTCTTGTATGATAAACTTCGTCTGGTAATACCGATCAAGAATATATATACTGTAAGCAGTCGAGGTCGTCTTCTATACAAAATGAAATTACCCTCTGCAAGGGCATAAAATGAAATACAAAAAAAAAAAAACAGGAACTCATCCGATTTATTCCAGTGCTCAGTCGGCCATACGCAACGGGTGCGAGAGTAAATGAGGCACAAGTTCGAATCAATCCGGGCTATATTTATGCAAAGTAGTACATTACATGTCAAAATACTCGAGTGGCGGGCGCTCAACTTGAAAACTCAGCAAGATATATCTCAGAAATTGTGCTTGCATTTGCTTTATATCGCGATTGCGTTGGAGTGCGGCGAAATTTGGGTTAGGATCAATAATAGTTGAGTGTATATGATTAACGTGAGACGGTATACCAAATTTCCTGGAATTAGTACGCATAGTCCTTGAGTTCAAAGGGTCAGTCTGAGCACAGCAGAAATGTTAATATAGTTAAGCATCTATATAGCTATTCGAACAACTTTGTATACCCTGAACCCCAGCAAAACGGGTATATGTTCTTGATCACACTGACGAACTGCGGCGAGCTAGGCATATCTGTCTGTTCATCGCGTAGATCTCGAGAGCTTTAAGAGCTAGGGACCTGAAATTAGAAATACAAATATATTCTTCCATACGCAAAGCGAGGTTATCAATCTTTGTTCGATATGACACTGCAGTTTCATCATACCGATAAGCATACCTCGAGGATTATAACAGCTAGCTTGCCCAATCTTGCCAATCTGACCCTCGTAAAGCATAGACCGATTGAAAATATTTCATTTTTATGGTATCCATTTGGTTATTTGCATGACCATTCCTCCCCAAAAAGGGTGGGGATACTCTCATAATCTCTATAGCATCTGGCTGAAAGAAGAGGACGCACAGACCTGGTACCTGATTATAGCTCACAATTATCTGTTAGTTGATAGTTTATAGTATAACGGGTATCTGAGAGTGAAGGTATTCAAATATACTAGACGATTTGGCCGGGAGCTCGTGTGCAGAACGTGGAAGGGAGGTGTACCATATAAATATATATATCTATATATGGGCATATCGGGATGCCGAACGGAACTCTACACAGCTATAAACAGAGTATATAATGAAACATTCTGTGAATCCGAACGTTTCAGATGTTGCACTCACTCTCTCGCTCTCAGTGCCCATTGGGTCGAGTGGACTCGATTACTTGTGTCTTTGGCCCCATCTGGCCGCACAGCAGCTGCATCTTTTTGGATACTTTGGATGCTGTCCTATTACGCACTCTGCCGGCGAGCACATCCTGCCCAATTTGTAGCTCAATTTGTGCTCGGGCTCGTAATTTGCTCATTTATTCTTGTACACTCCATTTGGCACTCAATTTTCACACTTGGCAGACACTTGGCGCAAATTGAATTCCGAGCTGCGCGAACGGACGTGAGGATGGGCACGGCGATGGGCGACGGGAGACGGGGTGCAAAACTGAATTGCAGTTCATATGAGAATGGATTTGAAATTGGAATTGCTTTCGCATAAAGATGATGTTCGGATGAGCTGTGAAAGGGCAGCCCGAACCTAAATATCATTATCCCTACAGGTTTATAATGCTAGTCTAATGTCTTTAATCTTAACTTTGCCCGACTTGCGCGCTAATTGCGCTAATCGAGCTACACGCTCTTTGCTGCTGGGCGAAAAGTCAGCCATGAAATTTTAATGACTGGTAAATTGATATGCCTTTTGAGTGAGGCAAACAGCGGGATGCGGAATGGTGGGGAGGAGCGGGTGGGGGCGGAGTTGGGGCATGCAAATGAGAGGCGAACCCAATGCCTTGTCAACCCAACTAAAGGCGAACAACAAGATTTCTTATTAAGTATCAAAGGAGCTCTGAAGTTCTGAACAACAGAACAGCGCCAGGCGTTGTGTGGGCGCTGAGATAGAAAAAAAGCAAGAGAAAGAACAGAAAAAAAAAAAAAAAACGTGGGCATGATGGAAAAAATACAAAAGAAAATATAGGGGTTCGGGAAATTGTAGCGGGGGCATCGGGGGTCGGGGGTAGCGCACGTCAAAAGATTATGACAATTTTCCCACCACAAATGAGCGCTAAATCTGACAGGCGACAAGGCGAAAGGAGCAGCCGCAGGACCCGGGGCCCATTGTTAGCTGCTGCTGTCTCAGTGTGTGTGTGTGTGTGTGCGTGTTGACAAGGATTAAAGGACATCAGCGCGACGAAGCGAACGGCGGCGGCAAGAAAATTCCATGAAAAACAGCTCGAGAAGATGACAAAAATGTTAAAAAAGCCAACAGAAGGAAGAAGAAAACAAATATTATAAAGAAATCAGCCGAGAAACAGAAAACAGAAAACAGACAACAGACAACGGAGAATAAATGTAATCAATGTAACGAGAAAATAGCGAAAATTATGATTGATGTCGATTGTTTGATTGGGCTGCCAGACGCGCGCCCCTCAACTGGTCACACTGTCAGCGGCGGGCGTCAATAGAAAGCGGAAAGGTCAAAATGGCGTCTCTCAAGCACAGGAAGTGGCAATCAGGCTGCCAACAGCTCTCATTGATTTAAATGGAGACTTTATGCTAGTTCCAAAATGAATTAATATGGTTCCGTTTCAGAAATGTATTTCTTTTATCACATATTAATTGGATTCATACTTTGCCATTTGTATGCTTTCATGTTTATTTAGCCTTTCAAATGAATCAATGTGTTCTTTTGATTCAACTGAACTGATGCGTTTGCTAGTTCCAAAATGAATTAATATGGTTCCGATTAAGAAATTATTTTCTTTTATCACATATTAATTGGATTCATACTTTGCCATTTGTATGCATTCATGCTTATTTAGTCCTTCAAATTAATCAATCTGTTCTGTTGATTCAACTGAACTGATAGTTCGATAGTTTGGTTGTTCCAAAGTGAACCAATATGGTTCCGAAGTAGACATTATTGACATTTGACTATAACCTGAAGCCCAGGGATAGGATCGAATGATGGTTGGCAAAGTTATGTAACAGGCAGAAGAAGCCTTCTGATGGATAGGCTAATCAATATCTGATACAGTGAAAACTCTAATGGATGACTAATGAGGGTGGCCTAATTTATAATTTGTACCCCTATATAAATATAAAATAGTTTGAGAGTAACTGTTCAGCCAAGTAGAGCCTATCCGTCTGTCTGTTTGTTCGTCTGTCTGTCAACCCGTCTCGCAAACTGCATTTTGTGCAAGCTTTCAATTAGAAATATATATATGCTCTTACAGCATACGCGGAACGAGTTTAAAATTGTATTTCGACATCTCCCATTTTCACAAGTTCGACAAATATCGAATTTGAGACAGGATTACTTGAGCATAACTCGAAAATTACAGGAGCTCGATACTTGGCTTACAGGTTCTCGCTAAGTAAACACAGATTAAAAGTGTGGAATACCGCCCACAAAATACATTTAAAACTAGAGCGTTGTGCTTTGCTATGCACACTCATTTTGATGCCATATTGAGCGTAAAACATTTCAAAACGATCGGATTATAAGCACCGAAGTTAATCAGGAACTCATTTCCCACAGTGTGACGAGCTTGTGCATGTATGTGTGTGTATGAATGTGCATGTGTATGTATGTGTATGTAGAGAAGAAAGCTAGAATGTTTGCAAAAGCAGCTTGGTGCTGGCTTTTGGGTTTGCTCTAGTCGGGCATATAATAAATATAAATTAAATTGAATAAAGTTATTTTTCTCAAAAGAAAAAGAAATCGAATCCAGCTCGTGCTCTATTTAAAAGCATATGGTGCATAATTTCTAGCTGAGGATCTTGAAGAACTCGAATTCTTTAAAGATTTCTGGCGCACTGTGAGAACAGTTACAATCGCATTGAATTTGCATTTGGGTGGATGAGAGCTGGCTGTCACAGGCACTTGAGTTGCAGTGATGCCACCTGGGGCGTTGCCACTCGAGCCGAGTTGGGAGCACTTCGGCTGAGCAACCCTTCTGTTCATTAGAAATCATTTAGGAAACAATTTTTATTTATTTCATTTTTTTTTTTAATAATTTCAACGCGGAACTCTTCATGCAGCCAGGCTCAGCCTTTGCGTTTCACCAGCTCTTTTTTTTTGCTCAGGGGTTAAGGGTTAGAAGTCGCAGCAACACGGGGGGCGTGTGCCAAGCGCCATTCATGCTGGCTAAGGGCGTGCAGGGGGCAGGGAGCAGGGTTCAGGGGTCGAGTGGAGGGCAACGCATGCAGCCATCACGGCCTGAAGCTTCTTTTGATCGAATTAAGGCACAGCATGGCGTCTAAATATGGCCAACTTTGCACCCGACCACCGCCCGCTCCCTCACAGCCAGCTGCACTTGCCACCTAAGCAGCCCGCTTCCCGCTACCCGCTCCCCGCCCCCTAACCTACGTTATGCCCCACCAACCAGACCGTGCTCGAGTGCAGTTTATTGTTTGATTTGACGGCAACAAAAAAAAAGGGCGTCAGCGAGTTTTGTGCATTTCTTGGCCGGGCCCAAAGGCGCGGCCATTGTTGCTGCTCTTGTTGGCGGTCTTCAAGGGGCTCTTTGAAATGCAAATCCAAACTCCCAATTTGAGAAACTCAAATTCAAATTCAAATTCAAATTAAAATAAAAACGTTCGCCATCATGGCAACTGTTTGTTCAAAGCCACTCGAGCGCTGCTTCTTCTATTTTTTTTTTGCTCCTCTCATTTGATACCCTGCCGTGGAGCATTATAAAGAGTATCAGTTGTCACTGTAGGCAGAATGGTTTTCATTTGCCCGGGCAACGCGACGTGCTTAACTGACAAATGCATCCAGCCAAGCTGGACCGTACATTTATCTGCACATCCTAATGGAACTCAAGAGTCTCAAAGCCTGTATGGCTAGGCAAGCCGTAAGCAAATCATATCCATTTGGGCTTACGGATAGCCCACCACATTGTGAACAGAATCGAGAAAACAACAAATAGATCAACTACTTATAGAACAGGCTACAGAGCATCATCTAGTCGAGCACTTATAACCATCTTACTTGGGTTTTCTCTTTGCTTTTTGCAATGGAGGCCGCCCAATTCCCAGATTCGCAGAGACACCGCATTCGCTTTCGCATCCGCATCCACATTCACATCATTTTTGTCGACTTCAAAAGAGATTGGTTCATGGCTGATGGCTCATGCATATGAAATGTGTAAACGATGCGCCTTTTGCCTTGCGCCTTTGTAATTGTGCAACTTTCTTCAGCTTCAGCTTCAGTTTTTTTTTTATACAAAAACACACAAAAAAATATATATAAAAGGCCAGCCGACATTCAAAGAGCTTCCAAATGAGTAAAAAGTTTCACGCTTCAACGCGAAGACTAAATCAAAAGGGCGTCCGGATCAGAGCGAGCGGCCCATTAACATGACCCTCAAGACGCGCTAGACCCCCAACCCATTTAGAAGTGGGAGCAAGTGGCACGATATGTCCAATAAATTGGAGAAGTTCCCTTGCAAATGAACTAGTTCCAATTTTTGGTAAATGTGCATGACTCATAGCTTATCGAAGAAAAATCCCAGTTCCAAGAAGAAAGAATAAGAAAATTCCCTTAAGGAATCTCTATAAAGTTCCTCTTTCAAATGAACTAGTTCCAGTTTCGGGAAATGTGCATGAATATATAGCTTATCGAAGATAGATCTCTAAAAGTATCTCTGTAAAGATCCTCTTGTGTGAATGTGTATAATTATATAGCTTATGAAAGGAAGCTCTCTGAAAGCCTTTTTATATAGTTGCTCTTGCAAATGAACTAGTTCCAATTTAGGCTAGTTTGTATATTTCTATAGCTTAACGATGACATTTCCCAAATGCATCTTTAGATGATTTCTCTTGCAAATGAACTAGTTCCAAGTCAGAGATATGTGAATGATGTAAAAACTTATTGACTAAAGTTCCCGAAAAGAATCTGCGCATCTGAAAAAATCTTTTTAAAGTTCCCCCTCCAAATTAACTAGTTCCGGTTCAGGTAAACGTGTAAAAGAAACTTCCTTAAAATCATTTTTACATGGTTTCTTTGTCAAATGAACTAGTTTCAAGTAGGATAACTGGGTATATTTGTATAGCTTATTGCTGAAAGCTACAAATAAGCTAGAGCCAATTAAAGAGATATCTCTATGATTGTAAATGTTTCTGGAGAAAGTTTCCTTAAGGCATCTTTATATAGTTCCGCATTAAGTATATGTATATGTTCTTGATAGGGTCAACAGCGGAACTTTAATGGCCATGCCTGTCAATAGGGTATGCAAACTTATCTCTAAGTTTTGCAGCTATAATCTTAAAATCTTTCATAGATTCGTCTATCTGTGTCGGCGTCGGGCAGATCGGCCCACTTTATCACATAGCTGCCATAGAAATAATCGGTTAAAATTTAGATTCTTGTATTGAAAACTTTCCAGATTTTCAAGATATCTTTATCCTTCACAACATTCATTAGTTCTACAGGAAGAATTGGCTAAGAATGAGTTTTTCGAATGGGTTTGTGTCTTTTTGCGGATTTCTTCGAGCCTAACAATTCAGCTCACATATCTGCAACACCGTATTTTATATTGGGGGCATGAACGATCGTTGTTGCATAAAAAGAAAACGAAAGAGTTTTCCCAAAACAAAAAAAAAAAATGGCCGCTGGCTGATCAAAGTCATTTGCACGGTCTTAACCATGTGAGCTGCTGGTGAAATGTGCAATTGGATGCTGGCAACGGGACGGGGCACGTGCCAGTCCTGAGGGGGGCAGGGGAAGGCTGGCCCAACTCGCGTCGAGCTGCGTCAAAAGGATGTTGTCTCAAAGTAAAATGCAAAATAATTGTTTATGGTGTTTTAACAATTTGGTGAGCGCGTGTGTCTCTCTCTCTCTCTCTCTCTCTCTTTTTCTCTCTGTGAGATGCGAACATATAACAATTATCAAGCAAACCAAGTTGAAAGACATTCAAATGCAGCAGCAGCGGGGCAGGGGCAGGGGCAGGGGCATGTCCGGGAGGTGGCATGTCGGTTGCACATTATGCAAAGCAGCCAAGGATATCCGCATGCGGAATGGGGCCCAGAGCTGCGTTTGAGGCAGGTGGAGCGTCTCATTATAGAGCCACCCGAGTGATATCTACACACACACGCACACACACACACACCTATAAAGAGACGTCGTTATCCTTAATTTATAAAAGTGTGCGTCGCAGCTGCATTGCGTGTCGAGTCCTTCTCCTACTCGAGTCCGCGTCGTCGTCATCTTGTGAATATGCATGAAACTGGAAGGAATTAAATTTCCGCGTTTCCGTATACACACACCCCCACGCCCCCGCCCACTCCCGTCGACCACCAACTTGCCGCCCACTCTGCGGCAGCCATAATGAAATGTAACCGAATAACGAACCAACCAAGCGCAACCGTCAGCCCCCTTCTCCACCCCCACTGCCCCCCTCTAATCGACCAACTCTCCGCCGCATCTTTTTGCTTCCATTTTTTTACCATCTCCCTCGGCTGCAGTGTCCTTTGTGGCAGCCAAAGTCAGCGAATGCTTCATAATTTACATATGCATTAATATGCTTCAAGGATCCGTTTGAAGAACTCAAATAACCGCTCCGACTTTTCTTTCCCTTTATGGGCATCCACAAGTCCGTGCTCCCACGAATGTTGAATACAAGTATCTGCTATTACTTTTAAGCGAGAAAATAAAGATATCTTTGGCGCGCCGAAGATTTAATGCCCTTGCAGACATTTGCTTCACGCCTTTGGATATGAGGTTAGTGAAGCTCGAAAATGCTGGTTTCGATGAAAATATCATGAAAAAAACAGAATATTTTCCCATACAAAAAGTCATTTTTCAACCGATTTTTCACATAGAAAACTACTTTCAACCGATCGTGCCTAATACAGATGTATGATATAGTGGTCCGATCCAGCCAATTTTTAACATATGTACTGGCTGCAACAGAAAGACCTAAGCGAAAGGACTGAGAGACTAGTTCGCATAGAAATGGATAGAATGAATAGATATATAGAGTATATATATATTTTATGGGGTCCCAGATGTCTCCTATGCGTTACACATTTGATGACAAAATTTAAAATTTAAATTTTACAAGGGTATAAATATACTATTACTGACATTAGAAGTAGAAAAAACTAGTTTTTTTTTAAATCAGAAAGTTGTTTTTCCAAATACTCAATATAAGACCGATTTTTTCATGATATATTCTTCTAATAGTGAAAAGACTTTGCTTCTACATAGATAGCATAATAAATGCCCAGTATTTCGAATGCAAAGCTTTGAGTTACGCTTGATCGATTTCAATTACAAAAATTACATATTGCATACGTTTTTGAGTAATTCAGTAAATTCCACCCGCAACTGTGAAAAATTCGCGGAAAACGATTGGCTTATTTCCATTTGCCATCCGATTGGCTTCAAACTCATGTTTCAAGATCTTCGGCAAACATTCATTTGATATGTCTTTCGAACTTTTCGGGAAATTGACCTCTCTTGGATGAAAAATACGGCTGCATAAAAGCAGCTTTATTTCTCAGTTTCACGCACGGGTCAAAAAATAGCAAATAACGTGTATGCAAACATTTGGAACTGAACTTAATGGACTTTCAATATCTATTAAATATAGTTTGTGGATTTTCCGCTAGTGGGAAATGATTGGAAAATGAATGAATTGAGTTTAAAGCAAAAACAATCGACCGGGCAAGACCGGAAGATACCAGTTAATGTAAAATATAGCTTGAAACATGAAGTTCAAGAGAGTGCGGGGAGTTTTCAATTATCCACCGGTGGGAAATGCGTGGAAAGCTAGGCGGGAAATTTCAGCTATTATATAACCATGTGTATTTGTTTCATTGGCAAAGTATGTTGATTGCAGTTGGTGGATAAGAAATTACCTGAGATTAGCAGCTCGAGGGTGATATAAGGTATTTGAGGTAGTTCAAGTGTGCAGGTGGTTGTGTGCGTGTGTGTGTGTGTGTGTGTGTGTGTGTGAGTGAAGGGCCAAAGGACATACACATGTGCCGGCCAAGAAGCTGGCCCTGCCCTTGTCAGAGGGCTATCAACTGACAAGAAGAGGACAACTGTGATAAATGGGCCACGAATTAGTCCTTTTGCTGGCAGTGGCCAAAAGTTCGGCGCAGGATGTCAGCCACCACCGGCAAGGACAAAACGTTGAGCGGCAGTTTTCGCACACCTCCTTGCCACTTTTCTGTACAGGGGGTGCAAATCGAGTAATCAGCGTTTTAATAAATGCTCAGCCCTCGACAAGAGGAAAATTTTATAATGGCTTCCTACACAACGCCAGGCAGCTGAATGGACAGGAAGCCAGGACATAAAGGACGAAGGCGAGCGAGTCGCCAGAGTCAGCCGACACGAGTGCGAGCGAGAGAGTGCGAGGGCTGAGCGCAAATGCAATTCATAAAATGAAAATGAATGAATGAATGCTGAGAAAAAGGACGCCAGAGAGAGCGAGCGAACGAAAGAGTAAGCACGAAAGAGCGAGAGAGTGAGAGCAAGCGAGCGAGCGAGCGACTGCAAGTGAGTGAGAGCAGGCGAGTTGCCAGCGTGAGCGAGAGCCAAACAAATTAACTGGGAGGGGCATGCGACACACACACACACACACACACACAGACAGACAAACACACACACGCAGAGCAAGGAAAAAGTCCTATCAAGGATGATTGCAAAAATCAGCAGAGAATATGAACAAAAGCGGCTGGTACAAAAAAATCTATGTGTAAATATATATATATACAAAAATGAGCTAAAGGTGTACGTGTGTGTGTGTGTGTGTGGGTGTGGGTGTGTGTGGGGCAGCCTGTGACAGCCGGGGTTGCTGCTTGTTTAGCCGCATGGCCACTCACAGCAGGTAAGAAGCAGCAGCAGAAACAACCACCAGACTCGGAGACGTGGGTGCAAAAGTGACAGCGACAGCGCCCCCACAAAATAACTGCCCACCCCCCCAAACCACCAGCTGAACGCCCACTCTCCAACCAAGCCCTGGTCTGCTGGCTGTGCTGACCCTGATTGGGTTTTGGTTGGTTGGCTGGTTGGCTGACTCGCCTGCCTGCGCCTCTCCTCAACTGGGCGCCATCCGAAACGGATATTAGATTGGAAATATTGACGGCATATAATGATGCTTCTGCTTGGTATTCAGTTACGGTTGGATGCCTGGGGGCAGGGACGGCAAGGGGCAAGGGTCCTGGAGCCTGCGACCTGGGGTTTCAGGTACTGATTGTTGGATGGCATGCTCTTAATGACTCTGGTAAACAGTAAACGCGGCTAGAATCGAATTCAATTCAATTTCAATTGCATTCAAATCGAATCAAATCGCAACGAATCAACAATTATGCATGCATGTGTGTGCGTTGTGTGTGTTGATGTATACGCTCTAAATGAGGCATATCAGAGTCCGTTTTAATGAGGCATCTCTGCGGTCTGCATGCAATTAGAATGGGCTAAGGACACCATCAGACAGAGACAGAGAGAGTGTAAGAGAGAGAGAGAGAGGTAAGAGAGGGAATCTGAGAGCGAGAGCGGGGAAGAGCTGCGGCTGGTTTGTTGTTTATGGAAGCTAAAATAACGTTTTAATTATTCAAATGAACAGCTTCAGATAATTACGATTAAATATCAATTAATTATCGATATAGTATTAATCGGTTTTTAATTAGAATGGGCTAAGAACAGAGCGTCAGGAAAACACAAACAGAATGGGAGAAAAGAGAGAGAGAGAGAGAGAGAGAGAGAGAGAGAGAGAGAGAGAGAGTGAGAGAGGGAGAGAGATAGAGAGTAGGCGGTTGTGAGAGCGAAAGCGAGCAAATAAGCCAATATAAGGTTTTAATTAATAAAATTAACAGCTTAAGATAATTACGATTTAGTATCGATTTATTATCGATAAAGTATTGATCGGCTTATAATTAGAATGGGCTAAGGACAGAGCGTCAGGAAAACAGACATCGACTAAGAGCAAATATAGAGAGAGACTATGAAAATGCAAGAGCCAGCAAGAGGTGTGACTGTTTTGCTGCACATTATTATTTCGACTTAAAATCTATCGTTTATCGATGATGTATTAATCGATTAGTAACGATAATAACGGCCATAATTGTGATTGGATGCAGAAATTTCAGACAGCTTCGATTATAAATCGACTGCATCCAAAAAACTATTAAAAAGTGTGAGATGAGAACTATTTTAAAGCTCTTTGCGAGGATATAAGTCGCATATCGATATCAATCGATAAGTCTCTGAGTGCAGGTTGTTCACATTTGTTTATAGGCTAATAACTGAACATTGGCAACATGAGCATAAGTAAACGATTAAATAATATTTATAGAGCGCGAATTGAGAGCTAATGAGAAATGTCCAGAAATCGATGTTCAGCACAAATGCCCCACCTGGCGCTCAACATTTAAGGCAAGCACAAGCTGCAAGTTTCTCCCTCACCAACTCTTTCGCCCTCTACGTTTCTCGAGCTAAACCAAATAATCTCTAGCGACTTGTAACGAGTAGAAGAAGCAGCTGAACCAACTACCCTAGCTTTCTTTAGCCTGGCATTGAGTTGTCGCTTCATTTGCTTTGCTGATTTTCAAGTTTTTATATTTTTATGCAATTTTCGTTTTTAATTTTGTGCAAAATTTGCGACATTTTTTATTCAGGGGCCCCAGCCCCAGCCCCGCCCACATCCCCCTATATCTTGCAAGAGTCAGTTGATTATGGCGTTGCGGGAATTGAGTTTGGGAATTATGATGCGTGAAATACGTGTGCTCATATGGGCATGTGTGTGTGTGTGTGTGTGTGTGTGTGTGTTGTGTGCTCTGTGTGTGTGGCATGTGGCATAAGTGGAAGCTGTGACTCGCATCCAAATGCAAATCTCGTTAGTTGTTGGATTTGTCGTTAGCGGTTCTCGAATGCAGCCAAAAAAAAACCTGCAAATTGAATTTTTCAAGTTGGTGGCAAACACTTTTACACAATGACATATTAATTTCAAATATACATAAAGTGCTCGAGCTCACGTCCACAGCCCACAGCCCACAGCCCACAACAGCCCACAGCCCGGCGATGGCACCGAAGTGCACTTCAGAGTCTGCGACTACGGCAACAACTACGGCTGCTTTCTATTGAGTACGGTTCCTGGTTACGGCTAACGAGTTGCAGCTAAGTCCAAACGAAGACCAACCGGGATGGAGGGGGGTACGATGCTTAACTCATTTATTATACGAAGATTTGCAGTATTATGGCCTCGTTTGGCTAGGGGGGAGGGGGGCGAACTCGGGAAAGAATTTTCCACCCGCGGCCACATTGAGCACTCATCAAAATCTTCTTTTTTTTTTTTTTTGTTGCTCTCGAAAATTTGCATTAAGTGAAGTAGTCATCAGTTATCAGCATCAACATCAACATCATCATCGTCATCAGCATTATCATTCACATTCACATTCTGGGCCCATTCCACACAGCCTCATTCACATTCGCATTCAGGCAACGCAGCAAATTTGAATTTAAATTCAATGGGGCGGGGGAGGGCGCGGGCGTTCGAGTTCGCCAACCAACCAGCGCGACGTACAGTACGACGGGGGGTGGGGCTGGGTGCAGGGGTTAAGGGTTGGCTTTCGTGGGGGCGGAGGGGCAACAAGGCGGACAACTGTTGGCGGCATTGTTTGCGCGACAAAACTCAAAACTCAACCTCATTTAGTCTAGAAATATGCCGAGCCGTTCATCTTCCACGGCACTTGGCATAATGGAGATACCGCCAGCGGCCAAGGTGGAGAAAGGGGGCGGGGGGTGGCAAAGGGGCTAGGCATATTCGCAACGCTTCAGTCGCTTCAGTTAGTTTGAACGCAAAATCAGCGACATTATAATCGTCCTCATTAACGCTGCGCCGATGAGGAGGACCCCGTCGTCGCTGAGCTGAGCGTTAATATCCTGGAAAAACCTAACCCACCTCGTCAACTCATCAACGTCATTAGCGAAAAGCAGAGTGCAGAGCAAATATTTAACGGGTTCGGCCAACACGACTCGACAAATACCCTAGGAAAAGATAAGAAGACGGAGTTGAGCAGCTAGACCAATGGGTGCAGACTGTTGCGAAGTACTTAAGGAATACAATTATAGGTTCTAATATGGAAGAGAAAGCTAAAGAGAGAGACAAAGAGAGAGAGAGAGAGAGAGAGAGAAAAAGAGAGAGAGAGAGTGAGAGAGAGGAAAGAGAAAAGTAAGCTCAGAGAACAAGAAAGATCTATGCATAGATTGCAGCTAAGGAAATGCCTTAAAGAATTCCACAATAATGTAAGATTTACAAATATATAAAATATATACTTGACAAATCGAAACGAAAAGAGTAAAAACAACATCAAAAAGATAAGTTAACTTTAAGATGACAGAGAAGAGAAATGGAAAGGGAGAGAAAGATACAAGTGACTAGCACACAAGACTGAGAAGAAAGCGTAAATAGGGAAAGGGAGAAGAGGAGAGAGAGAAAGACAGAGTAAAAAATAATGGGCTTTTATGATAAAACAGTCTAGCTCACATGGCTGAGAAGAAAGCGTAAGAAAAGATAGGTGAGATAGAGCATAAGAAGAATCTGAAGAATCAACAAAAAAATCTACAAAAATCTAAAGATATTGAATAAGAAGGTGAGAGGGAAAAGAAGGGAAAAAAGAGACAGCCAAAAAGAAAGAGATAAAGCTAACGGAGAGAAAATGAGAGTGGGATAGAAAAAATAGTGAGAGTAAGAGAAAAAGATAAAGAAATCGAAAAGAAACTGCCCTTCAAAAGAGAGAGAATGACAGATTAGAAAAAGGGGAAGATCGATAAAGAGAGAGGGAGCAAAAAAAAGGAGAAGAAAGAGGAGGAAAGATGGTCAACAAGAAGAGGAGAAAAAGAGAAAAATAAATACAGTCTTAAACAGCAAATATCAAAATACCCTGTAATCTACCTAGACATGTTTATCATCTAGATCGATTGGACAACCCTGCGGTACTTGGCCCCATGAAAAGCAGCAGCGATCAATCGCAGCTAGATGAATGCCACCTGACAGAGCACGTTGACTATTCAATTGATAATACACTTGACTGGGTAGCTACTAGCTACCCGACGTGTCCCCCAGTGACTATCCCCTCCCCTCCACCCCCTGCTATCGAGCACCATCCCAGCGAAGGCGCGACCAAATAATCTAGCAATAACCGAAGAAGCATCCAAGCAGTGCCCATTCAACCATGCAGACAATTGCACAGACTCTGTCAGTCAATCAGTTTGCCAGTCAGTCAGTCAATCAGTCAGTCAGTCAGTCAGTCAGTTTCTCAATGCTGGAACGCAATTTTCTATTGGCAGGCGAATTGCTGGGGCGTGGGGGCGTGACAGGCAGCAGGCGCAGGATACGATTACGGATGACAAGTTGCGAAGCGCTGCAAAGCGACAAGAAATAAATCTTTTTTTCTGCTTCTGGTTCTGTTTCTTTCTCTTATTATTATTTGTTACTTTTTATATTCATTTTTTCTGTTTTTTTTTTAGTGTTTTGTTGTTGTTATAACTCTTAAGTGCACTTGCCAAGGGGTTGTGTAAATTATGCAGCTTAATTCGGGCATTATTTGCGCGTAGCACCTACCCCTGCTGCCGCTGCCGCTGCTGTTGCTGCCCCGCCACAGCCCTCCGCCACTCCTCCCATCCAATAGCTGCAACCCTGCGCTCAACATTTTGATTCGCCTTGGGTGCCCCCTTTTGTTGTTGTTGGTGCTCAAATTTCGCTAATGGCTGCCTGCCAGAACAGCCGCAGCCTCCTCTGCGCTTCTCATAGTGGTTGTTGTTGTTGTTGTTGCTGTGGGCTGGCTATGCCACAGCGAGGGGCTGTGCCCAGGATGTCATAATGGTGCGCAACTGCAATGATGAATTACATTCAATGTGCTTCTCAGTTGTTCTCGTTGTTGTTGTTATTGTTGCTGCCTCTGCTGTTGTTCGGCTCGCTTTTGTTGTCAAGCAATTGAATTATTTGAAATTTTGTAATTTTTTGCTAATGGATTGCCTGCCCACAAGTAGAAGCTGGGCTTACCTCTCCAAGATGAGAAACTTGATCTTGTTTAATAATTTCATATGTATTCAAACGACAGTAAAACCCTTCAATTACAGAGTTAATTCTTATATGCAACAAATTCGAACTTTAAGCGGCTTATTTTATTGATTCGCTGGCTGTATCCAAAAGTTAAATAAACTTAATCTGCGTAGACTTCACGTGTATGTTCTCGTCAAATGTGATGACTCTAGGTGCTAAGACTTAAAAGATATTCTTAAAATATAAGTTGTCGATAATGATTTTTACCGATTGCTTGGATACAGAGATAATCGAAAACAAGATTTGCTTAAAAAACTGGATATCGATATCGATTTTTAGCGATTGCTTGAAATGCAATTTATCGAGAGTGTGAAACGAACGTGCACTGAAAGACTTGCTCAAAACAAGATATCGATATTGATTTTTATCGATTGCTTGGGAACGAAGCAAATTATGGATGATCGATGACGAATTGACAAATTTCCTAAGCCAAGAACTATTTTTGCTAGCCACATATAGAGCCAGAGCTGTCAGAAAAAAAAACATGTTTTTCGTACAAGAACTTCATCTGCGAGCGATCATTCCTATGATATAGTGGTACGATCCGGTCAGTATCGACTAGTTGGCATGGAAACAAACAGATGGACAGACAGACAAGGCTATATCGACTCAGCTGCTGATCATATACTTTACATATTTAATGACAAAATTACCATAACCTCTGGAAGAATTGGATATTTGGATATTTTTTAACAATTTTAAAAAGTTTTATATCAATTTCTCAACATTTTCTGAATGTCTTAACGTATTCCCAAGCCATGAAATTCCCATTTCCTAAGCTGGCTTAGGACGGATTAAAAAGCATTCAGCAAGAAGCGCATCGTCTCAAGTTTGGGTTATCAAAGCGGAAAGTTGTTATTCATTCTTTTGTTTGTTTACTATTTCTTATTAGTTTTTGCATTATTTTTTACTTGCTTTGGTTTTATTTGAATTTTTTCATTTGAGGTTTCAATTAGTTTGCAAAGCTTTCACTTGGAGGTTGATCATCGAATCGAATGCAACCTACTTATTTGTAGTGGCAGCTCCTAAATTAAACGCAGACGTAAAATAGAAAAAAAAAAAAGGAGTGAAAAAAGAGGCAGAATTCCAATTCCAAGTGCAATATCAACAGGCAAATAGTCAACATGGCAAATAGAAATAGAAATTCGTTTAGCTGCAACACTTGCAACACATTGGGGCAACGTTCAAGGATGCTGTCAGCAGCAGCAGCAGCAGCAGCAGCGGCAGCGGCAGCGGCAGCGGCAACGGCAGCCTCTGCACAATACATATTGTTATTATGATTGCACAATAAATATGGCGCAAGCGGCGACAAGCTGCGAACTTGCACCTGAACGACCTGCCACAGGGGGGGCCGACTAAGATTGGGAATCGCCAAGGGGGAACGGGGAACGGGGCGAGCGAGGCAAGTGCGTAAATCGTAAATCGTTGGCAGACATCAGTTGAAAGTTGATTCGATTTAATAACTTCTGTCAAACACACGACTAACGGCAAATCGCAAGACGCGTCGTTATACCCTCTGGCTGCAGCTGCACACATGGGGTATATTGTGTGATGGCTAAGCCGCGGAACGAATTCAAGATTCTCTAATAATAATCAAATAATAATTCGATAAATAATTATACAAAATATTTCTTTATTATCATTATAAATATTATTATCATATACAAATAATAATAATATTAACAATAATAACAAAAAAATGGTTTTCGATATTTTTCAAATTATAATCGCAAATTTTATTATATATATTTCTATTATGCATGGCATGTCGTTTTTTAATAATAATATTTTAATTTCGTTATTAAATAAAAACTATTCAATATTTACTTCCCTCACAACTAAAAATATTTACTCGTTTATTATTGAATCGTGCCAAAATATCTCTTGCTTAAAATGTAAATGATAATTTGATTAATTTTCGCTTTCGTTTTTAACTTCAAACTTTATATTATTAGCAAAGGCAAAGCACGCTTAAAATGCAGGGTATCTCACAGCTGCACTCCTCATATCAACTAGCCACATTTTGCTGCCATTTGCGGGCCGCATTTAACTTGGCTTCGAGTGCTGCCAATATTTGCCATGTTTAGTTGCTGTTGCAACAACTTATTTATGATGAGGCAGTGCAGCGTGAGGCAGCCCAATGGAGGGAGAAGGGGGAACGGGTGCTGCGTGGGGCAGGGGCTGGCCTGTTGCCATTGTCGAGCAAATAGCTTTGGTTGAAAACTTGTCAAATGCAACAGAAAAATACATTCGAGAGATATTATGAGGCGGCAATTGAAAATTTTAAATCCATTTCTTAGCTCCTAAGTCGCATGTGTTTACCAAACAGGTGAGAGGGTGAGAGGTGCAGAAAGAAAGAAAGAGAGAGAGAGAGAGAGAGAGAGAAGAGGGAGAAAGATATTGAGGCTAAAGACTTGCTAAGCAACCTGTTGCTTATTTGCCTTGTCTTTCTATTTACGCTGGGAATGTTGTTTGCAAAATTGAAAATTTCATGATTTTGTATTTGAAAATGATTACAATATAAATTGAAGATTTCAAGTGGATATAAATAGTAGAAGACCGCCAGAAATTGGTTTATTTTCGGATTTCAACAGAAATGTATATGAGGAAAAATTAGTTGCACAATAAAGCTCATAAGTAACAAGTTGTGTTCAGATATCTTGAAAGAAAATAAGCTTTGTTCATAGAATTTCATTCATTTCATTTCATCATAATAATATATTCAAATATGTACTTACCTGTAAATTCACATACACATTCGTGATTATTTTGTTGCCATCTTCTTATTGGAGACACACGTCATTTTCTATATGCTTTACATATGCATATCCTTGCACAAATTAGAGAGGGGGAGATAAAGCATACGAATGTAAATTAGAGCTACAATTCAAGCAGAGATCAAATATTTTAGATTGCGAAAAATACGAGCATAGATCCACATACGTGCACATACATACATGCATAAAAGCATGCATCCATACATACAATATGTACGTCCACATGCATGCACATACATGCATACATGCATCCATACATGCATACACCCGCAGACCTGCACATACATGCATACCTACCGCATACCTGCGCATACATGCATGCATGCATACATACATATATACATACATGCACATCTACATAACATACACACATACATATATGCATACATGCTCATCTGCATGTATACATATATATTAACATACATGCATACATATATATGTACATACATCCATGCATCCATACACATACACACACACACATTTATAATTGCATCCGGCTTATTCTAATACTTTTAATCAAAGTCCGAAAACCTATGAGTCTTATTTTAATTAATCAAATACTATATGCTACATTTCATATGAAATATTTGACGGGCAGCTGAAATACTCTCCTAACATTTTCAGTTAAATTTTAATTTACATATGTAACACTTCTGGCCATAGAGATCGAGAGAGAGAGAGACCCTATAAGCTGATTGTGCTGAAATGTATGCATAGCACCCTCTGCCGGGGCTGATTCCTGGGCTGATAAGCCGATAATGGCGCCGCAGCCCTTGTGGAAACCCGCTTTTTATACGCACCTCATTATGATCGTGATTACGATTATGATAATTATGATAATCATTGTTGTTATGCGGATGATGATGATGATGACGATCGCACTCGTTGCCATTGGCTTTGCCTGAGCTGTCGTGTTGCGCCACTTCAGGGGCAACATGTCAAAAATTTCGAATTGGTTGACATGTTTGCCATAGTTCTTCTTCTTATTTATGTCTATATGTCTGTCAGTCTGTCTGTCTGCCTGTCTGCCTGTCTGTTTGTCTGCGCGCTGATGCGCAATGTTTACACTTCATCCTTTTGTCAGTGGCCTGTCGTCGATGGCGATAAAAGGCCATTGTATCTATCAGATACGCGCCCGGCCATTGTATCTGTGAGATACTTTATTTGCCAACAGATGTTGCATTTGTTATATCACTCGCATTCCCAGCAATAATACTTCGCTGCCGCATAACTTTTGTTTTTTAGGCAAATTCGTGGAAATGCCAATAGATAAACTCGCTCTTTCCCCGTTTCAGTCCCTTAATTCACCCCAACCAGGGCTTACGAAAGATACACAAATTATTTAATTTCATCGCTGCTCAGCTGGGGGCTGAGGGTAATTCTCGGTGTGTTCACTTTTATGCGGCATAAGCAAAAAGTTCTTACCTTCCCATTTGCATGCCAAAGGCGTCTGATAAGGCCAAGCAAGTCGCCTTTCACATTTTGGACACATTTTCCCCCATTTCTACATCCAATTCCTCGCATAAATCTGCTTAAGACTTGCATCAATTCAGCAGCGTTTGCGGCCTCTTTGTGCGCCGGAATTAATTGATTTACCAATTTTTTCTTTTCAATCTTTGTAAAAGTTGCAACTTAGCAATCTATTTATTCGAATGCTACAATATTCTGGCAAACGTGTTTTATGTAATGTAGCATTTGCATATTTAGCAGAAGAAGAAGAAGCATAAAGCATGGACTTAAGAGTTATTGATAATTCCAGCGATAAGTGCGCCAAGCACAAAATCAATTCAAAATAAAATATCAACAGCTTGGGTGCCATAAACAAATAAGCAAAGGCTAACAAGGCCCAAGTAAATAGCTTTATTATATGTTCAATTAGTTATCGATAAATAACTTATGCATGATACAAATCGATTAACTGAGCAGTTGCAGTTTTCGACCATCTTTAATATGCTTGCAATTGCCAATATATCAATAAAAATCATAAATTTCTTAGTAGCAAGAACAAGAGATCGCATAAAACATATCGCCAATCTTTTATCGATAATAAATTAATTTGTGGCGTCTTATCCTAACTGAGCGTTTAACGGATATTTCAGCTATTTTAAGCTCTTATAATATATATTTCATGTACGTTTCGATTACTCACTGAACTACATAATAGTGCTGACAATTAAGCTGAATCGATAGTTATCGATAACTGTTACAATTAGCACAACAAATACACTGATGCGCCCTGCTCTATCTATGGCTGTCGATTAACTGCATGTTTCTTATATCACTATTGTAAATTGTTTATCGATATCGATTTTCAATGAAGCCACATTATTGCTGTCCAATTAAACGATATACGCACTTATCGTCAACCTTTTGCGTTAGCCTGAGCCCCCCACTGTCCCGCTCCTCTGCTTGCCGAGTGGGCACCCTTGAGTGCTGAAATAAATCTTGAATCTTTTGCCTCGAGTCAAGCAAAGGGTCGCCCTTGTGGGCGCCGGAGCAGGGGCTGTGCCAGACGACGGATTAGAAGCTGGCCAAAATGTCAACACGCAGCCAGACTCACAAACAGGACAAAGGGCAGACAACGATAACAACAACAGGCATAACAAGAAATAGAAGAGGCAGATGCAGCGGGACCAAGACAAAGAATGGCAAGCCGAAGCTGAAATACCCTTAGAGCATAGTACATTTCGTAGTTACTGAGCTTGGCGAAGAAATCTTAAATGAAAATATTCAAAAAATTCGATTCTTAACCGAATTCTTTCTTACATATAGAGAAGACGATAGCTTTAAAACTAGTTTGCATAGAAACGCAGAGACGGACATGATTATATGGACAAGGCTGATTGATTGATCAAGAATAAAAATGCTTCAAGAGGTTGCCAATGTCAACTTCTATGCGTTACACAGTTCATGACCAAGCGAATATGCCCTCGACAAGCATATAAAAACAAGCAGAACAACAACAACAACAATGGCAACAACAACTTGGCACGTTGTCAAGTGGAGTCCAAAGCTTTTAGCTTAAATACACTTTGGGCCAACTACTTAAATGAACTAACTGAAGCTGGCAGAGCGCTAGGCGGGAGCAGGAGCAGGAGCAGCAGTCGGAGGAGGAGTGGCAGAAGGCGGGGCTCCGCAGTCGACTGGCCACTGTTCGTGACATATTTGCAATTGTTGTTGTTGTCAGTTACCACCCCAACCCCCCTCCACCCAAAGCCCTTTCGCAGGTCAACTCGTAATTGAATTTATTGCTCTGATTGTGCAATGTGTATCGAGAAAATTGCTAGATGCAACTCAGGGGAGAATCGACAGAAAAAATAAAGTAAAATTCAAAAGATAGTAGGAAAATCAGTGAATATTGCGCAATGGGCGGCGGCACGCCCCCCAAAAGCGGCAGCAATAAATCGTGGAAATTCAATCAAATTTAACAGATTACAATATATAGGCGTATTCGCGTGCAGATAGACCCACGCATGACGCATACGCAGCGTGCGCCGCGCTACGCGTGTTGCCAGGCAGGCGCAATGGCCACACACACACACACACACACACACACACACACACACACACACACACACACACACACATGCATGCGCCCACATGTGTGCGCTCGTGTGTTCGCTCTGGCAACCCTTTCGGCACGCTCGAAAAGCTCTGTTGACACTTGAAAGCTGTCCTTGTTTGTAAACTTTTCTGCAGCGTCGCTTATGCCGAGCTTAGCGAAGACTCGAACCAGCGACAACAACAACAAAATATTTCATAAATTTGCCGCTGCGGCTGAACGTTTGCCAGACTAGTGATCAGTTTTAAAAGCGAATGTATCGATAAATACCAATCGATAATTGCACTTAATATTTCGATATACCCCAAGCATTAAGAATTGGTAGCATTTATTTTAGATCTTCGATCTCATTCGGCAAGTTTCTTGGATTTAGAATAGTTTGCATGTGTTATCGTTAGTTAAGCACGATTTGTGATCAAGAGTATTGATACATAACAAACGATAGTTGCTTTTGTATTAGTTGCTGGGTCTTGTTCGAAAGAGTCATTATTTTGATCTAGCTTTCAAATATATACATATTATTGTTAATTAAGGCTCAGATTGTAATGATTTGTCTAAGAAACCAAGAACTATATGTAATCAAAAAGTATCGATTAATATCAAAGTTCATTGAAGTTTAAGTATTTTATATGTGTATAAATATATATATGAATTTTTACTCAATTTACAGAACTTTGTTTTGAAACACATATATGAATAAGAGCTTAGGTTAATGTTTTTATATCTGATTTACATATCCAATTCCCCATATATTTTAGATTTTTTAAAAAAAAAAACTCAACTGTACCTGTTAACTTCTTTATACTGAAGTATATATCAACCTATTTTAAGTATTTTGTTTCCTACTCTTCCAAGACAGTTCACTTATTTGTTGATCTTTGAAAATATTGTGCTACAACAACATAAGATTGAACTGTCAAGCGGGCGGTCGCCGGCTCAAATTTGTGTTTGTTTATTCCAGTTTCTTATGATACACTAGAAAAAAAAGCAATAATCGTAAATTAAAAATAGCTCTAAGAGCTTTAAACCCAATGATATATGTAATACAAATTGGGCATCAACAGAATTAGAAAATAGAAGAGAAAAGAAAAGAAAAGAAAACGATATAAAATCAAATCCAACTAATCGAACTAAATAGATTTTCGTTTAACAATAGTGCGGATAAGGGATTGAGCCAATTAGTCGTTAAATAAAAGTCAGGGCCTGGCCGTGAGAGGAGCTGTTCATGGGGTAGAGGAGCATATTCAAATGTGTGCTCAGAGGATGCATCGAAGTGCGGGCACTTCAAAGTGCAAATGTGAGCTATTCAGCGATTAAGATGCACTTCAAAGTGGATGCCAAATGCCGAAGGTCTGGTGTTAACAATTTAAAGACTCGCCGCCTGATTACTTATTTAGCATTTTTCCAATTTGCCCCCGACCTGGTTCGAACAATTGTCTATTGTAAGGCAGACGGCACTCGGCACTCGGCGCTTGGCACTCGGCACTCGGTACTCTTGCCACTTGCCGTTTTGGGCTCTAATTGCAATCCGCAAATTGTGGGATGGCCAGGACACGGGGACACGGGGACACGTACGAGTGGGTGTGGCAGCTGTGGAGCTAAAGTCAAACGGTTTTTGGTTTTTTCTTCATTTTCAGGATCGCATCAACACATTGGCAATGGGAACGGCCTATTATGCAATCAGCGAATTCATCAGTGGAATCGGTTGAATGGTTGAATGGTTGAATGAATGAACGAATGTTGAATACGAATATGAATAATCCGTTTCTTTATTTTGTGTTGTTTTGCACGCCACTTGCGCATTATTCAAATTTTGCAATTTTGAATAAAGAGACAGAGAGAGAAAGCCTGAAATGTGCTCGTGTTAAACAAAAGGCGAGGTTCTCTATTCAAAATGGTTATATGGAAATGGGCATGGAAATGGAAATGGAAATGGAAATGGAATTGGATTTGAAATTGGAATTGGAATTGGAATGGAACAGTCGCCGACAAAACGCTGCCCGCAAATCCTTTTATGATAATTTCTCAAGAGTGTCGTCCTTTGATCAGGCAAGTGCCTGGCGTGCAGAAAAAACTCATTCAAGCATGAATGTGAATATGATTTTCAACCACACACACCTACACACACGCAAACACACCCGCCGCACACCCACGGCTCATAAGGATTTAATAATTCGTTAAGCGAAATTAAAATTGCCATAAGGCAGTTGGGGCACAGTGGGCAACGGGACGTTAACATGCGCCCAAATATATGTTTGCTATTTCTTTGGATCAAATAAGCAGTAATCGATTTATCGATCAGTTACAAGTTTCCTAGCTCGCTTTTTAGAGGAGCTCATGAGTAGCCTGCATGCCACATTTGTTGTCTATTCCTCTATAATATACATAGGTATTAGAGGCCTTTAAAAGTTTGTTTAATTCAACATATGTATGTCTAAACTAAACAACAGCCTACATACAAAGTTTGGAGCATGTCGAGCTATGCCTAAAAACCAAGTCTCCAAATCGATATTTATCGATATTGACAGAATGGAAGCAGCTATCGGGAAAGAATATATAAAACTCGTTCTGCGGCTGGTAAAGCAGAATACATAAAGTTGATTTTGACCTTTTCATGCTCTTTTAACTTGGATCCGCATTATCTGTAAGCTAAAGTTACGGATAACAAGGGTATAAAATCAAGCAAGAAAGCCTGCTTTAAATGCATTTAAATATATTTCAAGATAAAGTTGTGCACGTTTACAGCTGCAGAATATGACATGACAAAATCAAATTTCCATTTTGAAAGGGATTTTCGTAAGGGATAAGTCGTAAGAAGCTCGATGCCCCGAGTAACTCGTATAAACAAGCTGGCTTCTTAGGTAACCGGAATCCCGTCAGACGGATATATCTTCAAGAAAATCGAGATTTTCTGAATGTTTATATGATTTATGACAATACATATGCCAAATTTCTAGTCGCTGCATAGGCTATACCATATATATGTACCCAATCCTAAATATTTTTTAGCCAAATCAACGCAGACAACGTTTATATCAACAAACAGCCAAGAGCTATTGTTTTGTACTCTAGCTGATCTTTTATTGAACTAATTTATTATTTTATTATATATATGTTATATGATATTATATTAAATATTATTTGATTGTAGTCTTGTCTTTTGGCTCCACTGTTCCAGCCGTAGTTGGGCACCTGCATTGTGCCTTATATTGCGACAGCATTCGGGCCAAAAAAAAAAGCAAAGCGCCAACAGCTCTGTGCAACTTAAGCCCAGCAGCAGCAGCAGCAGCATCGCCTCCCCCCTTTTACATCGTAAAGCCCCGCCCCCGCTGCCTGCTGCCTGCTGCCGAGTGCCTTGCAACTGCAACCCGTTGGCTCGTTTTTAGCTCAATTTTCGTTGGCGCTGGGACTCAACGGCGTTTCCAGGGGAAATCATTGCAATTAAAGCGTAATTGTTTTTACGCATTTGTCCAGTGCCCCCCCTCCTGCTCCCTCGCTACCCCCTCTCTCTCTCTCGCTCACCCACTAACACACACCTCGCCCGCGTTGCTTAGCTCGGCTCGTGTCTTTTCAAGTGGAGGCGAGTGTCGCGCGAGTGAGAAAAAAAAAAAAACTGAAAAACAACCCGCCAGAAATTAATTTACAACATTCATAATGTCTGCACCTCCGTGGCGTCCTTTGCTGCTGCTGCTGCTGCTGCTGCTTCTGCTTCTTCTTCTTCTTATACATGCGCTTAATTTCCGCGCATTTGGTGGGTGTGGCGCTGAAGGACAACAGGCTGCCTGCCTGCCTGCCAGGCATATCCTGACGCGCGGCGAATACGAATCCACGAATTCATTTGCATAATTTTTAATACTCCATTTCGGTGCAGGTGCGTCGGCGTCGTTGCTAACGAGATGCGTGTGTGTGTGTGTGTATAGGTGTGCGTGTGTGTGTGTGTGTCCTCATTATTATATTCCGCCGCCTCGTCGAGCACATACGCGCAGTTGCCAGCGCCCGGCCCGCCTTCTGTTTCCATGCACTTTATCCGTTTACACTTTTCTAATTTTTTTCTCCAACTTTTTTTTTTTGCCCCTCATCAGCCCGCATTTTTTTTGCTGCATATTAATGCGAGCAACTTTTAACTCGTTTGCCGCCGCCTTTCGGCCGTGCCACGCCCCGCACCGTACGGGCATCCAAATTAATGTTAAAATATGTTGATTTCCTTTGAGAGGCGCGCGCAGCGCACAGTTTGCAAACCATTTGGAAAACATTTCTAATGAATATGCCCCACATGCCCCATGCCACATGCCCCATGCCACATGCCGCATTTGTTGCCTACCAATTACGTGCACTTTGTGGCCCAATTGTTGAAACCGCAAAAAACTAACTAACTCACCTCCTTAACAACAGTTCTCGATCATTGGAAATTACGCAAAAAATGCGCGAAGTAAACAAAAATATTTATGCTCTAAATTAAGAGAACGTTGACTAATTGCATGTTTTTTTTTTCTTCTGATTATGATATTTGCAACTTACTCTTTCAAAAGCTGTTGTAAGAATCATTCAAAGAGTTTGAAAGCACATGCAAGCTGAGCGTTGCAATAAGTGCTTTGAAAGCTCATTAAGTCAAGCTTTATTAAGTTTAGTTCGACTCAACTGAACTCAACAACTATGCAAGAAGTCAGTGCAATGCATCTAGATTTGAAAGCTTATTAAAGCTTTTCACAATCCAGCAATAAGTGCAAGCAATCCATCTAGCTTTTAAAGCTGATAAAAGCTTCTTAGAATCTAGCTATATGAAGTCTGTCTGTCCCAACTCAGCTTTACAATAAATGCGTGCAATGCATCTAATGATATCAGTTCAGAAAAGCTCATTAAAGCTTTTCACAATCTAGCTATATTGAAACCGATTCGCTCAACTGAGCTTTATATAAAGTGTATTAAATTTAATGCTTTTAAGCTAGAAGTAAGATTGATTGCGTTTGAAAGTTGAATATGATGATTCATGGAATCGATTATTTTGCTTGTTATTAAACAGTTGTTGTCTAATAAACTTAATAACAAGTCTAACAACCACTTCCAATTATTTTTGATGTGTGAACCAAATCTTCAAGCAAACCAGTTGCCCGAAATACGTAACAAGACATTTAATTTCAAATGCTTTGATTCAAATGAAAAGCTTCAATTGCCAATTTTGGGTAGAGATCAAATTTAGTATATGAAAATAGTAGAACGTGCAAATAAAAGCTAAAAATTGAACTGTTTTATAAACATTTTGAACATAAATGACAAGTCAAAAGAAATCTGGATTCATGGTTGTGGTTCGAACCTTAAATCGAACCAGCGACATATAATCTTGGTATTTTTTCAATTACTCAATCTGTTGCATTGAAAAATCGCAGCAGGCCCGTGAAACACAGACAAATCGTTATTCATTGGAAATGTTGTCATCGAATTTGAGATGAGCTCATTTCGTATTGCAAGAGCTTCATTCAGTTCACTTCGAGTTGTTGTGAATACTTCTCTCTTATATATATTTCCGTATTAGAATTTTCCATATTTGTTCAATACTTTAATCAAAGTATATACAATAACTGTATAGGCATATAGATACATTTTTACTACAATATGGAGCATCTCAAAAGAACCATGGTATGGGTCGGAATATGGGAGGAGCCACGCGTCGAAAAGGTGAGCATTTGGAGCTGGCCAAAATCGATTGTGGCGAAAGTCTTCAAGGTGGTTTGGAGCAATGTTCTCGACCAAAACAAATATGAAATGAGCATTGGATTACTGGCAATAATGGCGTCTGGCCTTTGTGTATATTTGGCTATAAAGGTGAGTTTATCCAACGCCAGCTTGGATCCACCTCTAAAACCAGCTTGACTTCTTCTTAAAGAGAGATACTTTCTTCGTGTCTTGCAGATTAAGCAGATCCGCTCACGGGGTCTTTGATAGAGCTGGAAGCTACTTTCGGGGGTTACTTGCAGACATTGTAATTTCAATGTTGAATCAAGTTTTAATATTTCTATATACAAATTTTTTTTTTTGCTTTCTAAATTGAAAATAAACGTATATCCTGTGCTCACAAAAAGTTGAACTAGTAGAAAAAAGAGTAGAATGCATTCTTCAATCTTTCAATTCAAATCGGGCTGCGCATTAGTCGGTGTGGGCGTGTGGGCGTGGCTGAGTGTAACCAAAAAAATTTTAATTTGAAGCCACTTGAAAAGCATTTTTTGCGGCGCGTCAAATAAAAAACAAGCTGCAAAAGAAGGCAAAGGAAAAAGGTGGAAAAACTGTTGTAATTGTTTTTACAGCGGCAGCGAGTGTGCGATTGTGTGTGTGCGCGTATGTGTGTGTGTGTGCGAGTGTGTGCCTCCGGCTCATAATTGGTTCTGACTGCTAAATGAACCATTTACCAATTAAACGCGATTGCCAGGGAGCTGCCGCTGCTGCTGCCACATGTGGCTGCAACCTGTGAAGAACTCTAGAGCTGGCTCTCTGGCAGCTCGTTAACGGCTTGTTAGGCGAAACGCTTTAGTCACGGCTCAAGAACAAAAACTGGTAACCCGCCTGCGTAGAGTGCCGAACGCTGTTCTGGAGGCAGGAAAAAACAACGCCAGCTTCTTGTATAAACGAGGAAAAACTGCGTGCAGTGTGTGTGTGTGTGTGTGTGTGTGTGTGTGTGTGTGTGTGCTGGAAATATACCAACAATGAAAAAAAAAGTTGCTGAGCCATGGCTGTGGCACCTGTGCGCCAAACCGAACTCCAGCCAGGTCGCCGATGCCTTCTGCTGCTGCTGCTGCTGTTCTTTTTCCTATTTTCATTTTGTAAACGTGGAAATTTTCAAGTGCCTCATCGTCGGGCGTCGCTTTTCACGGCTGCTGCTGAAGTATCTTGTATCTAGTATCTTGTATCTTGTATCTTGTAACTCGCTGCAGGCGTTCGCAGATTGACGTTAATCATGCAATTAATTGGGCTATGGAGAGCGAACGAGATGAGTTGCAACAGCAACACGAGAGGGGGAGGGAGGAGGAGAGAGAGAGAGAGAGAGGAGAAAGGGGAGAGAGGAGGGAGGAGAGAGACAGATGCCCAGGCTTATCAAGTAATTATTTGCATTTACGCATGGGCATACATTCAAAATTAAATTGGATGTAATTTCAAATAGGGTTTAAAACCGTTTTAGAACTGAATCGATTTGGTTTGGAATTAACATACATATACAATACAATATATAACAGGATATATAAAGATCAGCTGCATAATTATATATATTTTTAAACATATATTTATCGGGGCTGAGAGGGTTACAGAGTGGAAAAGCATTTTTTTTTGCAAGAAGACATTTTTTTCTTTTCTTCTTTCTTTATTTCTTTCCATCCCTCTTTTGTTCTTTCTTTCTTGCTTTCTTTCCTTCTTTCTTTCTTTTGGATTTCTTTCTTCTTCCTTTTATTCCTTTTTGTCATTCCATCTTTCCATCTTCCTTCTTTTTTTTCTTTTTCTTTTTAGATTTTTTTGCAAGAAGACTTTGTTTTTTTCTTTCTCTTTTTCTTTCCATCCTTCTTTTGTTCTTTCTTTCTTGCTTTCTTTCCTTCTTTTCTTTCTTTTGGATTTCTTTCTTTCTTCCTTTTATTCCTTTTTGTCATTCCATCTTTCCATCTTCCCTTCTTTCTTTCTTTTTCCTTTTTTCTTTATTAGCATTTTTTTTTGCAAGAAGACATTTTTTTCTTTTCTTCTTTCTTTATTTCTTTCCATCCCTCTTTTGTTCTTTCTTTCTTGCTTTCTTTCCTTCTTTTCTTTCTTTTGGATTTCTTTCTTTCTTCCTTTTATTCCTTTTTTGTCATTCCATCTTTCCCTTCTTTCTTTCTTTTTTCCGTTTTTCTTTATTACCTTTCTTTCTTTCTTTTTGAAACATGTTTTCTTTTTTACCTTCTTTCTTTCCTTTTTGAAACGTGTCTTTAAATCGATAATTATCGGCATTATGGAGCATGTATCGATATTTATCGCCAAATATCTTATCTAAGTGTGAGCATGCATCGATATTTATTGTTCTGATTAAAATGGGAAAATTTATATATTTATTGTTCTGAAAATGGAAGCATGTATCGAACGAAAAGAGTTGCTACTGCTGCGTATGGTCTGGTAGATTATAAGTATATAGTCCAAACATCATGTCTATAGCTCTTGTTTTCGATAAGTATATAAATATATATCGGTTCTGCTTTCTTTAAGCCATGTTCAGTTGGTTCAGTGT
The DNA here is from genome assembly GCA_018903485.1 of Drosophila littoralis. Taxonomy (NCBI): domain Eukaryota; kingdom Metazoa; phylum Arthropoda; class Insecta; order Diptera; family Drosophilidae; genus Drosophila; species Drosophila littoralis. The sequence goes on from JAEIGF010000591.1 coordinate 11,284,764, forward strand.
ATTAAGATCCATTTCAGTTAAAGGTTTATATTATGAATAATATCTTTAAGCCAACTGCAACTCAAGAAGCTGCTCACGAGAGTCATTTTCAGAGCTCAACATGTCAACTAATTAGAAATAAAGGGCTTAGATTGTCTGCCTGCCAATTGTGCGTCCCGCTTGAATAGTTTGTCAGCTGTCGGATCTAGCGCACCTTACGGCTGTCGATTGCCCACTTCAGCTGGGAAATCTTTAGCTTCGTTTTCGGCTAAACCAATTTCAGTTCCATTCTTGTGCCCATCATTGTTTGTGCTGGACGTGCAACTGTTGTTCTTGTGGCTGCCACTTAACGCTGACCATTTGGCCGGGGCTCAAATCGCACCAATTGCTAATCTTATCCAGTAAGCCGCCTGCCCAACGATCTATTTATTTACATTGCCACTTCTTGGCCGAGGCGGGCAGGCGGATTAGTAGGAAAGTGCTCAAATCCTGTGCTGTGGGCGTGGGCGTGGCACGGCCAAAAGGAAATCAAGTAGAACAGCTCGAAGGCTGTGTTTGCTCTGCAAATAATATAATTACAAGTAATTGAGGGCCACGGAGCAGCATAATGAAGAGGCTGACGATGATCCCATTTATATAGAGACAAAGAGAGGGAATGAGGGAGAGAGATAGAGAGAGAGAGAGGGAGAGAGAGCGCCGCACAATGGCCCGACTGGAATGTCCTGTGTCCTCAACTTCGTCCTGTGCCATTTGTTCACACATCCAGCTGACAACTGTTGTGTAAATATTTTGACAGAAGAATGCCAAAAATCTTCCTTTCTGCTGCGCATCTTCCCTTTTTATTATTATTTTTTGCGCAGGAAGAGCAAAGGATCAAACAGCTCGAGCATCGAGACTCCCGAATGACTCACCCACAGACAGGAAGCCAACAAAAGACGGATCTGCTCAAGGCAAGTGACAGTCAAGAGGAAATTAATAAACTGTGTGTTTGATTGTTAAATCTGATTTCAATTAAAATTCGACGATTGAACTAGATTTGAAATACGTTCCATTTGCAAGAGCCTCACTTTAAGTTTGTTCTCTTCAATCGCTATTCTGTGAAATCGATTAGGATAATAGCTAACTATTTAACTTGTAGTTAAGCTTTGCAGCCAGTGAAACGTTTAAGAATATCACAGCGGGAGAGGGGAGAGAGAGAGAGAGAGAGAAGGTAGGAAGTCTGTTTTACTAATGTTAGAATTGATGTAGACAGCAAATCTCTATTATTAAAAGTGTTCTGACTGACTGAAACTAACTGATTGACTGACTGATTGACTTACCGACTGACTGATAGCTGGCTGATTGATAGACTCACTTATTGTCTGATTGGCTAACTGATTGACGGATTAAATGATTGATTCACTGACTGACAGATTAACTCACTGATTGACTGATTGTTTGATTTACTGACTGACTTATTTACTGATCTGACGGACTTAAATGATTGATAAATTGACTGGCTGACTGAGTGACTGATTGTTAGATTGGCTGCCTGACTGACTGACTGATTGAATGACTGACTAAGAAGCAGATCGATTGACTGATTAATAAATTGACCGACACAGAGACTAAGCGATTGAATGATTGATTGGTTGATTCACTGACTGATTGACTGACTGATTGATTCACTGACTGAGCCATTAAGACTGTTAAATCAAACTGTTTTGTGCACAATCCGATCAGCTGTAAACTCATTTTCAAAGATCTATGTTAAAAATCAATTGGCGACATGTATTGTACTTTGTACAATAAGATGTGTGCAAATGGGCAACAGCTACATTTGATTCAGGATGGAAAATTGATGGAAATTCAAGTAAGTGCTACAAAATGTTGTGCTTTGATTATAAAAGATTAATAAGAACTACTATGGCTTCGATTGGGACACATCAGTAGGTTCCAAGGTAAACCTTCGAGGGGAGAATTTAATCTTCTACCTAGCGAAGATAAGCCCTCTGACTTTTTTGCTTGGATAGTACGAATATTTCGTGATTATTTACGTATTTAAATGAACTTTCAATATAATACTTTTTTCCTAACTTGGATGAACTTAACTTAATCTTAATGTCGAACAAGTCTTAGACTTTTATTTCATCAGCAATTGGAGCGTTGCACACAAACATTTCAATTTATGAAGTGTCCAGAGATACACACACACACACACACACACACACACACACACACACACACACACACACACACACACAGACTTGGGCAGCATTTGCATGAAAAGACAACTAAAATAGAAATTAAGAGAAATGCAAGAGCAAAAAACACACAAAGTGCAGGCTCAAACGAGAGGCGGAAATGAAAAGAAATTGCATAGCACTGGCAAATACCACGTACTATATATATAAGTGCATATGGGGACGGGGTATGTGCCTCTCTGTGTGTGTGTGTGTGTGTGTGTGTGCTTAGACAAGTAATATACATATAATGAAAAAGTACTTCATTAAAAATCAACAGCTACAACAACAACAACAACAACAACAGCACTTGAAGTGTGTGTTGATTTCCATATAAAGCAACTGAGCAAAAAACTGAGGAAATGCTAAGTACACGTTATGTGGTGGGGCACGGGCAGAGGAGGCTGCGGGGGGGCGTGGTGGGTTTTCCATAGGGTAGGAGACTGTGTGGGGCTTGTATAATGCGCCAGAGCAACGCCATTGTTGTAGAAAATGAGGCAACAGTTGCTGGGTGGGGTCTGGGCGGTGGGTTGGGACGGTGGATTGGGCGGAGGCAGCCAGGAGGTTGCAGGGACTGGGCAGAGCTTGAAGCAGTGTTCGTGGTGGGGTTGGGTCTGGGGGCTTCATTTGCTTGCTTTGACACAGAATTAAAATTAAAAATGTGTAAATGAAAAAATGAATAAATATGCATAAAGCACACAGCGCGTGGGCGTACGTCGGGGGGCGGGGCTGGGGTATTATGTGAGCCGGTTGCTAGGCGGTTAGCTGGAGCGAGTGCCAGCACATAATGGCTACATTTCGTATTAAGCAGTTTGCGCCACGCCCCCCACCCCCCCTACCCCAACCGCCCCACAGCCCCGTTTGCCGCCGGGCGCTGCCGGCAAATGGCAACAATTGAAAACGCGTCTTTGATCTTTCATTTGGAAATTCGTTTCCCGCTGCCCGTTTCATTATTTGTTTATTTGTTGATTTGTTGTTGTTCACATTTGGATATATGTAATGTCGTGAGTCTTGCGATTTCTCAAATGCCGAAAATAAAGCAGGCAGGCAAATGCAAATTATCAGAGTTTTTTGATTGGCTCGACTTGAGCTGCCGATGAGATTTGCCTAAAACAATTGCAGATACTTCTAGACTTTCATTATTTTTCGTTATAATCATTTATATTTATGCTTTACGGCATTTATATTTATGGTTTTACTTAAGGCTTCGGCTCATTGTAAAAAAATAAATCATTTTCCGGCCTCGACATGCTAAGGCTTTCCTCTTAAGCCAAGCTTTGTATTTAGGCATGTGTTCATTTATACTTTCATTTCTTTTTCTATTTTAATCCTAGAACTCAAAATTTATTACAAAAGTCGCGAAACTTTCCTGTATTTATCCTAAGCGTAGATTATTTATACATTTTTTGTTTCTATTATTTATTAATGGATCACAAAACGAATCTTAGCCAATGCATTTAATACTTAATTTAATAATTGGAATCTACATCTAAGAAGAAAGGCGTTAGTAGAGAAAAGGTACGCCTAAGTGAAAAGTAAAAACTATATTTTATTAAGTTTATTAAGTTTATGACATAAAGATATGCACATAAATGGGGATTTATTCATTTAAATAATTTCAATGCTATTTTTAGTTTGTTTTTTTTTCCATACTCAACTCTTTGTTACTGTGGACATTTTTATGCATAATTACTGCGTTACGAGCTAAGAATGTATATGCTTAAAGCATCTCCAAACGGACACTGCTATTCGCGGACACTCCTCTTGAGCGGACTGTTCGTCCAAGAGAGTTTAGACTGTGCTTTTATCATTTTGGACGCTTTACCATAGGAAGAATTTTTACTTTTAAATTCTTCAAAAGTATTCTCCATTTATTCCAGTAACTACTCAATATGGTTTTTGACATTTTTCGATTGAATCGAAATGCTTTGATGCAAAAGCGGAGTGCGAAGTGCAGAGCTCTCACATTGAAAGAAAATCGAACCTGCAAATGTTTCCCGAGGCAAATTTTCTACATTAGAATCTTATCTTCAGGAAAGAACATGGAAAATATTCAAGAGCATGGCAGTATCATAATGGCAGTTTTGAATAAAATTGTATTCCAAACGATATTTTTTTATGTCTCGCTAAAGAAAAAGATATTCAGTGTTAGATCTGGCAACGCAGAGCTCTTATGTTGAAAGAAAGCCGAGCCAGCGGAGGTTTTCCAACAAGATAATTGAATCTTCAACAGAAATGTAAAGCTTCACAAGAAAACATGTGAATTTCTTAATAATTCGAATAAAATTGCATTCGAAGTGCTTTTTAATCTCTCGCTAACGAAGTAGATATTCTGTGGCAGATCTGGCAACGCTGTCAAATGGCAGCTGCAATTGCAGCTGCAATTGCAGCTGCAACTGCAACTGAATAATCAGACCATTGCATAATTTTAGGCGCACACGCAGTGTAATTATGATTCATGGCTGGCAGAATCGCAATCGCAGCTTATAATTATGCAAAGTCTGTGCCTACCCCCCCCACCCACACACCTAGGGGGTAGAGAAAAAAAACTTGCAAGAAATAATTGAAAATTGCACAATTCTCACAAGTGGGAAAAAAGGACGCAGCGTACCCGCCCCCTGCCCACCACGTTTTCAGCTTTTTCTTCTGTTTTTTTTTTTTTTTTTTGGCTTGCCAGCAACCACCGCAATTAACCAGGCACATAACCACAGCCCCACACAGCCCACCAGCTGCCACGCCCCTGTGGGCAACGTGGCATAAGAATTACACATCCTTGTCGTATACCCTGTAAATTGCTTAAGAGCAGCGACAGCTGTCTGGCCTATGAAATCGATGAGACCCTTTATTTACTATACTAGTAGAATTTTGGGTAGAACCCAGAATGGGGAAGGGAGCATAAAGTAAAGTCTTAGTTGAAGAAATACAAATAACAGACTATACCCAAATATTTGAGAACTTTTTTGTAGTTCTTGCAAAGATCTCTGAAGAAATCATATGCATATACATATAGATATACGCCTAGCTTAATCTAGATTTATATGCCCTTATAGAGGCTATTTTTAATATAGGTATATATGTATATTCTCAATCAACCGCAATAGACGAGTCGTTAAGCTCAAGTCAACTGAGATGTATTTCTTATAGCTATTGTATAAGGAATCGAATCACAACTAATTTCAAGGCATAGCCATATAGGCCACCTCTTCAGTGTATCTGAAGTGTCTAGCATACTAGACTATATTAACCTATATAACAGGGTATCTGATAGTGAGTCCAGTGCACTATATTGAACCTTATTACAGGGTATCTTTCATGTCTAGAGACACTATATTAAACCGTTTTACAGAGTATCCGATAGTGAGTCTACTACGCTATATAAAACCCTATTACAGGGTATCTGACAGTGAGTCTACTACTCTATATTGAAGTTCATCTGATAGTGAGTCTGTTGCCCTTTTTTAAACCGTTTTACAGGGCATCTGACAGTGAGGCAGTTTCAATTTCTTTGGCTGTTTACATTGATAACAACCGAAATATGCTCCATATCTTTTTTATAGAGTATCTTTTCTGTAACTAAACAATCTTTTCTGTGCCCTACGTAAGCTTTTTATAGGGTATTTTCACAGTTGTGCTGCCGAAATTTTTTACAGCGCATTTTTTAATATTTTGCCGCATTTCGCCAACATTTTCTTCTTTTTTTTTTGCAGTCTACTTTTATTTTTTTTGCCAAACGCCAACGCCCTGGCCCCAGGGGCAGCAGCGAGTGATGCACACACACACACACACACACACACACACACACAGATATGAGTGTGTGTTGCCTGTGAGTGCGATTATTATTATCAGGATTATTATGCACAAATTGCAAAATTCCGCGGCAGGCACATTCCCACATATGAGCGTGTATGTGTGCTAGTGTGCTTATGTGTGCGTGTGTGTGTTGCTGTGTGTGTTGCTGTGTGTGTTGATGTGTGTGTTGCTGTGTGTGTGTGCTGGTGTGTGTTGTTGTTGTTGCCAGCAACGAGCGGCAGCCACAAATTGCTGCGGTTTTCAGCCTGCATTTTCCTATTGTTTTACAAAATGGCGTGAGGCAGCGCGCTCCCCGCTCAGCCTCCACCCCCCTCTTCCACCTCTCCGCTGCAGCCCCGTGCAGCCACATGTGCGACTAGCAGCTAGCTGCTGGGCAATAGCTGGGCGCTCGGCTGGTGGGCGTGTCGCTTTGTTCTACTCACTTGTCGTATTTGCATAATTGAAATGAAAATTCACACCCAGCAGCAGAAGCAGCAGCAGCAGCCGTTGCGAGTGTGTGTGGCGCGTGGGGCTAAATCAGCCTCATCATTATCATTATCAGGGGCGGGGAGACGGGAGGCAGGTGGGGGATGCTTGTGGCAGAGGCAGCTTCATTTGCACCACAAATCCGCAGTGAAGTGTAAACGGGACGCGGAACGCGGGACGAGGCCAAACGGCGACATTTGACAATTCTGCGCATTGCGAGTAGTTTAGGGCACCCCCTCCCTTTCTTAATACCAACTGCCTGCAATATCTAGTTGCCACTTTCTCATTTTCTCATATTAGAACACACACACACGCACAGTATTTTATACACACACATAAGAAAATAAGAACTTTCAAAGAGAGTTTTGAGTAAAAAAGTCTTAATTTAATGCGATCATCTTTTATAATCTTCAAACATAAGAACAGACTGCTTGTTGATCGAGGCTCAGTCCAAGTCCTTATACACATTCCACACGCAAAAGTGGAAAAATCGTGAAAACGATCGCGTGAAACCATTTTGTTTAACATTCGCTCAGTGGGAGACTCACTTTAAAAGTTTCTTTAAAATTTGAGTCATGTTAAGTTAAGTCTATTCCTCCAAGTTGCTCAATTGTTTTCTGGGTGAAGTTGCTGGTTCAAACCTCTTTGCAAAGCAGTTTTTGAGAGTTCATTTGCAGCGTGTTTGGAAAATCAACAATTTCTGCTCGGAAACTGCTTTGTTTAAGCTCTTCATTCTACAAAAACGACACAAAGCTGGGCTGAAAACTCGTATTCCAACTGTTGCTTCTTCATTTAAACGACTTTAAGCTTGTTTTCATACATCTATGTAAATATAATAGAGCACGAATTTCCCAACAGAAGAAAGTAGAAAAGTTTCGACTAAAAGTGGAAGCCAGCTTTAGCTTGAACTTTGACTCCTGTTGCACATCTGGCAAAAAAAAAAAAATGAAGAAAACAAATATGCGATCAAATATTGAGGCAAGTGCAGCCGACGCCTTCGCATTGATGTCGGGACTCGTGTGTGGTACGAAAAACTGTGAACTGGCTTTTTGTGGCACTGGAGAACCACCCACCGGGAGGCGTGCACCGGCCAGCCTACCGAAGCGCAGCCCAAACCCAGTCTGTCGGTTCTTTTCTTTCCAATTTTTCAAATAGCCTGCAATAATTGAGTATGGTTCAAAAGGGTATACAGTTTTAGTGCAAGCACTTGTAACAGACAGCAGGGGGCATCTGTGACCTCTCTGTGACCCCCTTCTTGATCAGCATCAGTTGGGTCTGAGCTAGTCAAGTTCGTGGATCTCGAGAACAATGAAGCTAGAGATTTGAAATTTTAAATCTACCGTCTAAAATGCGAAGGGCAGAACGAGTTTATAATACTCTCTCGGATAGATGCTCCCATTTTCATAACATCGATAAATATTGGTTTTGCGAATTGCTTTTCTAAGCTTAACTCGAATATTATAAGTGCTATGCACAGCAAACTTGGTAGAGTCCCGTCTGAAGAATTCCAGCTCCAATATCTTTTGTATGCCATATTTAAGCCCTGCTTAAAGATCGGACTATAAGCACCGAAGTTAATCGAAAAACTGCATTAGGATCGGACTATCTGCCAGTGGAGCGTAGGGTATCTCCCAGTCGGGCAGTGCCCACTCGAGCAGTCTTATTGGTTATATATTTTTTCGCCTCCTGCGCATTTTTGATTAATTTTTGTTTGCAATCAAAGCAATTCACAAGGTTCCAGTTCCCAGTTTCTGCATACGCAGATTGTTTTGTTTTTGGCTTTGGCTTCGGCTTTGGCTTTTATATGAACTGCAGTTTATTTATTACTTTTCTTGTTTTGTTTTGGTTTTTTGATGTTTTGTGCGGAGTGGGAAATCAATTTGGGAATTTTACACCATTTGCTGCGGGGGCCTTTGAGCGCTTTCAAAGCGACAGCTCTGCGGATTGTGGGTGGGCAGCTGTCTCGCATATAATTCAACGTCTATCATAAGGCAAACGCAAACGCAAACGCAAGTGAAAGCCAGTCGAAATGAAAGCAGAGGAAGAGCCATCAATTCCAGAGAAACAAAGCAATATATATGTCAAATTAAACTGGAGAGAAAACCAACACCAGAAAAAATGGTTCAAAATGGCTCAAAAATGTCAAGATTTTGTTTAGAAATTAAACTAAACTAAACTGCAAATCGTTTTTGATGCCGGATAATTGATTATTAAATATTATTAAATAATTATTTATTATTAATAAAGTTAAAGGCTGGCTAAAGAAAAGCCAAGCCAAAACCCAAGCCTACACGAATTTTAAAAAAATGTTTTCAATCATCTGAGTGTGAACAAAATCTAAATAATAAACGAAATGAAATTCGAATAAAGAGTTATATTGGAAAAATTTAAAAGTGATAAAATAAAAAATTAACTAAAACAAAAAGGAAAAACAAATAAAAATGGGGAACTCCAAACTAGATTTTGATTTGATTAAAGTTTCTATAAACATCAAAAACCTTGCCGAACCTCGGACTAACAAGCGTGAAGTCGCCGGCTCAACTCCAGCTGAAATTGTCAATCCCTAATAATAACTTGTAGCTATTTGCAAAGGAAAAAATATAAAAATATTTAAAAAGTCGGAGATAAATGGAAAATAATTGGGAGTTAACAAAAATAATCAACATTGTTCTTCAAATGGTGGGAAACAGACTGGACAGACTTTGTTTGAAAAACAAAAGCAAAAACGCAACTATATAAATATGTGAGCCTGAGTTGTCAGAACGTTGAACTAACAAGCGAGCAGTCGCCGGCTCAACTCCAGCAGAAATTGTCGATTTGTATATCTGGATATTTAATGTGTTACAAAGGCAAAAATAATAAAAACAAATGCAACAATTCAAGCTAGTTGTAGTTAGTGCTCCAGTCGGGTGTGCCCGGCCAGGGAATACCCTGCACCTCGTCGATAGCTCTAAAATGAAATATGCTTGCTTTGTATATACTCTTCTCGAAACCACAGGCCAAATGTGGGGAGTCCAGCTATTAAAACAGGATTGCGATATCGATGCTTTATCGATTGCTTGACAACGGGACGAGTTATCGATTATCGGAAGTAAGCTCGTACTGCAACAACTCGGCTGTTGATGCTGATCAAGAATATAATTACTTTACGGGTTCGAAGGTAATTGGAATGCGAATGGGAGTTAGGTTAAATCAATTTGAGTTCTTCTCTTGTTTGCATTGCTTTGTCCATTTGAATGCTGTCATATGTTTTCTTTGGGCCGAGCGTCGGAAGAAAGATCATATAGCTTAGGGATCTGACTCCCTGGAAGACCGAAAGCCTCTTTGCTTTAATTAAAGTGCAAAATGTGTGACTTTTGCAAAGAAGCTTGGTGAGATTTTGGCGCGAGTTAAGCACACAAATTCGGCAGCAGTTGTACTTACAATGGCCGAACGACGCCGGGTAATTTTCCTTTATTTAAATGCTCAAATATTGCACGTAGTTCGTTTTATTTATTTAAGTTCAACTTAAGCCCTGGAGCTAACTTTGAATTTAGCCAGCTTATGTTTAGTTTATTTATACTTAGCTAAGTAAACTCGACCCGCCTGTCCCAGCCACCCCCCACCCCCTACTCCCTGCGCTCACGAAGCCACCCTGATGAGGGAAAATATTTGAGATTTGCAATTTTTTACCACCTCGTCTGACTCTATGCAAATCCATTGCCTCATTGTGTCCATCAATGGCTCATTAGCAAAACGCTGGCCAACCCTCGAGAACAAGCTCAAGCTGACGCTGCCACAATGACATGCCTCTCGCCCCCACCCCTCGCCCCTCCTCGTCGGACGCCCCTCCCCACCTCTCCGGCCAGTCAGCCCCTATTCAAGCCGAGCGCAATAATCAAATTTGCGTCATGTCGCATACTTGAAAACTTTTTGATTTGAAAATTAACAAATGAAAAATGCCACAAAAAAATATATTTCAATGAAAGGCAGACAGAGCGCGAGAGAGAGAGTGAGGGGAGTAGGGGGCTGGATAGAAGGGGGGCAGTGTGTGTTAGAAAGAGCGCGAGCATGTTGTATAAACTGAAGTAATGATGGCAGCCGGAAACGCCTGCAATTTGCCACAATTGAAAGTGGCTGCCGCTGACAGCGACGACGGCGGCGGCGCCTCCTCCTCAGCCACGGCCTGTGTGCAACTTGAAGCTGCCTCCCTGCTGCCTCCCTGTCCGCCCCCTGCCTGGCCGCTGCACACGCTGCCTGCCATGTTTTTTATGGCTGCTTTTTGTGTTTTCTTGTTCTTGTTGTTATATTTTAGCTGCGCCCCTTTTTTGGTTGGCCGCCGCTTGTTGCAACCGCCACCGTCTGCCCTGCCAGCTGTGCCTCATCTAATTGAAGTTGTTCACGTTGTTGTTGTTGCTGTTGTTGTTGTTGCTGTTGCTTTGCATAGCTCGCAGCCTGTGCGCTCGCTGGGCGGGCTATATAGTATTCAATATTTGATTAACACACGTCGTGCGCCCAAAACTTCCATCATCATTAGCGAAATCCCTCACCCCCAACCCCCCTTGTTGCACTTCAATTGGAAATCAAGTGGCAAAGCGGCCATTTTGCTGTGCGTATGTGTGTGTGTGTGTGTGTGTGCTCGTGTGCTGCTCAACTAATTTTTCACACCCTTGCGCCTCTCGCTTCTATTGCTGTTGCTTATTTTCTAATTTACGCGGACAACCACCCCCCCCCCTGCCCTTCGGCAACTGCCTTCGCCCTACGCACGCCTCACGCCTTCTGCCCAGCCCTCCCCTAACCTATCCCCCGCCCTGGCTACATTTGTGTTTGCACTTGGTTAGCCTTCAAGTGCCTTCGCGAACTGCTTCTGTCGCTACCGCTCTCCTTCACTCCCCGCTACCACTCTCTCCCTCTCTCTCCCTCTCTCGCCCTCTCACTCCCTCTCCCTCTCTCTCTTCCTCTCAGTCCGTTCGACCTTTTCAGCTGTCCCTTCAAATTGGTTCCTCATCATTGTTAAGCACACACACTTCGGTAGCACACACACACACACACACACACACACACACAGACTCATAGGGGCACAGTGAGAACCCTTGTCAGCTCTCTTCATCACACTCAAGTGTTCTCAGATGATAAATCATTTTTTTTTTTGGCTCCGATCGAAATTTTTTTTCTCTTTTTTTTAGGTCCGAAAATTAGGGCACATAATCCTATTAACATATTTAACTGTCATGATTTGTGCAGACCCCATACAAGAAGCAGCAGCTACAATTATCTCTTCATCATATTCATTATCTGAATATTACTGTAATTATTGTGAATATTATTTATATTATTATCATCGGCGATATTCTTAACTTACCACGAATTAGGTCTTTCCGAAGTGGAGATAGGGGTTTTATTATTATTATTATTATTATTATTATTATTATTATTATTATTATTATTATTATTATTATTATTATTATTATTATTATTATTATTATTATTATTATTATTATTATTATTATTATTATTATTATTATTATTATTATTATTATTATTATTATTATTATTATTATTATTATTATATTATTATTATTATTATTATTATTATTATTGCTATTAATATTATTGCTATTTCTTTTATTATTATTATCATTATTGATATTTTATCTGGCTGCTGGCTTTGAACAAGCGACCTCACGCTTGCTGGTTCGACGCTCAAAGGCAGCTTGCTGCTCACTTTCGACCCAAAAGAAAGTTCTTGTGCAAATTCTGATTTGTTCTACTCTTGTACAGGCTATTATAGTTTTGTCATCAAATGTGTAATTCATAGAAGGAGACATCTCCAACCCCGTAAAGTATAAATATTCTTGATCAGAATCAACAGTCGAGTTGATATTATCATCTGTCCGATGTAGTCCGTGTGTCCGACTGTCCGTCTGTCTTTTTCTACGTGAACTAGGCTTTCTTTAAGTCTATTGTCTTGCATCTTTGAATAGGGCCGTCTTTCGGAACAGGCCGGATCGGACGACTATATCAAACAGCTGCAATAGGAACGATATTTTCTTGTAAGGAAAACTTGTTTGTTTTTAAGGATATCTTAAACAAACTCGGCATTTCAAGATCGCATTACTATAGTATTATAGGAAGAATCAGTGGAGAAAGAGTTTTCGCATGTCACAACAATTTGACATTTACGAGCTTCACATTTCTCAGATGTCTGCAAAGCCGTAAGGTGTACCAAAGATATCCTTACTCAATGCCTGGCAGTTGAGATGACGAATTTTCGATTTGGTTTTGAGCCCGATGCCCCCCCTACCCTGCCCTGCCAGTTTTCCCCTCCCCGCTCAGCCAAGCAGCACACAAGTTCCTCACTTCAGATTCCGAATTAGCTGAGAATAATTCGCAGATGAAAGCTTGTCTCGGTTATAATTGGCTGTTAATTGAGAAACTATGAAAAGTTTTAATTAGCTTTGGCTGAAACAAGGCTTAGCCGAGACACAAACCAGCCGCAAAATTAGCCATAAACTGCACAGTGGCGCCATCTGTGCGCAGTGCACGTTTGCCAAAAACAAAAAAGAAGAAGAAAAGAAAAGAACTACATCAATCTCCTTTGAAATTTTCAAATTTGACGCAAATCTTATGAAATACGCTCGCAGAAAACAAAACAGGCGCTCGACCAACAGATACCCTAGAGACAGCTGCACGGTTTGAATAGCTTAAGAATGGGAATAGGTCAAATCCGACTGTGAAAATCGTTTGGTATGGAATTTTAGCATTTATGTTTTTATGGCTTTTGAGCGGAAATGTTCAATACCCCAAACAAAATCGACAGGCTTTTGTTTAGGCGAATCTATTTACCAAACTTTTTAACTACAGCCCATGCCAGTTTTCGAGTTCGATGGGATCAGAGTCAGGGGAAACGGAAACAGTCTGGATGGAGGCAGCTTTGAGGACAAAACTATAAATCGAAAAGCATATATTTCATGACAGATACGAATGTCGATTGAAAAAAATACTTTTAAAATAAAGGTAATCTCTATAACTCATATGACAGCGGTGGGATTCGAACCCACGCCCTTTCGGACTGGTGCCTAAAACCAGCGCCTTAGACCACTCGGCCACGCTGCCGGCTGACCTCCTGGCTACTTTTACTTACTTTTAAACTAACTAATGCTCCTTTTTCGTAAATCTTCGAGTTTGTAGACAGCTTCATTCAACTGCAAAGTCTCTCAATTACTTGAATAATTAATTATTCTTTCAATTATTAGTTTATTCAACTTTTGTATCTCCGCCATTTCTCTGCTTCCCACTCTTTAAACTCGAATTCGTTCACCTTTACCTTTACCTTTTCATATTCTCACGTTGCGAACAACAAATCGCACAATTAAATAATTGAAAAATCAAATCTCGATTTAATTGTTGACGAGCATCAATTAATGGCTAATGCAAAATGTCCTCTGTGCCTTTGTATTTATATTATTATTTATTTATTAACGGTTGGTGAAATTCGTATACCCTGCTTTCCATTGGAGCATATTGGTTGAGGAACTTATCGTATATCCGAAAGACTTTACATTATTTCTGTGAACACTGAACTTATGAACTAGTTCCCAGACTGGTTCGTATACTAGTTCGTATACTGGTTTCTATACTGGATAGTAAACTGGTTCCTATACTGATGCCAATACTGATTCCTATGCTGGTTTCTTTACTGGTTTGCAAACTGTTTCGTATGCTACTTCGTATACTGGTTCCTTTACGGGTTCGTTTACTGGTTCGTATACTGGTTCGTATACTGGTTCGTTTACTGGTTCGTATACTGAATCCTATACTGTTTCTTGTACTGGTTCGTATACTGGTACCAATACTGGTTCCTAACTGGTTGCTTTACTGGTTCATTAACTGGTTCGTATACTGGTACGTTTACTGATTCGTTTACTGGTTCGTATACTGATTCTTAGACTGCTTCGTTTACTGGTTCGTACCAGTTCCCTAAGGCATCACTAACTTTCAAGCATACACTCGGCCACTCTTTATATAACTCAAGTTAGCTCATTTTTACACCCTATACCCATTTGAAACGGGCAATAAAAATTTTGAAGCATATGTTTCGGTTAAATGTATGCACAGCTGCCATTCTTCAGACCTGAAAAAATCAGAAGAATCGGACTATAAGAACCGAAGACTTGGTTCCAGACTAGGTAGTAGAGGTAAGAAGAAGCACAGCGTTTGCTCAGTCACTACAGGGTATCTATATAGGTCGGAGGTGCCCAACCAGAGCGCTCTTAAATGCCTTCTACCATTTGTGAACCACTTTTGAACCGGTTCACAGGCACAGGTTAACTGTGCAATAAAAACACAAAGGGTATCTCAGCTCGAACAGTGTCCACGCATTATTTGATTGATTTCTCAATTATCTTGTTTTCCAACGCTTAACATGATTATGCTTGACTATTATTATGATTATTATTATAATTATGTATTATTATTGAGCTGCCATTGTGCGGCAATTGGGCTTTCAACTAATCACTAGACAGCAACAATGCCAACAATTGTGTGACAATAATATTGTCTGCTGCTTCTTGTTGTTGTTTTTATTGTTGTTGTTGTCTTTTTTGATGGCCAACACCAAAATGGCCGGCAGCTGAGTTTGAAGATCCAAGATGCGTTCATTATATGCTCAAAAGTCCAAAAGCGAAACAACTTAATTACACAACAATGGAAGCAACAACAACAAGTTGGAGTGCTCTAGTCGGGCGTGCACGACTGGCAGATACCCTGTAATGAGTATCGAGTACATGCAGCCATTTCGCAAATAACTTGGTTGTTTTTTTCGGAGATTTATGAAATTTGTAGAGCATAAAAGAGGCGTACCAAAGTCCTTCCAAAAATGAGTTTGCTTTTCAATTTGAAATGAAAATGAAAACGTGCGAAGACACTCAAAAAGGGAAATATCTCGTTTCTGTTCTTATTCTTCCACAGAACCCTAAATATTACATTTCGTGTCTCTAGCCCTCAAAAGCGCTTAAATATGCTCAAAAAAACCTAATCTTAAGCTCGATACTCAAAAATTTTGCGAATATATGTTAGGCTTTTGATGATTTTATGTTCGCCTTTCTTGGACGGGCACTTTAAGAACCAACAAACCAATTTTCAAGCGTCTAGCTCCTAAAGTTCCCGAGATAACCCCATCACAAGCCGACGGATCCTGGCCTGATCGTTATATACATACATATATATATACTCAAAGTTTTTTGTCCGTTGCATACATATACATATACCCGCTCTGTTTATAGTTACAGGGTATAACAACATTTGAACAATGGCATTTTGGCAAGTTTTACAACGGCTCTTCAGGTTTTTTTTTAGTATTTTATGACAGCTTTTTTTTGAAGCAATTGCCCAAAAACAAGCACAAAAACAAAAACAAAAACAAAAGAGAGAAACAATAAATGAATAAATAAATAAATCTAACTGAACTTTAATTGTTCATAATTAAGTTTTGCCGAGTAAATAAAGACTCGACACATCATTGACAGGCGCAACAATTGTATTATGTTTTTTTTTCTTCGAGTCCGAAACTCGAAACTCCATCTCAAAGTCGAACTGCTGCTTCTGCTGCTGCTGCTGCTGCTGCTTCTTCTTCATCATCTTCATCTTCTTCTTCTTTGCCTTTGCGTGTTTTTGGGCAACTTTCGCACTCGAAACGGACCACTTGAGCTCTAAAGCGTTAATTGAATCATTTGTCGGCTTCTCAACGGCCAGCGACATTAACTGTCAGGCGGAGGCACCCTGTATAAATGCACAAATGTCGACTGCAATCGACTGCCCAATACCCTAGAACTTATCCACTGCATCTGTGGAGCGGACCCTGCACTTGAGGGCTCTCAAACTGTGATGCCCAAGGCGGAGACTGTCCAACTGTGAGCTAACGCAAAGCTAAAATTGCGATTTTTTGAGATGCGCGTATGGGCGTGGCCGCAATGGTTTCTGGCTCACTCAGTATACCCCTTTGGCGCTGTGTGAACAGGGTATACAAAGAAAGAAGGTCTCAGGTATGTTCGTTGTGCGCTGTGAGAATCGCACGTCAAAATATTTGCAAAACAAAGCTGCAAGTTGAAGGACAAACAGGGAAGGACATGCACATGCACACACACACACACACACACACACACACACACACACACACACACACACACAACCACACACACACACACACGCACACACACGACTGTAGCCAAATGATCGCCAGCTGAAAGTTGTTTATGCCTAATATGAAAACTATGCCAGCATATCAGGTTACCAGGTAGCCTCCATTATTATCATCATCATCATCATCATCATCATCATCTTCATCATCATCATCGCCATGCTCATTATAAATAGCTAAGAGGAAATTCAATATATTTCGTATTTTGACAGGCCTCGAATTGTATTTTGGATATTTCTTATTGGCATTGTGCCGTCCGCTCCCCACCCTCCTAATTGCAAAGTTAATTAACAATAAGCAATTGAAGAAGAAAAAGAGCGAAAGAAATTCGCATTAAAAATGCTCACAGCATGAATCATGCACGTTTCCCATTCCACATTCCATCCTTCCAGCCCAGGATCGCGCGCACAACCTGCGCAGCAAAATATCAAATTACTCCGCGCCGCATTCTCAAGCTACGCAGTTGCGCGCGCTCGATCGCTCGCTCTCCCACGGCCAGCTATTTGCTTCTAGGCGCTCGCTCTCTCTATATCTCTCTCTCTCCCTCGCTCACACATGCTTGCTAAACGTCGCCAGACTGCGTGGCCACTGACGTAGACAAAGAGACGGCGGCGACGGCGAAGTTGTTTTAAATGCACACACAACTAAGATTATTGTTATTGTTGTTGTTCTTGTTGTTGTTGTTGTTATTGGAGCTTTGGCATTTCGATTGTTTAACAGACTTGCGGCGAAAAAGCTCGCGCGTGGGGGCTGCCGTTGCGGCTTCTAAAGACGCGTGTGGTGGGCGTGAGAAAAACCGTTTTGAGGCGAATAACAAAAGCACCGTTGTCTGGGCGACTACGTGCCAATTGTAGTTCGCCCTGCCTGTTGTTGTTGTTATTGTGTTTTTGTTTCGGGATCAGCTCTGGCAACTTGTCGCTGCATTTGCTGTTCGCCGCAGTCGCAGCTATTGCAAGCTGCGCCGTTGTAAACAGTTAATTTTGGCCATTTTAATGGCAAAAGTTCGGCAACATTTTAATTAGACGGCTTTTTTAGTGTGCGCCCCACAAACAAGAACGAACGAGCGAACGAATAACAACAACAACAACGGCTGCTCGTAGTTTTTACAACTCCTGCTAGTCTCGGCTCGTTTTTTTTTTGGCTATAAATTGGCGTCCTTCATTGAACGAGCCGAAAGCTGCCGCTGCGCTGCCGCTGTCGTTGCCGTTGCCGTAGATCCCACCCCATCAACGGACGCAGCAGCGTTAGCGGCAGCGGGCGGCCAGCAGCACAAACAATACAAAATGGGCACCACACACACACCAGCAAAGGGGCACCAATACACGGGCAGCTCGGCGCACGCACACAATGAAAACTGGTCGAGCGACTGGAAGATTTCCAGGCCAACTGGAAGTACTGCGTGTGTTGAAGCGGCACAGCTAGCCAAACGTTGGTCTACAGCAGCTGTGCTGCTCGCACGCACGGCATGCTGCTGCGCACATGCGCCATATTGAGCTCACACGCTGTGCAGGGGAAATTGTCGCTCCGACGGGCTCGCTGCATGGCATTGGGTGTGCGAGCGGCACAGCTAGCTGTGCGGCAGTCGACTGACGCCGCCCCTGATGCTGGTGTTGATTTACCGTTGCGTGCCAGCGACGCCGACAGCGCAGCAGCGTCGCAGCAACGACAGTGGCGACAACGTTGACAAACGCCGCTGCCAAGGACCAAGTCAGGCAACAAAATCCCGTTGCCGTTGCCGTTGCCGTTGCCGTTGCCATTGCCCGTGCACGTTGGTTGCATGCCACCGTTGGATGGGCCGCCGTTCTCGCGCACACAGCGACTTTCTAGCCAGGTCCCAACCACCAACGCTGGAGCAGGCATCGGCGTAGTCGGCGACGACGACGACGACGGCAACGGCAACGACGACGACAACGACGACGACGGCGACGACGATGGCGACGACAAAACTCCTGCTGCACATTAAGCCAGGCAACAGTTTAACGTGGAAATTATTGCGAATTTGTTGTGTGTTTTTGCGACAGGCGACAGGCGACAAAAAAAAAAAAAACACGCGTGACAAACGCGAGCGAGCTTCCAACAACAACAGCAGCATTCATTTTTTTAGTGTTAAGTGCAGTTATTCTCGATTGTTATTGTTGCCGGCCTACAGACAGCAATACACGCACTCACACACACACACACATACACGCACACACACACACGAGCAGCCGGCATATTAGCTCAGAGCGAGAGAGGGAGAGAGAACGCGCCAAAGAGAGCGCGCGTGGTCAAGCTTTGAAAACCGTTTAATTAAAAGCGAGCTTCACAAAAGCAACAACAGCAAGAAGAAGAAGAACAACAACAGTTAAGTAATTTGCAGGCCAGCTCAAAGCAGAAACAAAAATAACAGTTGAAAGCGTTTGCATTTTCGAACTCGAATTCGCAAAAGTTTCTAATAACTAATTAGACGCGACAGAGTTAGAGTAAGGCGGAAAGAGAGAGCGGGGGAGAGCACGCGGCAGAGAGGGAGAGAGAGAGAGCGCGCGCGATGCCGCAGCGTTCGCCATTTGCCATACAAGAGCTGCTCGGCCTGGCTGTTGCGACGGCAGCCACAACAACAACAACAGCAACATGTGACACAAACCCAACACTTACAACAACAACAGCAGCAGCGGCGGCAGCAGCGACATGCGATACAGCAACCGATTTAACAACGGCCGCAACCACAACGGCAACAAACAACGCGCGCGAAACGCCAACGCCGCCAAAGACAGCAACAACAACAACAACAGCAGCAACAGCAGCAGCGGCAGCGGCAGCGGCCAACACGACGCACTACAACAACAGTGCAGCGGCAGCAACAACAGCATTAACAGCAGCAGGCGGCTTGGCGACATTGGAGCAACAACAACAATTTAGGGATCACCAACAACAACAGCAGCAGCAACAGCAACAACAGCTGACAATGGCCGCCGCCTCGCGCATGGCCTATTTTAATGCACACGCTGCTGTGGCCGCTGCGTTTATGCCACATCAGCTGGCCGCTGCAGTGCATCATCATCACCATCATCATCCGCATTCGCATCCGCATCCGCACCACCATCCGCACCATCCACACGCAGCGCATACGCATCATACCCAACAGCAGCCGCCTCCGCCGCCGTCGTCAGCAATGCCAATGCCACCGCACCACCCGCTGCTACATGCGCAGGGTAAGCCATTAGACCCCCCCCTCCTCTCCCCATCGTCCCTTGCACCAAACGCTGCAGAGCAACCAAAAACCCAGCCAATGGCTCAATTGCTGTTGTCACAGTTACAGTAACAGTAACAGTTACAGTTACAGTTCGAGTAATTGGCAACTGGTTTTGTCACCTGCACCACGCACACAGACACAGACACGCACACACACACTCACACAATAGACGGACAAAGCGACGAGCCGCTTAGTTTGCATAAAAAAGAAATTAATCAACGAGCTATCGACGAGCCCATCAGACACACACACGCACACAGTCACAGTCTTTGGCTCAAGCTGCAGCTTTTGAGCCACTCCACCTCCACCTCCACCTCCACCTTACCTCCACTCAAGTTGAGCTGCTAATTGCAATGGCAATTGCTTATACGTGAGTGTCTGTCTGTGTCTGTCTGTGTGTGTGAGTGTGCGAAAGGGAAGCGACAAACACAGCCACAGTGGGGCAATTAATTAACGTAAATGCAAATAGAAATTATGGAGGATTAATGCAACCAATATAAAACAAAAGCAAATAAATAAAATATGACAATTTCTACAAACGGGAGACATAGCATATTGTTTAATGGTCTTATTATGAAAATAAAAGGAAAGTTATAACTTAATATGTGCTCCACTCAATATTTGTATATCATATCATTTTTTTATAGTTGGCCAAACTTAGCGAATATTCACAGTTCATAAAGGAGATTTCGAAGCATTGCCAAAAACAGAAAAAAATATGTGAACGTCTGCAAAAAACTTTGTTCATTAAATAAATACAGTATGTTTAAGAAGTTTGTCAATAGTCATTAAATTAAACTATCTATTAAAGTTTGAATGTCGCTAAGCTCCTAAACGTAGAATAATTGTCTATGTGATCCAGGAATAGTTTATAAAAAAAAGATAGTCTCCATGTCACAAATAAGTAGTAGGAGATGTTCGCCCAGGTGCAAAGCTGTACTTTGGTATAGCTTCAATCTAAACATTCAACTTTACTACATTTAATTCATTTTGGTTCCACTTACCATTAAAATAAGCACTTGGTATATGTAGGCAGCAGTTGAAAATTCAAATTCAATTCATTTGGCACTTTGCCTCACTGTAAATCGCGACTTTGTCTGCGGATCAGCAGCAAGAGAAACGAGCAGTGGACGAAAACGGGGGAGAGGCAGTGAGAGCTTAACTCGAGCAAGTGGCAATATCACCGCAGCGAGACGGGCAGCGACAACAACAACAACAACAACAGCAACAACAGCAGAAAACAGCAACTGAAGCTCGCACAACGATTGACTCTCCCACACACACAGACACACACTCAGGCAAACTCATTGGCATATACACATGCATGTTGGCAGATAATCTGGCTGCTTGAAGTGCCAACTGTTATTGTTGTTGTGGTTGATGCTGTTGTTATTGTTATTATTATTTTAATTAGCGTTAAAATGTCATCGTCATCACTCAGCATGTTGTTGTTAGTGTTTCACTGTGCCAAATTGAAGCTTTGCTCGCCACTCGCCCGCACTCCTTCCCACACACTGAACGAGCACAATACCGCACGCACTCTCGCACTCGCACTCTTCCACTCTTCCACTCTCCCACTCTCCTGCTCTTCTGCTCTCCTGCTCTTTACATTGCGCGCTCGCTCGCAAAGTTCAAATCGAGTTTTGTGTGTTAGAAACTTCCGGACGATATTTCTTTCGCATTGCTTGCTTTCTCTTTTCTTACTGCATTGTTGTTCTTATTATTTGGTTCGTTTATTAATTGTGCATGCATGTACATGTGTGCGTGTGTGCGTGTGTGTGTGTGTGCCTGTGTATTTATTTATCGCATATTTTGTGTGCTTTGTGCCGTGCTCGCGTAATTTGTTTAATAAATGTGAGAAAGAACTTTTGGCGCAGCTTTTGCTGCTGTTGGTAACTGTTATTGTTGGCGCTTTTTTATTCGCGTCATCTTATTTAATTTTGCATATTGTTGCTGCTGCTACGTTCTGTTGTGCCGCTTCTTTGTGTGCGTGCGTGTGTTCGTGTGTGTGTGTGTGTGTGTGTGTGCGTTGTTTGTCTCGCTGATTTTTTACACTTTTGTTGATTTTTCCCATTTGCCCCTTTCGTCAATTAAAGTCGCGTCAAGTTTGGGGCCAAAAGCCCAAACGGATTTCCTGCCGCATAGCCACCCAGTGGCGCCCCACCCCCGCCACGGCCACCGCCCCACCCCCCGACAAACGGTCACACTCAGTCGGGCCATTAAGTGCCTTTGATCTTTTACACAATGTGCGAGCGGACAAATCGGAAAATTGTTACCGCAAGCACAGCACCAGCCATATACGTACATATGTATGTATGTGTACACATTACATACACATGCATACATGCGTACACATTACATACACATGCATACATATGTATGTGCATATCTATATTTGTATACTATATGCATCTAACTGTGTATGTGTATGTACAGTGATAAGTGTTTCTTTTTTGTCATTTAATTGACAATTTTCACTTTGGTTCGTGTCGCTTTGTTGTGACAGTCGTTTTGATGTGTTTGCACACACACACACACACGCACACACACGCGCTCGCGATTTGTTATTGCAAATTGAAAGCGAGAAGCTTTTTAACTTTGAAGCGCCATCTGTTGGGCATTGGCGGGGTCACGTCCCTGCATTCTTTCTTGGCAAATTACGTTTTGCCTCAAATTAACCATTTCCATATTTTTGAGGCGCTTGCGAAATGCGACAAACAAAATAAAAAACAATTCGGAAATATTTAACAAATGTGAAATTAGAGAGACCAAATTCCAAGGTTTATACACCCTGTTTTTGCGCAAATGTAAGCGACATGCGGAATCAAGCGTCTATATAAGGTGTATATATCTTTGATCAGCAGGATAAGCTGAGTGAATGTCCGTTCGATTGATTATGGAGACTACAAAAGCGAGAGACTTCAAATATGTAGTCCCCCTTACTATTATAAGTAGAAAGAATTTCTAATTTTGGTTATAAAACATAGTTTTTTATAAGCACAGATATAAATTAGCATAAGTCAGAAACACGAACTTGTATGTGTTGGGGTTCATAGGGAATATGCAGATTACAAATATTTCACTTTTTGTATACCGTCGCCCATTCCCCCACAAAATGGGATAGTTCTTGTTTGTAACGCCTTGCGCTTTGGTATATACACACCATTTTATACCTCATTTAAGCCTGGAAAATTTCATGGAGATCGGACTATAAGAACCGAAGTTATGCAAGAATGTATTTTACATACTATTTTCTAATTATTGGACTAAAGATCGCTTCAGATAAGTTTTAAGGAACTATTCATAGAAAAGCACAAGGTTATGTATGTACTTATAAATAAGGTTTTACAATTTTGGGGGAAAGCTTTCCAAAATGTAAAATATGTTGGATCTACATAGACTCAAAGAGTATCTAATTGTCAAATTTCTTATCTCCAGCTGCAATAATCCTCGAGATATACAAGAGTAAAAAAAGTTCCATTTAATTTATAGCTTAAGCTAAAGGTTGGAAAAATCTTTGAAATAGTTTTGAATGTTGCAATCAGAATTATAATAATATAATAATTATCTAGAGAACTGCTGCTAATTGCTGCATGTCAACGACTGAGTGAGGCAAGTCAGGTCACATGTTGCGAGTGTTCTTTGATATTTGAGACAGTTTGCTAATAGCCTCTGCCTTTGGCTACTAGCCCACGCCCCCCACCCCCTACCCCGCCCACTATTCTGCTGGCCCAGTTTGTTTGGCTGTTAGAAATATTCTTAATTGTGCGCGTCGGCAATGTGTGCGGTCTCTATATAGACGAGCGAGCCGACTTCCTCCACTATATAGACACCAGACCTCGGGCAGACAACTTGCTTTGACTTTGCTTTGATTTTGAGTTGACGTAAATTAAAAAAAAACAAAAATATAATAAGTGAGCATGGCTGACACCGACTGCGCAATACCCTGTTTGCAGTGTAATTTGGCAATTGAATTTGTCTGCCTTGTTTGTTTCTTAGGTGACTCTAAGACCGTAACTAATGAGCTGTGACTGTCAAACTGTGACCTGAGGATATGCCGAGAGGGTAGTCTAAGTACAGCATGTTATATAGTCAGACAGTCATTGCTGTAAGTCAATAAACTCTTATCAACGTTGTGTACAGGGTATACAAAGTATAGCGGGAATAGGAAACCAGAACGAAAGGCCATCTTCAGCGCGCCGAAGGTAAACTACACTTGCAGACATATTCTTAGGCATATGTCTAAAGGAATAAATAATACCCAACCAATTATTCCTAAAGAAATGATATAGTAAACCGATTTGATACACTTTTGAATTTGACAAAGATATCTGAAGAAAAAAACAAAAAACTGACCATGCAAAAGTTATTTTGAAATAGTCGTCCGATGTGGATACAAGTTTGTTTATGTGTTTGCAGCATGGTAAAACTCGCATATGGAAAACAACAACATATTTCGTAGAAGAACGTGAATTTTGATCGATCCCTCGCATTGCGCTAGCTATTTAATATAGACGTACGATCTGGCCGACCGACGTTCATAAGAACGGACATATACAAGGTTTCCCGACTCTATCTTTAGGATTGGGAGACGGACAGGCTCGTTGATACTGAACAAGAATATATATATATATGAATATATACATACATACTAATGTGTTACACACTTCATGATCAAATTGTAATACCCTCTAAAAAGGGGCATAAAACACGCACACACACACACACACACACACACACACACACATACACACACACACACACACACACGAATTTCGTCGCCCTTCGCTGAGGCGTTTGAGCAGTGCGCGACTACGGGCCAACTTCAGCCTCAACCACCACGGCGCCCCCAACCCCTCGGTCCAGTCAAGTGCCCCAAACGGCAACCGCCCGCCCGCCCCCTGGCGCTTGCCCTTGCCGCCGCCGCTGCCGCATGCCACTTGTGTGCATTGTCTGAGGTGTGAACATTTTTATGACGACGCTGCCAACACGAGTGCAATTGCTGCTGTTGCTGTTGTTGTTGTAGCTGCTGCTGCACTTTAGAAGGCGACCTCGAACGCCCCGCCCGGCCCCGCTCGGCAGCCCACTCAAACTGCACCGCTTTGATTTTTGTGAATTTCTTTTTTTTTGCAAATTTTAAAAGTCAATTAAAGCAACTTGACAAACGCAACTGAGTGGCACTCAAGGGGTTAATTTGCTGTGTGTGTGAGTGTGTGTGAGTTGGCGACTATGTGTGTGTGTGTGTCTGTGTGTGTGTGTATGGCACAAAAGTTTGGCGCGCATTCAACGGAATTAGCCGCAATTAAATTTAATGCACAAAATTCACAATAATTTCAAATCTGACTAATTATAATTATAATAATAATAGTTGAGCCAGCGAGTGAGCCCATCTGTGGGTGTGTGTGTATATATGCTATATAAATAGCATATAATCATATGCTAGATTTTCTGCCGCGTCACATGCCAATCAGCGGCGGAATCGTGCCCAAAAGCGCAGCTAACATATACAGATACAGTGCAATTACAATAACAGCTACAGATACAGATACAGATACAGATACAGATACAGATACAGATACAGATACAGATACAGATACAGATACAGATACAGATACAGATACAGATACAGATACAGATACAGATACAGATACAGATACAGATACAGATACAGATACAGATACAGATACAGATACAGATACAGATACAGATACAGATACAGATACAGATACAGATACAGATACAGATACAGATACAGATACAGATACAGATACAGATACAGATACAGATACAGATACAGATACAGATACAGATACAGATACAGATACAGATACAGATACAGATACAGATACAGATACAGATACAGATACAGATACAGATACAGATACAGATACAGATACAGATACAGATACAGATACAGATACAGATACAGATACAGATACAGATACAGATACAGATACAGATACAGATACAGATACAGATACAGATACAGATACAGATACAGATACAGATACAGATACAGATACAGATACAGATACAGATACAGATACAGATACAGATACAGATACAGATACAGATACAGATACAGATACAGATACAGATACAGATACAGATACAGATACAGATACAGATACAGATACAGATACAGATACAGATACAGACAGCTCGAGCTTGACGCTGCGCTAATTTTATAGCGCAAATAAACACGATTTGCCACTTGAGCCTCATTGTGAAGCTCTTTTATTTGGCTGCTTCGCTTCTTCAGCGGCTCGATTTGAATCGTCGTGAATCGAATGAATAACTTTTGGTTTTTTTTTTCTTCGGTATTTGATTTTATTATACACTCTAAGAGAGGGTATTGTAATTCTGTCACTTAAAGTGTAACAAAGAGAAGAAGACTTCTGCAATAATATAAATTATATATATTAAGGAGGAATGATCGGTTGAAAGATAAAATGGAACTGGTTTGATTGGATTGCTTTTCTTCCGCAACTTGCCGCTTGCAATTCTCAACAGGTTAAAGCATCCTGTTTCCATCCCAGATGCGATAGCAAAGTCAGCTAAGAATATAATCAGAAGGTTTTTGAAATAACTTTCTTATATATAAAATAACCCAACATTGACCTCGAGCTGATCAATTTTTAATTAGAATATATACTCAGAAAGACCGTATTGATTCGATCTACTGTACCATTTGTCTACTCTGTCTATAAGGGTATTTGATCTTCGTAGTTTCTCGCAAAACCCCTTTTTCTTGTTTATTTATTCATTTGTTTTAATTTATTTTATTTTGTTATTTTTTCGGCTATTTTTAGCTGCTTTCACTGCTCTCCGTCGATGACTGCTAATTATGCAGCACATATTCATTCGGATTCATAGATTCATGTGGGTATTCATCAACATATAGCCATTTGAAGTGTGGCCACTCAGCGATTTGAGCACATTGAGCAAACAGTTGCGGACCTGTTCGATTTGTTGGGCTACAGCAGATGTGAATGAGTGTGAGTGTATTCACTTGATTCAACATTCGCTCCCAAGCGTTCAGTTATATTTCATTCAGTTTCTTTTGAAACTTAATTATTGCTAAGATAATTATAAATAATTGTCTGCAAAAAGGGGTTAATATTAATATTCGCGATTTTATTGAAGTGTGAATACACTCAAATGGCACATTATACTAGTTATTCATGGCGCTGATAGCAGTGTGTAAATATTTTTATGATTCAAGCACGAACATGCTGTGGTATATGAAACAACACCCAAATGAGTATATTCACAGTATATTCATCGCATTAAGATGAAGATTTGTGCACGAATATTATTCATGTCGCTGATATCAGTGATTTGAATGAATATATTCGAACTAAATATTCACAGCTATTCAATGATTGAAACAGAAATTGCCATATCGATGGCAAACAAGACGCTTATGAGTGTATTCACATTATATTCATTGCATTAAAAACTAGTTTAGCGCTTGATAGATGCTTAGAAGTCATTCATGTCACTGATAGAAAGTGAGTTAAATGAATATATTCACTAAATATGCGCAACTATTCGAAGGATTCAAAGACGAATTTCGGCCAGATGAGAAATATTCAATAGTATCGATGGCTAACAAGACCGAAAATGAGTGTATTCATTGCAATAAGAAGCTGAGCTTGATTTGAATAAATGTATTCACTAAACAAGCGCAACTATTCGAATGATTCAAACGAAACGCAACATGGGCAACAGTCATGACTCACAGCGATTGCTGACTGCTTGATGGGATTGATGGGATGAATGCATTCAAGTGCGAGTACTCGAAACTTGTACCTACTGCCAGCTGCCATTCACTTGTGCCGCCGCACACACACACACACACACACACACACACACACACATAATTTGTTGTTGTTTGTGGCTACTTTGCATGACCCGCGGTCATTGGCGCTTTAGCGAGAGCTCACGACGCGACGTCTGTTGTTGCCACGCTTTGTGTGGTCGCGATTAGAAATGTGTGTGCGTGTGTGTGTGTGTTGCAAGTTTAGCTATAAAATTCGCCAAAGCTTCAGCTCGCAGGGGGTGTGGCAACCAAGGGGCGTGCGGTGCGGTGAGGCAAACGGCGACGGTTCGTTGCGGTTCGTGTCGACCCATATCAGCTTTTGTTTAGCTTTAATCAGTTTATAAATACTTCGTCACTTGCATTTCTATAGAGCTGTGCGTTTCCCCATTTACAGATTCAGCTGTTGTTGTATTCACACTCACACTCACACTCACACACTCGCACTCACTCAAAAGTACTCACAATTCCTTACAGAAATTTCGCGTAATATCGAATTTCACGATTTCAAAAATTCTTGGTAAATCAGCAGAGGCTGTTGATTGCCGTTGACATGCAACAGCAGAGCACGTAGTCCATGGGCCAGCCAGGAGGGGTTACCACAGGGTGGCAGGAGGGTCTAGGGGCTAGGGGGCCTTAGGGGCCTGATAACAAGGCGAAAGCTAATAAATGTAGTTTCCAGTTTGATGTGTGCGCATTGTTGACGTCCTCCGTTCGCTCTCATCGCGTCAGCAAGAGCCAACAATTGAGGCTCCTTCCACGCCCTCCTCATTTATTATATCCACCCCCCCCTTTCACAGCTCACCAACGCAGCCTCTGCCGCTTGTCCGATTGTGCGCGTCGCAACCCCTTTTAAGCGAGGCATTTCGAACGCCTTAAAACAATGAAACATCGAGCAGAAATTAGCGGGGTTGTCTGTCAAATTTGATTTTGCTTTGATATGTCACTCCGAGGAACCGACCCGACGACCCGCCGACCCGCCAACCCCTCCGACCCTCCAACTCGGACAGCACGACGTTCCGAGCGAAGCTGAGCCACTCGATGATTTGCATTTGCGACGCTTGCCACGGCTGCAGCATGCAGAGGCTGTGGCTGGGGCAAGCTGGCAGCGGAGCAAGAAGATTCGCGGTCAGGGTCAGGTCGTATTGCTAGAGAGCTTTTGTAAGGCTAATAAATGCGGCAACTAATGAGCAAACATTTGAAAACTGTGTGTGTGTGTGTGTAGCACAGTGAAGCTTCAATTGCATGTACTAGCGAGAGAATATTTGTCAAAAAAAAACATACCTAAGTAATAATAATAGAACTAAAATTCAACTAAATTACAAATATCGATGACATATGTATAAAATTTGAAAACCAATGACACTTTAGGTAAATCGATAACTAAAATCAACAAAAAAAAATATCGATAGACGCTATTGATAATTAGCAATCACTTTACTACTTGTCATAATTGTATCGATAACATTTATCAATAGCTTGCGATAACAGCTACACGCTACGCACCTCAAGTACATCATATATTTACCGCTTCTTGTCATCATTTATAGGTAAAATATCGAAGACCTCGATCTCTTCCTGACCATCGAAAAGATATACATCATTTGCCTCCTTTCATGATTTCAATGTCAATATGACTATATAAACACATATCTGAAAAGTATCAATTACAATCGATAACAGCTACGATAGTCATCGATTAAGTTTACACCTCTAACATATTGTTCTACTTCAAATAATAATCGTAATGCATGCATATCTTTAGCAAAAATATTTCGGAACTATAGATATCGGTTATTTTTAATCATCGATAAGGCATTAATAACAATCGATAACAGTTATTGAGAGCGCCACAAGTGAATCGATAGCAAAAAAAACTAACAACTATCGATAACAGCTGATGAAAATTTTCGCTTACCCTTACTTCTTTTGCCTTCTGCCACAATCCCAACAATCAAGTATTTTTTTAACCTCGTTTTCTGCTGTTCTTCTTTTTTGCAGGATTTTCTCAACTGAAGAACTTCAGCGGCACCGGAACATGTCTACCTGGTAAGCGCGTGTACTCCCAAATACCCTTTAGAAATAAAAAGCATCGCCTAAAGGTAGGCAATGAGCTGGATCGGATGCAATCCTTGCAAGCTTTGCCAGGCTGTCCTTTGCGCTTTGACCAACAGGGGGCGCTCTCTTTATCCCACTCTCTCTCTCTCCCTCTCGCAATCTCTCGCTCTCTTCCTCTCTCAGCTGCACGCTAATTAATGGGCATTCCAGAGCTTCATTTCGAATTGGTTGCTCGCTGGGCGGGTTGCCTGGGCAGGTCCTTGCTCAACTCATAAATTCTCCAAATTGCTAATAAAATAAACAATTTAGCTTAAAACAAGCCAGCAAAAAGCATAAAAGAAGCACATGTGTGTGTGCGTGTGTGTGCATGTGTGTGAGTGTGAGGCAAAAGTTAACTAATGAAATTTTCATTTCCATTTCGTTGCATTCGCAACGGGCAATAAATATTTTCAACATACGCTTTTATACGCAATTTACACGCACATACATCTCACACATCCTCGACCCGAGGACATGTGCCTGTCACTGTGTGTGCGCGTGTGTGTGTGTGTGTGTGTGTGTGTGTGTGCTTGTGTGTGCTTTAACCCTTTTGCCACACACATGGCCGAAAAATAAAAAACAGAAGCGAAATAAGTGCGAGGCGCACATAAACTTGTCCAATAAGAAACATACCAAAATCCAATTGGAACGCTTGTGCTTGTGTTAGTTGCGGGGCGTGAGGGCAGCGTTTGAAGGCAAGGGGCAGAGCGGGGGGTAGTGCAGAGAGCATAAATTGAATTGTTTGCGCTAACAGCCGTAACAGCAAGAAGTTCATATATGAAAAATAAAAGGAACTAATTCAATTTGAAATAACTGCGAATATGAAAAAGAAAATCGGGAAAGGAAGGATATCTTTGGCAGGCCGAAGAATTAATACCCTTGTATACATTTGCCGTACAGCTTTGCAGATATGAGCGAATAGTGAAGCTTGGGAATGCTGAGATTGATAAACATATCCCGAAAAACATAATGTTCTGTCATACAGAATTCCTATAGAGCTATATTGTATAGTGGTGCGATCTTGGTCAGATTTGGCTCATGTCTGGCTAGCAAATGCCGAGTTTGGCCAAGATAACAACAAGAACATATTTCTGGACCGATCATTTCTCTGGCAGCTAAATACATGAGATAGTTTTCCGATCCGACGAAAGCTTAAAAACCAAGGGGCCAGTTCGCAAGAGAACAGACGGATCAGACGGAGGGTGGACGGAAGGACGGACGGAAGGATAGATATGCACCTGGCTATATCAACACAGCTGTCGATGCTGATCTAGAATATATATATTTTAAGGGGATATGATACAGCAGTATGTAATGAATGCAATGTTTTTTGTAGAAATACCCAAGTTAACAATTCATATTATGATAAGTCTATCGATAGGCAAGAGAGGGAGTTATATCCCTCCGATATCGATAAGAAGCTAGTTTGTGAAATGGAAGGCTAAAAAAGAGATTCTAAAATAATGAACTAATGAAGAAAATTAGAATAGAGATTGCAGAACATATTTCCAGCTGAAAACTCATTTTTCGACCGATTCTAGGCATAGAGCTAAAGTCTAATTCAAAATTTGCAATATGAATACAAAGAAAAACTATCTTTAGTTCAGTTTCAGGTATGGTTCCTGTTAACAGTTCCGTGGCGGAGCTAGAACCAGTTGAGCTGAACTAGTTGAGCTTGGAGCCAGTTCAAGTAGTTGTTGTTGCTGCTGCTGCTGCTGCTGTTGTCGGAGCCTAGTTAATTGCCTTTTCGTTGAGCTCGCACTTGGCTCTAATCTCTAATCTCTGGATAGCACGAACTTGGCCACTTGGCAGCACATTCTTGGCTATTCTGTTTTTATGGAGGCCTCAAGTGCGCTGCTTAAGTATTTTAGTAGCAGCCACTCGACGCCTGCATTCTTCACTTGCAACAACAGCAAAAGCAACAGCAACAATAAAGAAAAGAAGCCACTTTTGAGCCATTTGCGATAGCAAGACGAGCTCCACACAAAGGCGTCAAGTGGGGCAATTTCCCTCGACTCGACTCGAGTTGTGCCGTGCAATCCGCCAACCCGTGCCAACCCAGGCTCCATTCCATTCCATTCCGTTTTGTACCGCCTCGCCCCTCGCCCCTCGCCCGCCGCCCCTGCCGCTGCCTTGGCTTGTCTTGTCTGCCTGATGATGCACTTGTCCCGGCTAAGATTTTAATTGGCATTTTTTTTCCTTTTCATTTCTGCCTTTGCTTTTGCTTGCCGCGACAGGCTGACTTTGGCTCTGCTGCTGCCAGGACTTAACCCTTGCCTGCACCACCTCAGCCCCCGCCCCCTCGCTGGCCAACACGCCCACCACTGCCCCTTCGCTCGCCATTGCCATGGAGCGTGTCTAAGTTTTATTTGCTGGCCATGGCGAATGCATCTGCAGACCTGCCGCCCCTCGGCTGCTGCGCTTAATTGAAACAAACACACACAAAACACACACAAGCACACACACAGGCACATACACACACAAAACACACACAGCACATGTGGAACCAATCGCATTTCGCATCGCACCAGTTGAGTGAATCCTTGAATTGTTTTTAAGCGTCAGCGGGTTATGTGTTGGGAAAGTGAAGGGGGGCGTTGATGGGGGGGGCGAGTGTAGAGCTGTGACAATTTTTATTTATTTCTGTTTTTGGCTGTCCACCTGTAGAAACAATTAACATGCGCTGAGCTTCTTCCTTAATAACGATCAAAATATATATATGAAAAATCTCTTGTGCGGACAGCGAGCGGCGGGTTATTATGGTGCGCTCTAGAGCAGTGTCCGCTTAACAGAGTGGGATTGGCAATGGCCTGATTTATAATGATTTGACAGAAATGTCCGCCCAAGAAGGCTGTCCGGCTAATAGGAGTATCCGTTGGAAGGATTTTTAGTATACAAATAAATATATAATAATAAATATGTAATAAAATATATGTATAAATATATATATATATATTTATGAACCGAATCATCAAAATAAGTTTTATTTGTTTAAATTTTAATTTAAAAATAAAAGACATGCGTGAAAAATGGTTATACTCACAATATCTATTCGTAAGCAACTGAGTACAATGAGTATTCATGGAATTCTATGAAAACGAGTACGAGTATATATTTACATATACTTAAAATCGATAAATATATATTGTAGTATTTCAGTTTTCACGCTTTTCTGTAATTAATTTTTCGAAGAAAAAAACTCTTAAATAAAAATACAAATTATTTCTGATGGTTCAGTTTACGGCACAAATTTGAACCCATAATTTTTACACAGAACTTAGTTTCTCACATATGTATGTACAAAAAGTTCACAGCGTAATTCAACTTTTAATTTGTGGCTTTTGCGGGCTCAATTACAGATCAGCATTAAAATTTTTAAGATTTTCTCTATTTTTACAAATTTAACAAGCATTGAATTGAGTATCTATATGAGCATGTGTCGGGCACGCAACTATTCAATAATTTTGTCAAATTTGTTTAATTAAATCAAATTTTTTTAAAAAAAATTATTGCTATTATATATTAACGTTCAGTTGAGCTGTTTTTTGTTCACTATTGATACCCATTTGCTCTCTCGCGAGCGTGAAGCCCTTAATTTGCTGATTTCTCTTTGTGCGGCATTCGTAAACGTTTCAATTTGCAGCTTGCACACGAAGCATTTGGCTGAGAATTGAATGAGTTCTGATAAATCAATTGCCTCTGTCGCGTTTAATTAATGCTCGTAGCTTTATTTAATCGTTGTCTAACACAATCTTTATTTGAGCTAACCCCTCCCGCCGCCACCCCCTTCCCCCGCTGTTCAATCTCTCGTCGGCGACTGTGGCCTGTGGCTTGCGTTCTATGTCCGGATGTTCAGATGTTTCACAGCTCGGTTGTGCTTGCCGCATCCGTGTTATTTCCTGCACTCGTTACCGTTGCAAGATTTCACTAAACCAAAAACTGAGCGCACACGACACCACATTGCACCACACACACACACACACACACACACACACACATACACACGAACACACACTTGCCACAGTTGGTAAAAAGTGAAAGAGCAAAAAGTTTAGTGCAAAAATTGTGCTCTTCTCCTGTGTAAAACGCTTTGCACTTAAAGTTCGCTGGGTTCGCTGAGTCGTTGAAGCGGAAAGGTGGCTTAAAACAATTGCTAGTTGCGAGGCGACAAGCTCCGTGGCCGGAGCCAGGCCAAGCCCAGCCCAGCCCAGCCCAGCCCAGCGACGAGGCAAAG
The DNA here is from genome assembly GCA_018903485.1 of Drosophila littoralis. Classification (NCBI taxonomy): domain Eukaryota; kingdom Metazoa; phylum Arthropoda; class Insecta; order Diptera; family Drosophilidae; genus Drosophila; species Drosophila littoralis. The sequence goes on from JAEIGF010000591.1 coordinate 11,318,802, forward strand.
GGCCAACAGCAATCACGTTAACCAACTTTGACACAAAGCTACGGCTAAAACGCTTCAGCCGAGGGCCATGCTCCAGAGTACGCGGCACCAGCTCTGGCAAAGGGTTCAACCCGGAAGGAGCAGGGGGGAGAGGGGGAGGGGGCAACACAACAATGGCCGACGACGACGACGACGTGGTAAAGAAGACAAAGTCACACGGCAAGCAAGGAATCTAATTAACAATTTTCCATTGAGTGCGCAAATTACGACGAACACCCAAGCGGCAGCAGCACGCGCGGACAGGAGGGCAGAGGGGGCGGGTGGTATGGTGCAAGGGGGAGTCAAGGTGTGCGACAGGCTGGAGGAGCCTGTGTGCAGGTAGCAATTAGGCAGCAGACGCCCAGAATGACGTCAGGCAATGGCAAATTTAATACATATAGAAAGTCGCTTTCTTTGTCTCTTTCCTTTTTTTTTTTTTGAGGGGGTGGAGAGTGTGGTAAGGGGAGGGGCGCGGCAGCATTTGGGCACTTCAAAGTTCCAAGTAGAAAGTAGAGATGAGCAGTGAAAATCTGTGGAGAAACTTTCGGTTTGAATCGTTTTGAATGCTTTATTTGTTTCATTTCGTTTGCTTTCGTGGCTAATCAGGGTGCGGTTGTAGTTTTTGCCCAATACTCCTAGCATGATTACTTGGTATTAACTAAAGTAATCATAACAAAAAAATAGTTCGAGCCCTGACGAGGCTTTAGGCGAGGCTGGCGAGGCTCTAGGAACACTCGTTCCAGCCTTTAACGCACTCTCGTGAGTTGAAAAACAACAAAATTTTAAGAAAAATTCCTTTCCTATATGCATTCTTTTTTAGGTATTATTATTAATATTTTATTCTTATTATATTATTATTTTAATATTATATATATTTTCAAAAGCACACTTTCGAGCTAAAAGAAAGCTTTTCTATATCCTTACTTTCTCGTTGAAATTTGCAGAGCCTTTCATTAAAAATCATGCCTACATCTATCTCAGGGCCCTTTTAGTTATTTTTATGGTGCTCTCTCTCTCTCTCTCTCTCTCTCTCTCTCTCTCTCTCTCTCTCTCTCTCTCTCTCTCTCTCTCTCTCTCTCTCTCTCTCTCTTGCTGTGTCTCTCTCTCTCTCTCTCTCTCTCTCTCTCTCTCTCTCTCTCTCTCTATCTCTCTCTCTCTCTCTGCCTCTCTCTCTCCTCTCTCTCTCTCTCTCTCTATCTCTCTCTCTTTCTGCAGTTGAATACCATTAATTTCTTATAAGCATTCTCTCAATATGTATTTCCTTTATCGGTATCTCTCTCCTTCCCTCTTTCTCATTGCTTCTATCAAAGTTCTCTTGACCCAACTTGCTGAACTTGTTGTTCTATATAATCATTTAGTTTTGTTTCTTTCCTACACTTCTAACCCATCGTTGCTCTGAGGCTAACCGAGCTGATCCCTAGATGATTTCTCAGGTATACAACTGGCATTTTTGCCACTTTCTAGTATTTTCTTTGCTCCTTTTTCCCACTCAACTTGACAATCTAGTTGCTGCCCAATCAAGCTCTACCAAACTTCGATTTTAAAATATAATGTTTTTGTCTCTTCGACTGTACCAATTGAGAATCTCCATTAATTCCATCAAATTTGTTCCTTTTTGGGGTGCAAAATGTAACGTTTTTCTCCTTTAGACTAAACCACGAGGCACAGCTTTAAATTCCCATTTAAATTACTTTATAATATAGGTATTACATTCAGCTCTTTCTTTGCCGCCTCTCTCCCACTTTCTCCCGCTCTCCTTCTCTTTTTGCCTGTCTCGCTGTCGCCCTGCTTTCATTTTAGGTTATATTTGTTTTTTGATTTCTCAAGCAAATAATTCAATTTATTTTCTAATTAGTGCAAGAAAAACAAAGAAAAAGAAAACTGGCAAAAAGTCAACAAATGCAAATGGCACAAGCTGAGCGAGCGAGATGGCAATAGCAGCGCCCAGCTCACGCACACACACACACACTTGCAGAGAAACGCAGCCACTTTGACGCTAATGCAAATTGCAAATATTCCCCCCCGCCCCACCCCACCGCACCCCACCCTTACCGAATATGTCTGCGCTGCAGCTGTCGCTGTCGTCGCTGCTGCTGCCAGCGGCGCAGCCAACAACTCAGCCACTTTATTAGCGTATTTTGCCATGCAACTGTTTATGCGGCACACACACACACACACACACACACACACGCGCACGCACGCATACACAGGGCGTCGACTCACACATGAGCCACGAATTAGTCATTTTGTTGGTTACTTGATGCATGTCTCTTCCCAGCCCCCAGCCCCAAGCCCCAGCCCGCCTCCTTGCTGCCTAGCCGCCCGCACACAGCATCTGGCACTGATAATAAACGCACACACACTCACACACACATACTCATGCACACACGCAGAGCGAGAGCGACTGCGGCTAGCTGCTTTGCACAAAAATGGCGCCCGAGCAGGGACCGAGCATTCAACGTTGGGCGACATTTTTTATGCGCTTTTGAGCAAATTAGATTTCCTAATTAAATTTTCTAGTGAAATGCGCATAAATTTCATAAAATTCACTTCATGCCGTTGGGCGTGGCAAACGCTCACACGCTGCCTCGCCCGCGCTCTCACTCCCTCTCTCTCCCTCTCTCCCTCTCTCTCTCTCTCTCTCTCTCTCTCTCTGTCTGTGTGTGCGCTGTCGCCTTTCATTTGCTGCGACATTTTTCGCTCTGGAATTTTCGTGTCGTCGTCTGCTTAAAGTAATTAACTAAGAAAATTTTAATTGCTAATATGTTGTGATGCATGTGCGTGTGAGTCTGTGTGTCGCTGTGTGTGTGTGGTGTGTGTGTGTGTGTGTGCTAGTCTGCATGCTGGCATGTGTGGCTGCTGTGCTTCTATGTGTGTGCGTGTGTGTGTGTTTGGCATTGGGCGCCCTCGACTTTTATGTTGGCAAAACTTTCAATAATAAAGCTGTGTGTGCTGTGTGTGTGTGTGTGTGTGTGTGTGTGTGTGTGTGTGTGTGTGTGTGTGTCTGTGTGTCTGCGTGTGATGTGTGCTGTGTGTGCATGTTTCGGTGTGTGCGTGAGCTCATTAAAAGTGCGCTGGCACAAGTGTAAACATACAAGAACAAAATTAATGTTGCCTACTTTTGTGCGCGCGGAATTAACTAATTTCGCACATTTGCTCATCATCCTAATTGCATAATTAGATTTTGTGCAACACATAAACACAGTGTTGATTAGCGTCCACTCACATCTAACCCACATATGTGTATATATTTCCTTCACAGTTGCAGACTAATCGAATTTCAACAATTCTAACTATCAATAATAGAAAAAAAGCAATGCCCAAAATAAACTAGCAACTGGTTTATGCTATGCCGCAAAACAAATAAGTTGATACCTGAAATTAGTTTATCAGTTCTACAGCAAACTCGAAATGTTTTCAATGCTAAATGCAGCAGCTCAGCGCTTGAAATTTGAATATGCTTCGAATTGAATAAAATAGAAAATTTAATAAAAATACAAATTGGATTAAGCTCTTGTAGCTGACGCGAATATTTTGTTCCCGGCATTATTGATGTATATAAAACTGTTTGTCCTGATCGACTGACTGATTGATTGGTTAACAACGTACAGCACAAATGTGATGGAGGTGCACGCTAAGACGACATTTTGGGCAATTCCACCCGCAAGCGTGGAAAAGTCGCGAGAAACTGTTTCGTGAAACTCTTGTGTTTACCATACGATCGACCTCAGACTCATTTTCAAAGATCTTTGCACAAATTCATTTGAGGTGTGTTCCACGCTTTTTGGAAAATCCATTCTTCCTTGGTGGAAAAGGGGGTCAAAGATGTGTTGGATGAATTGTCGTGAAATACATTTCATTTCTAAGAATCTTTATGAAAAATGATGGGAAACATGTTTTACACCTTTTGCAGAATTGAAGTTTCCTCTTATTTTCAAAGTCCTAAATAAATACGTGTTTCATCGATTTTGTAAATTCCACCTACAAATGCGGAATATTGGCTGAAAATTTGCAACATTTTTGTTTACCAGCGGATTGGCTTTAAACTTATTTCGAAAGATCTTTGTGAGAAATTTGTGCTACGTCTTTCGTCATTTTCCGCTCTCTTGAATGGAAAAGGCGAGTCAAGGGTTTAAGGGAATACGTTTTTTTTTTTTTTTTTTTTTATTTATTTCTTTTGTTTATTTTAATTTTTCTGTTATTATCTGGAACAACTTAAATTAAATTTATATGCATATTTACAACTACTTATTCAACAGGTAAGTCTAATATACAAAATTTACAGTGTCGACTATATAAATCGATCTGGGAGGTCAATTGGGTGAGACCTTCGCAGTCTCCTCCGCGTTCGGACTCCTCCAATTCTACGCCTATTCAGAAGACGCCTAGCCAGACGATTAGGATGATTTCTCAGTCGAGGGAATACGTTGATTTCAACTTGTGGTTCTTTATTCGATAAGTTACAAACACATTTTCAAATATCTATGTAAGATATAACCTTAGACCTTGGGTTCAAGATAGTACGCCTTGCGGGAATTTGCTGAAAATGTGATAACTTATATTTGGAGAATACAAATCTGCAAGACAAGGCCGAAAAATACCTGGTTGTATATATGTATAGATATTCTCGATGAATATCAACAGCCAAGTCGATTATAGCCATGCCTTCTGTCTGTCGCTATGCAAATTAATCGCTCAGTCTTAAAGCTAAACTCTCGAAACCTTGCATAGGTTCAACTTTCTGTCAGAATCGGTCGGATCACTCGACTATATCACATAGCTGTCATGGGAAAGATCGATCAAAAACTAATTTCATGTATGAAAAACTTACTTTGCTTTGCAATATATTTTTCCTTTTGAATTTCTCCTCGGAATGTTTGAACCAAGCACAGCCCTTAGGCTTTCAGCTCATAACTGCAAGGCCTTAAGCCATTTATTTAATTTTCGCAGCTAGCCTCGATTTATGTTTTAAATGAAAAACTGATGCCTCGAACTGGACTCTAATCAGGATGGGGCATTAAGCTATTTGATATTTATCAATTATTACGCTCTACATGCAATTTCACAGGAATTGAGTGCAAATTGTAATTCGAATTGAATGCCTGGGCACATAAATTGAACATATTTAATACGCACACACACACACACACACACACACACACACTAGTCACTATTAATACTGATATTTTACTTGGGTATTTGGGGAAATTGCCTTTGCCGCATTTCGGTTTTGTAATTCAAGACGCCGCAAATCGCATTCATTACAGCGATTTTCACTTCAGTTCGCTGCACTCACAAGACGCGACTCGGTTTTATTTTTGTTTGCTTCACGCATATTTAGTGGAAAATACGCGGCGACTTGCCCGGGCCGGCCCCTCCATAAGAAAATAAGGCAGCAATATATGAGAAGGATACACGTCAGCGCTTCACTTGAACAACTCGACAGCGACAACAACAACAACTTCGACAACAACAACAGGAACAACAACAACGACAACATAAATATGCTTCTACTTAATTTTTCATATCGAATTTCAATGCGAATTGGTTTTGGGTAAAGAGCGCACATGAGTATGCGGCATGTTTTCAGCATCTTTTTCATGCTCTTGTTGTTGTTGTTGTTGTTGTTATTGTACTTTCCCAAAAAACACACTGTGACTGACGCTGACAAGACGCTGCTCTCCCCCCTTTGTCTTGGCGTGCATCTTTTTCCGGGTGCTTCAATCTTCGATTTGCCTATTGAAAGGCATCGCCGATTTGCTGGCTCCTCGAGTCAGCCAAGTGGCGAGTTGGCAGCGCTGATCAGCGGCAAGACAAGATCCTCCCCCCTTAAAGCCTCCTCCTCTCAGGCCACCTCCTCCCAAACCTTCTCCTTCTCTCAAACCTCCTCCTCCTCCTCTAAGGCCTGCTCCTCATCTAAATCCTCCTGCGCAGCTCAAACACTTGCCAACTTAAAAAAACAACTCATTGCGCGTCTGTCAACGCTCATCTTCGGCATTTGCTGGCATCGCCTCAGCCTCGAGGTCCTCAAGACGGCTCACGGCTGCTGCTTTCACTTTCCCCCATTTCGAGGGGTTCATGACGATGTCAAGTGGTGTCTTCCTTGAAGGAAGTGCGAAACTAGATACAATTATTAAATATTTAAAATAACAGACAAACTCCCCTCCCTTCTCTAACCAGCTGATTGCCAGAGAGCAGTCAGTGGAAAGATAAACAAAAGAGATGAAAAATTAAATTCAACATAAAACAGAACCACTTGAAAGTCGCGCTTCAGCGCCGTCCAGAGTTAGCGAGCAGGTTATGCTGCTTGGGGGGGGTGAGGAGGGGTTGGGTCTGCCAATGTGTAGGTCATGGGAGCAGCATTGAAAAAACGCTGTGAACTAATTTTGACAAGGAAGTCGCTACAGCGAGAGACAGCGAGATAGAGAGAGAGAGACAGAGGGAAAGGCAGGCAGTCGCACTGCAAGAGTTGGAACTTAAATTGAATTGAAGTTGAAGTTGAAGCAGAAGTTGAACTAAACGTGGGATAAGCACACGAATTAAAAGCGATTAAATGAGTCAAACGGTAGTAAGTATGACCAAAATAAGGCAAGTAACATATGAGTTGAATGTTGATTGAATTGAATGCGATATTGAAATGAATTTCAAGTAGCCAAATATAAAAGAGCAGCTTAGCTCTGATATACAGATATTAAAAGAGAGAGGTCGAGTGAGAGAGAGAGAAAGAAAGAAAGAAAGAGAGAGAGTTGCACTGAAAGATTTGATTGAAATTGAAACTTGGATGAAGTTAAAGTTGAATTAGAAGATGAAATTGTATTACAGACTTTATGTAAATTGAAACTGAGTTGAAGATGGAGTCGATATTGAATTAGTAGTTGAACCAAAAAATTCAAGTGTGAAACTTTGGAAGCAAAACTCGATTCAATGATTATTACGTAAAGTTAATAATAATGTTGCGAAATATCAAAACGGGACAGGTAACATAAGAGTTCAATGTTGATTGAATTGAAAGCGATATTGAAAAGGATTTCTTATAGTGAAGTATAAAAGAGTAGCTTGGCGAGAGATAGGAAGAGGGAAAAGAGAGATAGAAAGAGAGAGAGGGAGAGAGAGAGGGAGAGAGAGAGAGAGCGACAGAAAGAGGGAGAGAGAGAGAGAGAGAGGGAGATGCAGGCAGTTGCACTGCAAGAGTTGGAACTTAAACCGAATTGAAGCTGAAATTAAACTAGATGGTTTCTTCGATTGGGCTTAAGCGCAAGGTTAATATCCATTAAACAATTGAACAGGGTTCGCGAACCAAACCGTAGGGCAGGAAGCTGGTTCAAAGCGTAAAACGAAACGCCCAATAAAGCTTTTAGAAAAGAAACCTCAGCTGAGAGTAAATAATAGAAGTGAGATTGAATTGAAATAGAATAGAAAACAAAACTAGCTGTTGCTCCAGGGCAGAACACACGGCTAAGCTGTTTTCTCGTTGATTGACGCTTGTAATTCTCAACTAGTTAAGGCGTTGCGGGTGATTCTTGACCTGGATGTACCATAAATATTGACAACAAAATTGAACATCCATAAATGTACTCATAACAATTGCAGGCTCGTTGGCTGCCAAGGACTTTGGCATGGATGGCCTAAACGGTTTTGGCGTTGGTCCCAATGGCAAGAAGAAGAAAAAGAAGCGTCGCCACAGCCGAACAATATTCACCAGCTATCAGCTGGAGAAGCTGGAGGAAGCCTTCAAGGAGGCGCACTATCCCGATGTCTATGCCCGCGAGATGCTCTCACTGAAAACGGAACTGCCCGAGGATCGCATACAGGTGAGTCACACATTGAATAGATTGTGAAGATATGTGCATGAATGAACTTGAATGACTGGCCCGAAGTGCCGGGTAATTTGATATTATATTCATTGCCCAGCCCCAAGGGAATCGCTTAATGAATTAACGAACTAATTACATCCGTTGTGCAGTTGCGCTTAAAGGTGTTGCCCGTGTTGGCAAAACAAAGCAAAAAGCGATGAGGAACCAGACGTCTTTCGCTTGGAGTTGGGCCCCAGCTTGTCGGGCTGGGCTGGTAAGGACTGGCTGAGCTTGTGTGTCAGGTATAAGGCAAGGAATTTGCATTTCCTTTTGGTCTCATTGTCTTTGTTTGGATTGTTCTGTGCTGATTTTTCACACCTCTATTGTGCGCTGCACAGACAGACAAGCAGACAGACTAACAGACGGACAGACACTTGCCCATTGTGATCAGCCTTGCACTGGTTAATACCCTGTTCGTTCCTAATAAGCAATCAACCTCAGCTGCGGCTCAAGTGCAGCTCCAACAGTTGCCCGACAGAGTCCTTGCCCGCACAGCCACGTCAGCCACGTCCTGCTCTGAGTTTGGGGGCTGCAGAAAAAAAATCAGCTACGTTTGCGAATTTATAATTAAGCATTTTAATGGCCGTTATTGTTCTAGCTAAATGCCAGCCAGGGCAGTGCGAGCGAGAGAGCGCACACCATAGAGCAAGAGAGCGAGAGAGAGGGGGAGATGGTGTGTGCGAGTGTGTGTGTGTGTGTGTGTATGTGTGTGTGTGTTTGCTGTGTGTGCGCTTTCATCGAGTGAACTTGAACGCCGCCAAATTGCCACCCTTAAAAAGCATGCGCGCTCTCTCGCTCTCGCAATGAGTTTGATTAGCAAAAAAAAAATTTATGAAAAAAAGAAGAGAAAAAACACACGCAAAAAATTTGTGTAATTATGGCGCGGTTACTTTAGCCCCTCTCCTGCAAATTCTCCCCCCTGTCCATGTACGAAATTTGCCCTTTTTACCCGCATCGAGTGCGCCACTCACAGAAAAGGGAAAGGGAACGGGAACGGGAACTGTCACTGAAACTGGAACGGACTGCGGACTGGTTCTCGGTCTCGTCCCCTCCCTCCTTTCCAGGCAGCCGACTCAAGTGCCCAGGCACTTAGTTTTGGCTCATGCTGAAGGCTTGACTTCGATTGGCGAAGGCGCGAGTGCTTGGTGTACTGGAATTCGTGGTTAATTTATCGATAAGGCTGCACAAACTATCGATAGCTTCAGTTGCCAGCACGATATCGAAGCACAGTCTGATTAGTTATCGATATAAATTAGTTGTCTTAAGTGCAGCAGCTTACCTATACACATACATTTACACATACATATATATATATTTCAGATGTATCGATTTCAAATTAATCGAATCAAATTTTAACTATCGTTATCAATGCACAATAGCAGTCCCATTTAGCCGCAATATACATTTTTGTTGTTAAGAGTTAAGAAACTCTGTTAATCTGAATTGGTAGAAATCGATAAATATCGATCAACTATGGATGTGGATAAATGCAGCTCTGTGAAATGCTAATTGCACTTAATTAAAAAGTTTTTCCTACGTACACGGAATATGTGGGAAGTAATTAGGTTCCGTTGTGGTTTTTTTAATATCGATAAATATCGCTTGCCTATCGCTGCCCGTTTTGTGCCATCTGTGCTGCCTTTGACAATGTGATCCTAATGTTAATTATGCTTAGCATTCGCCCATCGCTAATTCACAATTAATTACAGCTCGCCTATCGATTAGTTCAAATGCAGCTCTGCTAATTACAATCGCTATTTAGTTGCATGATTTAAGCATTATTAACTTACTAATCGACATCAACAAATCCTTTGCGGCAGCACACTTAGACCACACTTGCTCTCGCTCTCAATCTCTTTCCCGCTCTTTTGCTCTCGCTCTCTCTCTCTCTCTCTCTCTCTCTTTGCGGCTTGCTCTTATTCTGACAAGTTGCAAGACCCTAGCTGAAAATTGAATTTGGAGTGTGTAAAATTTTCCAATTATAGACTTTGGAGTAGCACACACACGCACACTTACACACACACACACACACACACACACACACACACACACACACACACACATACACGTATGAGTGGGCACTTTGACGGAGCTTCGCCTTTGGCTTGCTTGGGGGCACATGAAGCACTGCTAAAAGCGAGTCCAATTAGTAGCATTACAACTAACACTTCAATTCTGGCCCAGAGACGAACGAACGAACGAGCCTCGCTCTACCTCTCTCCCTATACCCCCCCCCTCTTTCCCTCGTTAACGGTCTTACGCACTTGCCTGCTCTCTCACTTACTTGGCAATAACGGCAATCGTCATCAGCAGCAACAACTGAGGCAATGGCGCCAAAGTACGGCCATTTTGTGTGTAACTGTTGTCGGTTGCAGGGTTGCCCAGGAGAGGGAGGCGCGGGGGGCGGGGTCTAAACTCGCCCCAGCGGGGTTGGCTAGTGGCAAGACAGAGGGGGCGGGGAGGGGAAGGGACGCACGATGCTTGGCGTAAATTTGCATTTAACGTTGTTTGCGGTGCCCGCAAATAGTCAACGACTTTCACTCTGCCAGAGTGTGTGTGTGTGTGTGTGTGTATGTGTGTTGCTTACAGCATGTGGGCGTATGCTACACCCACACACGCACACGCACACACACACACACGCTCAACAGTTAGACAACCACAAAATACTCTAAAGACCAAACGACCGCAACGCAGCAGCTGAGCAGAATACGACCCCAAACACATACAGTCGCACACGCACACTCACACACACACACACACACTCACACACAGCAAATAGCCTGCAAATGTCATGCAAAATAACGGCACTATTTGTCTGTCTGTGTGTGCGTGTGTGTGGATTCTGGGAAAAAAGGCTTTAGAAATCGACTTGATGGCGCCCCAAAAAACTAACAACAACATCAGCATATAAGCACACACACACAAACGCACACGCAGAGTCAGCTTAGCACGCACACACACATACACATACACACGCACGGCGCTGTCTGTCGCATGTGTTGCATATTTTCAGGCACTTAAGCTATTTGCCTGAAATGTGCACAACAACACACAACTGACACACACACACACACACACTCACACAGTGAGTTATCATGTGCAAATGCAGCTAACATGGCCCGCACCGCCCCTCCGCACCGCCCACATTTGCAGTTGAAGCCAAAAAAAGCACTCGGTATTGATTTTAATTGAAAAATTGTTAATTTTCCATGCCAGTAGCAGCAGCAGTCGCAGCAGCAACAGCCACGCCCCTAGCTAACACACACACACAAACACACGCACACACACACATACACAAACACACATACACAAGCACACACACGCACACACACAAGCCGCAGCTCTTCAACCTTTTGCCAAGTGAACTTTTTGTGTGCTGCCAATTTTAGAGCTCGCTGTGTGTGTGTGTGTGTGTGTGTGTGTGTGTTAGTCAGGGCATGTGTGTGTGTATTATTGTTGTTTTTGCTGCTGCTGTTGTGTTCTGTGTCTGGGTAATTACACATTTGTGTGTGAATAATTTCCAACCCCGCAGCGCAGACTAAAATGCATGGCAAAATATTTGTTCGCCTTGGATTTGGGAATTTTCGTATTTTAAATTTGAATTTGGCTTTGAAATTCGCATTTGCTGCCTCAAGTGGAATGTGTAGCACACTCGGGCATTTCAATAGTTTTGACTACTAACACACACACACACACGCACACACACACGCACAGTTCGAGCAGCTGTCCTATTGAAGGCTGTAAATTTGCAGGAAATTTTAATTGATAAGGAAAGTTCAGAGGGTATTCCAGGCTTTGATATACTCTCTTTCTATATGCACCATAAATGTGAGTGCGCTTATATCGAATTCTAATAATTCGATTTGAGGATTTTAAGCGAAAGCCCGGCTACTCGTTCAGCCGGCGACCTCTATTCAAGTCAAATAAAAGTTCTTATGCTTCTCCAATTATACAGGTTTATGGCTTTAGCTTAAATCAATGTGCATTTGAATGAAAGCATCCTTTAATATATATATATTTCAATGTTGAAGTATATGGCCAGAGATTTGGCACCTTTGCAATTGGCAGACTGATCTTCAAATTGGCATGGGAGCAAACAGTTTGAATACCTGGCTCGAAGCTATTCACAGGCCATCAGCTGTCAGTGGGAGGTGCTCAAAGCCTTTAGCCCCGCACAACTAATTTCTCAAAGAGAAAAAAACGATGGAAAATAAGAAGAGATCTGTGTAGAAGAAGCAGAAGAGCAGCCTACAAGTTCTACGAAACTAATTTACTCAAGTGGCGACGCGTCGTGGGGCCAAAACGTTGCAACAGGCCACAATGGCCGCTTGAAGCTTCAATAAAAGATTCAGATTCAGTTGGTTTCTTGAAACTAAAATATGCAATCGTCATTGGAGGCTTGGAGTAGCTGCGGCCCGATTGGCAGCCTCGACAACGCTGGCCATGGGAACCGACCTCGATACCGAAACCGAAACGAGCCGAATCGCCCGGATCGAGCGGATCGGGCGGATTCGGTGTGTCCAGCGGCTGTTTGGGGCATTCGGGCAGACTTGTGGCAGACATGTCGACTCGCCGTTGCTGCCACTTGACGCAATGCCGTCTGCTGCGATCGGACGCCGCCGATCGTGTAGCCTCTGCTCGCTCTCCCGCCCTCTCTCTCTCTCTCTCTCTCGCTCTCTCGCTCACACATTGAGCCTGTCAACGCTGCATTTTCTCAGGCATTTTACTCAACGAATCTAGAATTCTGATGATCATGATCATGATCATGATGATGATCGTCGTCGAACTTGTTCACTTTGGCCGCCTGCCTCTGCCTCTGCCTCTGGGCTGGCCGACTCGAGTACCAATTCGTTTAAAATGGTATCAGTTCTAAGAAAAATATTATTTTTTTATAATTTCTCGAGTGCGTTAATCTGTTGAAGAGTTGCCGGAGCGAGTGGCTCGACCCTGGGCCCATGTTCCAGTCGTTCGATCTTCGGCTTTTGGTTATGTGCATAATCACGACACCCGGGCGGACCTCACACCCCAAGTAGAAGTAGTTCTACCCCCGCTCCCCGCTCTCCGCTCCCTCCTCGACCCGCGCCCTGCTGTTGGTGTTGACGTGCCCCGCCGAACCAAAATGAAACGTCAATTTCAAGCGTTTTTCCTGGTAATAATTAGTAGCTGAGGTGGGCATTTAAATACTTGGCGGTTGCCATCATCGTTTTCCATTTTTTATTTATATTTTCATTTTCAGTTTCTTTCTTTTTCCAGCACTTTTTTTTCTTCGTTTTCTTTAATATTCTGCGTATTTTTGTATAAAAATACGCGCACAACAGCCAAATAATGCATATAATTGCATTTTAAGTAGTTGCTGCCGCACGTTGCTGCCGCACGTTGCTGCCCCTCGTATTGTGTTACCTACGCGTTCCCACCTCTGCTCCTCCCTCATCCCTCGCTCCTGCCCTGGTTGTCAATCCAGCGTGTTAATAGACCTCGCCCGAAGCTGTAGCTCTGGCAGGCTGTTGCTGTAAGTGGTTTTTAATTTTCTATACATGAAATTCCCGGAAAAAATGCAACGGAAATGCGACAGCAAGTGGGTGGCTCGAACTCCAATTGGAATGGTGACGCCAATTGGATTCTGTAACAGTAGATTGGGAATTTTACATTGCGCATCCGTTGATTCAGCCAGAAATTGAGCAATATCAGCGCTCAGTGCCAAAAACAATTAGTTATACAATATAGAATATATATAATATTAAATTTAATTCCTTTAATAAATGAAGGCATTCAGGTCTTCAGCTCTGCTCAGAACATTTGTGATAATCTTCTGTAATAGTGAGTGTAGGCTATCAAGCAAAGCTGTTTATCGATAACATGACGTTTGCCAAAATCACCCTGCTTGTTGGGCAAAATCGATGGGGAGCTTGCAAGCCAGACATGATATACCGAAAGGTAGCATTGCGATATCGATAACATTGCGATAAAGAAATGTCACTTTATTCAATAAAACAGCATACTCTACAAAATATCGCTAAGTAGCTATTCGAAACAAGGTGCGCTGTCTATCGATAACATGACGATAAACAAAATCTGCCTTAATAGCGTTTATCGCTGTTAAGAGAGACTGAACATGAGAAACCTGTCTGTCTGCATGTTTGTATATCGAAATGACCAAACTAAGAGACAGAACTAAGCCTTTTTTCTTTTTCCCCCATTCTTTATAATATCGATAAATATCGATTTTGGGACATGGGTTTTTAAACCACTCGAAAATTATAAGAGCTTGCTGTACCTTACTTGGAATGCAGGTTCTCTGAGTCGACATATTTTACTTTATGGATAAAACAGATCAATATGTATGAAGAAGATAATCGAAATATTTTTATAGGTAGCTCAACGCTGGGACGCTTACGATATCTTCACTCTATTTCTTTCTCTTTCCCTCTCTCTCTCTCTCTCTCTCTCTCTCGTTGTTTCTTACTTGTACTGATTGTAAATCCAAGTGCCCATTAATTTGTATTTGTTTTTCAATCTGCAAATACTACTTAGCTTTAGCCTAGCCTAATGACAGCAACCCCCAGTGACAAACGGACTTCAATTGGATCAGCTATAAATATTTGCATATGAAAGTTGCCCTCCTACTCACTCGTTAAGCTATATAATACCCTGTAATAACCAATAACAACAACAACAAGAACAACAAACACGACCAATGGTCTGGATGTTGTTCTGGTCTGGGAACACATGTAAAAGTCAATGGCAACAATGTGTAGCTCTGTGGTTTGACTAAGCAGCAGGGTTGGGCTTGGGTTCGTTAAGGGCTTGGGTTTTGGGTCTTGGCTGTGAGCTGTGGGCTGTGGGCTGTTGCCAAGGGTTGCAATTGCTTGGGCAAGTGTGTAACAAGTAACTGCCAGTTGATGCTGCCTGATGAGGCTGCTAATGCCCACGATGTTGTTCCCGCTGATGACGATGATGATGACGATGATGATGATGACACGTGTAAGTGCAGCAACATTGTCGCAATTATCCGACTGTTAGCGGCGACAACGACACTGCGTTTGCTTATGGGAAAGAGGAAGGGGAAAAGGAAGGGTAGGGGGCTGTGGCTATTGTGTATGGAGTGTAGCTGGGGAGGATTGGGCTGTCCGGTTGTTTCTTTTTGCCTGCTTGGCTGGTTATTATTAATTTGCTGCGTTTTGTTTGCTGTTTATTTCGAGAGGGTATTTGCCACCCACAGCGCGAAAACGTGACCTTAGCCTCATTTTGTTGTTGGCTCAAAGATAATGATTTTTGCGCAGTTAAAAAAAGGAAAAGAACGAAGAACGCCACGCCGAAGCTTTAATACCCTTGAAATGAGCCTTTTTTTGAACTGTGTTGATAAAATGCGAAGTTCTTTCATTTGCCCACTTGATGCTAAAGTGTAAAACACGCGCGTTTTTTCTTGCCTCACGCTTGCAATTCTCAACTGGTTTAACCTTCGAAGGGAGTACAGCGCACTTGCCATGCTACACTCGAGATTCTTACAGATCCAGCCAGCTGTTAGCAAATCAAGCATATATATATAAATATGTATATGTATATTCCTGAACTCGGCGACGTCTCCTTCTTGGCAACAAAAGCATAACACCCTTAGGCAGGACTAGCTGAGGGTAACAAGCCCAAGAGCTGGCCAGGAAACCCACGCCAGGGGCGCTCGACACGCACGCATTGCCCATGGTTTCTCTTAGTTGTTGTTGTTGTAGACTTATTAGCGCAAAATGAGCACAGAGCGCAAACTCATTTAGATCTCATCGGGCAAATTCATCATCTCGAAATATTTTGGACGCTTTTTTTCTTCGTCAGTCAACGCGGTTGTTGCCACTTTTTTGGTGCTTTGAAGTGGGAAAGTAGCTTGTTAAACACTTAACGCTTCAGCTGATGGCCCAAATGGATTGCTTGCTGGGCGCCGGGGGCGGAGCGGTTGGTTGTTCGGGGCAGTCGCCTTCATTGGCCATTCAAGTTTACTTAGCCGGCCGCAAATGCGTTCATGTGAAAACTGCCATTGGAAGCGTTATCAATTAATCAGATGTGTAATTGAGGCAGCCAGCGAAACAAATAATTAGGCAGGCATAACGATCTATCAGTAATCGATAAATGTGCAAGGCAGCTGACTGTTATCGAAATCCCTCTAAAATTATTATATGTCTTATCGATAACACCGACACAAAATCGATACAGTTACCAGCTGGCATTTATCGAAATACTTATAAAATAATTAAATGTGCTATTAATAATACCGTCGGACATAGTGCACATATCAAAAATCAATCGACATCACAGTCATCGGTATGACTGGAATACATCTAAAAATATAGTTCTAGCTTGTGACGTTTATTGCTGGCTCAAAAGTATGTTTCTAGAAGTGTTTACATAACGGACCGAAGACAATACTAGCTTTGTATTAAGTGGGTATAGGCCCTCTACATATATAAATCGATAGGCAGCTTTTAAACTATTGATAACTTTTGGTAGGCAACATCAATAGGGAGCCTGCAAGCCAGGCGATATACATCGCAAAGCAGAACTATATCGATTATACTATATCGAAATTGCGGACTGTACAAAGTGTCGATAAGTAGTATATAGGCACGAAAGTAATTATAGCCTATCAAACAACGCCGCTTATCGATAACATGACGTTTCAAGAAACGTGTTGTCGATAACATTTAATGGACGCACACGATAGGCAGCTAGCAAAGCAACGTTAAATTTGATCGGGCTAAATAAGCCATTCGAGACAAATTGCGCTTTTCTCACAAATAAAGGTTGTAAGCAGCGTTGACTATCGATAACATGGCGATAAGCAAAACTCGACTTCATGGTGTTTATTGCTCATTCAACAAACTGAAAAGCTTTGATGGGAACCCAATTTTTTTATGAACACCCCACTCAATTGAGTCATCTAAAAAGCACGAAATAATTTTGGAAATAATTGAAACACCTTTGCCAGGTGTTGTTGTTGTTGATGTTGTTGCTGTTGTTGTATTGCACATTGAAAGCAAATCAAAACTCATCAAACAATTAGAGCAGTCGCTAACAAGCCGCTCTCCGAAGCGCTGTCATCATCGACATGATGATCATCGCGATTAAGACGATGATGAATGATCGAATCATTCCGGGGCCAGGCAAGAGGGCAATCGATTGCGCCGCCCGACTGAATGAGGCCTATTATCGAATTTTGAAAAGCGTAATTATCGCATGACAAATCAAACGTTCGATGCTTGATGCTTTATACAATTTATTTACTCAATAAATATTATCGTTCAAATGCCGGCCGATCTGCGAGTTGCTTGGGAAAAACTCAGCGAGCCGCAAACACAGCGAGGCGAAACCCAAATCAATTTCTAACACCCACAACAGCAACAACAACAATTGTTGTTGTTATTATTACACATTTGATTGGGGACTCGACTCGACTTGAGTGTGTCTGTGTGTGTGTGTGTGTGTGTGAGAAGAACCCTGGGCCAAGTGTTTGGACAACGGAAAATTAGTCATTCGATTTTTGGAAGCCACCTAGCTGAATAGATTTCCTGTGCCGCCGACCAATTAACCAATTGAGCTCAATCCGTGCCGCGCTCCGCTCGTCAGCATTTCGACGGGTTATCGCAACTTATGAGACATACAATTAGGCCATAGACCCAGCCCAGCAGAGCCAGCTCCAAACCAAATACCAAACTTTAATGATCTCTCTCTCTCTCTCTCTCTCTCTCTCTCTCTCTCGCTCTCTCTCTCTTTCTCTCTCTCTCTTATTTAAATACCTTGTTAGAGGTGTTGGTTACAATGTTCGCTCGATAATCACAATTTCTGGCAATTGAAATCGGCTAAAAGAGTTTTCCGAACACTCTTTTTAATTCATATATGTAAATATCATTTATAACTCTGATTTATTTGATCTATATAGAGGGTAATCTATAATCTATAATTCTGTCACCAGAAATACTTTTGCTCTGTTTCACTCGCTCTCTCTATCACTCTTCCTCACTCTCTGTCTCCCTTTCTTTCTTTTTCTCTCTCTCTCTCTCTCTCGCTATTTATCTACCTGTCTTCACTTTCAGATTGAACGATTACAGCAGCTGCTAAAGAATAAACTAATTAAGCCCTTGCTTATTTTTTTCTCTTTCGCCAATTTGTTCTCACCTTCACTTCTTGGCTGTCATTGTTTTTATACCCTGTAACCATTGAATATAAGTGAAATAGGGCGTAATGCTTAAACATGTGTAAGAGATGCCTTCTTATCGTATAATATACATAGATTGGGTTTTGGGCTTTGGATTTGTCACCAAAATGAAAACATGCCCAAAATCAAAAGGATTTCAATTTGGTGTAGGGTATGCGGCTAGTCGTGCACACTCGACACTTTTTAATGGCTTCGTGAATAGGTACCATGTAGAGGTACTATGAAGAGGTACTATGGAGAGGTATTATATAGAGGTGCTATAAAGGAGTATATTAAAGAGGTATGTTAAAGTTCGCACAGAGTCTTCACAAGGTCCTCTTATGTCAGCCTCTTACCCTCCCTACCTATCTTTCTCTCCTTCTTTCACCCCCCCCCCCCCCTTCGCTCTCTCCCTCTCTACCGCTCACTTTCTCGACTCAGCGCTACTTCGTACTCATATCTATTTAAGACCCAGCTGGCATAACTGGCACCTTGGACCCAACTCAGGTGAGTTCGTCGTCAGCTCTCAAGTGGCTGCTGTTGTTTTTTTTATTTTCAATTGTCGCGTCGCCAGTTTGCGCTGCTCAACGATTTGCTTTGGAAATTAAGTATAACTCATTATCGCAATCAAGAAATCCTTTTGCTCGCTGCCCTCTCTCTCTCTCTCTCTCGCTCTCCCCCCCTCTCTCGCTGTCTTGTTTTCTCTCTCTCTCTCTTTATATATATCCAACTGTGGCTTCTTCTTTGTGCCACACTTGACAAGTGCAACAACAAGAGGCAACATTTTGTTTGGCTCGGCATGTTGTTGTTGCTGTTGTGGTTGTTGTTGTTGTTGTTGTTGTTGTTGTTGTTGTTGCTGTTGTTGCCTGTGTTGCACACCAATTTTCTACTCAAAACTTATGACAGCCAATTCGAGAGAACGAACGAAAATTATACAGACACTCGGCGGCTGCTCATCGCGTCGAATGCTGCCCGGCCTGTGTGTGTGTGTGTGTGTGTGTGTGTGTGTGTGTGTGTGTGTGTGTGTGTGGTGGCTGAGGGGAAGGGTATTGACTGAGCAGGCAATAGGGAGGCGGTGAGAGGGGGGGTGTCAGCTGTAGGGATTTATATAGCTGCTGTTAGGTGCAATGCGATGGGGGCGCATGACTAAACACTTTTTTTCCTTCTTCTTCAATATGCATGCATTTTGCTGGCCGGCTACCCGGCCACAAATCCAACTCCAGTTCCATATTTTACAGAGTCGCTGCCCCACAGCATGCCCCTAGCCTCTGCCTCTCCGGCCCGCCCCGCCCCCACAACGTAGCCAGTGTGCCGCTTGTTGAAATCAACATCAAACCTTTAATTTGATGATTCTGCAAATAATTCGTCGGTTTCGGAGTCGTTGACGTTACCGACCTCTGCCTGCCCAGACACCTCCAACGACCCCCCCTCCTCCACCCATCCGCATGCATTGCCCCTCTCGTGAGTTTAGTTTATGGATGAGTCGCAGAGCTGAGCTGCTTGTTGATTTTTCCAGTTGTTCCGCAGTCGCTGCAGACGAGGCGTGAAAATATAATAACACCTTTGTTTTTTAATTATATTTTGAAATACCCCCCACCCTGCCCTCCCCGCGCCAGACATCAGCCGCAGTCAGCTGTTGCGAAAAAAAAAACACAAGGAAAAAAAAAGTGAAAGGCTTCTGCAAATTAACCAAAATTTGAAATAGTCGCTAAATTAGACTTATCATCGGGGCAATTCATGTTCGCATTCACAATTGTTAGTAGTGCTCGTTATATTGTGACTCAGAGCGCGCCGTCGAGAGTCGCTGAACCACCCGCACCCGCATCCCCTCTGTCCCCGCTCAACAAACGAACCCTACAACTATCGATTGTTATTGTTATTGTTATTTTTTTTCATTTGTTTTAGATCGCACTTGACTCTACAGCGAGGGGGTGGGAGGCGGGGGCAGCGGGGCAGTCACTTATTTGGCTCAATCGATCGATTTGGCTCTTAAGCTCGCCCCCAAGTTGAATGCACGATTGAGTCGAGCCCCATAAGGTGCTCGCTTGTGTAACCATTTATAGCCATTGTATTCATGTATATAAGCATAAATAAATAGATATATGTATATCTCTTCTTCAGCTCTTCCTTAGCTGGTATTATGTTTGCGGAATGTGAATGGCATATGTATTTGACTTTCATAGAAACTCAGTTGAGTCCAAAATCTGGCTGAACTTATTTATATGCCCGAACTTTAGTCCGATTATGGATGTACAGCTTATAGCGCTTAGTTTTAACCTACTGACACTCATTCAAAAATATGCTCAATTTAAAATACAACATAATTTTGACAGTGCCCATTCTTAAATAGACATCAATTCAACCATTGTGACATCGTCGCAGTTGCTCTGGGTTCATGTTAGCCTGGAACTTGAGCCAAGTTCTGATCAGTTACAATCTATTCGCACCTCTTGGCTGCTGAAGTTCCCCTTTTTTGGCACAGCATGAGGTTTATGGGTAAGCGCCAGGTGTTGTCTAAGTTTTCCATTTTCGATTTCGACTAATCAGATCCCGAATGCTGCAAATGTCATTTATACTTGAGTTAATGTGAATCTTTGTTCGAGTTCGAATGTTGTTTCTCTCGAGGCTACAAGCTGGATTTCAAATCGAATCGATTCCGACACGAAATTTCATATTTTATTTGAACATGAACCTTAAATCAGTCGAGTCTAGGCCTGAACTTGGCAATATCCAAGTAAAAATGTTTTGGAACAATATTTTTTTTATTTTTATTTATATTTTATTTTGGTTTTTAAAATATATTACAAACAAATAAATAGTGAAGAAAATATGTCAATATAAATCAAATTGGAAAAACAGTTGGAAGCAGCAGGCCCCAAAGAAAGGGCGCTGGTTCAAATCATTGACCGTTGCACTGACAATTTCTTTCACTGTGCAGAAAAACTTACGAAAATGACTTTAATTGAAACCTTTTAAAAGCATTTTATCTAATACTGGCAGCTGGCAACAGGCCAAGCTCTTAGCTGCACCTCATTATTGCGAATAACAACATCATCATCATCATCATGGTCATCATCATTATTGTTATTATTATTAACATCATTTGACAAACTGAACATTCAGCAGTTTTTCAGCCATTTCTTCAGCGTTGGGCGACAGCTAACGAATTTCCTTCCGCCCGAGTTTAGGCTAAACTGTTGTCCATTTGCTAGAAAAACAACAACAATAACAAATTTGTGACAGCTTGTATACCCTAACGGACGGCATTATAGTTTTGTCTTGAAGTGTGCAACGCATAAAGGGAAATGTGTCGGTTTCTGCATAGTGTATATATTCTTGATCAGCATTAGCAGAGAAGTCGACACAGACTTGTTTCTACTCAAACTAGTCTCTCAGTTTTCGAGCTATCTTCACTTTTCAAGGAAACGTCATTATATTCCAGGCAATGCCTATATCGCAACCGGCTGGATCGTACGACTATATCATATAGTTGCCATTAATGGATGAAAATTAAGTCCTATGTTTGAAAAAACATTTTTGTATTCTCGAGATATCTTCACAAAATTTTGTATATACGATTATTGCAATGCTCTTCACGAATGAGTAAAATCTTTAGCATATCGGAATACTATATCATATAGCTGTATAGAAGAAATCTGCCAAAAATTGAGGCTTTGTATGGAAAGCCAGTTTGTTACTCAAAACATCTTGATCAGACTTGGGTCTAGCCGGCTTTAGCATGCTCTTTACTCATAAGTCAAATCTTAACCACATCGAAATACTATATCATATAGCTAGACTTCCAACATATATACAAGCCCGCATAAAATCGGAGTGCTATATCTATATATATATCACATATAGGAACAATCTGTTGTATATAAAGAATTTGCAAATGAACAATTCCCAGTCTTACATCTGGTAGGGCATTTGGCATTCGGTGCGTCACAGAAAGTTGTTCTTTCATGTCATTGTTGTTGTTGCCGTCGCTAAAGGGTTGTCGCACCTGGTCCCTTGGCTTGGTGTCGGGCAAGGGAAGGGCGGCCGGCAGGGGGCTACTCTGGCTGAAAATTAGGCGCGACTGCGTGTTATGCAATAAGAGCAAATAGTTTGCGAGCACTTTGATTGATGGCACCGAAACTATTTAGCTGAGTGAGGGCGGGGGGTGTGGCCCATACAGTGGGGGGGGGCAAGAGCTGGGGTGGGCTTTAACAGTCGTTGTAGTTAGTTGTGGCTGAGCGAGTCTTTAAACTCAAGTAATCCACACTTTCATCTGGCCGTGAGTGTGTGCGTGTATGTGTGCGTGTGTGTGTGCCTGTATTTGCAGCATATTTTTCAATTATGGCCAAATTGCGACAAAGCCATGCTCTGCCCATATACAATTGACATTATAAATCGCATTTCACGCTAATTTGCAACAAGAGGCTGCGGCTCAAAGCCAAAGACGCGTCGCCTTTACAAACTGCTGATTAGTAAAAGAGCGGGAGACGGGTGCGAAGTGGGGGCAGGGGTGGGAGAGGGGGGAGGGTAAGTTGCGTGCTGTAAATAGAAAAGCAGCCAACCAACAAAACGAGCCCAAGATCCCAACCACTGGCCACAAAAAAAGCTCAGCGAAAATATATATATTTTACAATTTCCAAGCGGGTCCCCAGAGAGAGCGACGGTGGCAGGAGAGGATGGGGTGAGGGGGGCGGGGTGACACTTTAAGGCGAGGTGGGGTGGGGTAGTGCTTGAAAGACCAAACAAAACACTCGACCAGATTTGTACAAAATTAATTTTATAGATTAGAAAACATTGCGAGTGGTTGTTCGTGCGTCGAGTGGCAACTGCTCGGAATGGCGGGCGGGCGGTCTGCTGGAGGCGTGGCACATTTGTGTGTGCCAAGGCGCAATGAGCCTTGTCAGAAGCTGGCGCTGCCACCTGCCACCTGCGCCCTTAATTGAAGAATTGTCAACGAATTATGGTTTCATAATGGACCAAGCGGCACAGCATGCAGCAGACGCAAACAGAAGCCCGGCCGGAGACCGGAGACCGGTTACAATCCAGGTAAATGCCGTGCCCCAAAACCGTAGCAAGCTGCGTGTAACGCGCCACGTTGTGCACTTTATCAAACTGTTGCAATTTGTGGGCGTGGCGCCACGCGGCGTCGTCTCTCTGGCTGCGTTTGACACTTCAATTGGTTTTGTCGCGCTTCGGCAATAACAAAAAGCAGAATAAAAATAAAAATAAAAATACGCAACGAAACAGTCAGCCGTAAAATACAAGAAAAACACTTAAAAGACTTTTTTCGGCACTCCGAAGACAAAATACCCTTATACAGATGCGCATCCTACTTATAGACATTAAATATTGCCCATCAATTGTTTCTACTGATTGAGTAAACCGACTTGATGAGCTTTTCCGCGTGTACGAGGAGAACTGTGTAGCTTGTCAGTGCCAAATGCTCAAGAGATCTTGAAAAACCGAAAAGTTTTGCCAAACAAAATTCGTCCTCTTCCCTTCTGTATGATATAGTATTTTTATTGCTAGTACTGTTAGCTATCATTATCTGAAGAGAAATGACTCTCATATGCGAAATCTACTCAGAAACTAGACGTTACCAACTTTAAGATATATTCAAAATATCCGATTACCCAAAATTGGGCGAAAGTGCAAATCAGATGATGAAGAAGAAGATTTCGTGAACACAATTGAAGGTAACCCTTAGCGGTTACGCGGGGCATGGCCAGCTGTGTGTAGGTGTGGCACGGCGCATGGCACACACACACACACACACACACACACACACACACACAGCTAACGCACACGCAAATCAGACAATTTGTATCCAGCGGTGAATATAATTGAAAAATGATTGGTTTACCATCAATGAAAATGATGATGACAACGCAGTGACAACACTCATGTTGTTGTTGTTGCTGTTGTTGTTGCTGTTGTTGTTGTTGTTGTTACTGTGATTCGCTGTCAATGACACGCACCTGCAGCTGTGTCTCCGATTGTTGGGTCAATCGGCCATTCATTCAGCACTCACCCAAAAGCCGTTGACGAGTTTCTTGTTGTTGTTGTTAATTTGTACTCAATATTATCGAATTGATGGGCATTTGCTGCATTTATGCACATAAATCACTTGTTGACCGATTAAAAGATTCAAATGTGCGATTAGTGAATTACAAACGAGGCTCAAAACAGTCATGACTCCGACAGGAGAAAGCTAAATAGCGTGCTAAATAAATAGATAACTAGATACATTTAGTAATAATAAACTGGCGGATATTCCCCGGCCTTACCCGTACCCAGTCCGTAGCTTAAAATTCCCCAGTTTCCGCCCGTGGGAAAGTTAAATCGACTGCCCTAAACTCCAAGATTTTCTGAAAAGTGTAAAAACTGCTCTCAAATGAACTTGAACAAAGATCTTTGCAAATTAGTTTGAGGCGGAAAAAGAACGGAAAAAGATGTCATTCAAACGTTTTCACTCATTTTCCACCTTTGCGGGTGGATTTGCCAAAACTACGGTTCCAAATCAAGCATCCAACAAGTTAAATATTCTTTACCTATGAGATTTTCTATATTTATATCGACTGCCCTAAACTCCAGCCATTTTCACCAGGTGGTATAAATTCTCTGAAAGTGTAAAAATTGCTCTCAATAAACTTGAACAAAGATCTTTGAAATAGTTTGGGCGGAAAGAGCGGAAAAGATGTATTCAAACGTTTTCACTCATTTTCCACACTTGCGGGTGGAATTGCCAAAACTACGGTTCAAATCAGCATCCAACAAGTTAAATATTCTTTACCTTGAGATTTTCTATATATATACGCTCTAAACTCCAAGCCAATTTTCACCGAGGAGGAATAGATTTTCTGAAAAGTGTAAAAACTGCTCTCAAATGAACTTGAACAAAGATCTTTGAAAATAAGTTTGAGGCGGAAAAAGAGCGGGAAAAGATGTCATTCAAACGTTTTCACTCATTTTCCACACTTGCGGGTGGAATTGCCAAAACTACGGTTCCAAATCAAGCATCTAACAAGTTAAATATTCTTTACCTATGAGATTTTCTATATGCTATACGATAAGTTTAGGCAACCTTTTTGGACTAAAATTATGGTGCAAATTTTAAGAGATTTATAGAATTAGTTATGCACGTTTTCAGCCTTATGAGCTGCTAGCTCTTTTAATTCGGTTTATTTCTTTTTTGACATTTTCGAGCTGTCGCTTAGCTTGGCCCCTCGCACATTGGGTTAGCCTGGCCTCAAGCTCAAGCCTGAAGCTGGCCACAACGGCCACCAAAACACAATCTGTGTCAGCTGGCGGGCAACGCGATTCGCCCTGGCGGGCATTGCGGCACGTCCGTTCGAGGAATTTCTATTTAGCCCAAGCACCGCAAGGGGCAGCTGCTATTTGTGGGGCACTTGGCATTATTGGCATTTAGAACTTATTAACATTAAATCGCTTTCACCCGCTTCCATCACGCTGCCCGCTCTCCGCTCTCCGCTCCCCTTGCCCAGCTGGGTCAGCTTGGCGCCTGTCGGCGCAAATTGGAAATTCCTTCATTAATTCTAATAAGATTATTAGTTGCCCGACGTCGCCAGCGAAATGCCAAAAAGGCCAGCCGCAACTACAAGGCCCAGGCCCAGTTGCGGGTATTATTTGGAAGCAATAATCGAATAATTTGGCCGAAGGTCGAACGACGGTCGTTTCCTGTATTTTGACACCTCGAAGTCAACTTGAATCAGCGACGCGGCTCGACATGTTTGTCCGGCGCTTTTGCGGTTGAGGCTCGTGTGAAATTCAAATAAATAGATAGCAACCCAACCCAAGCCAACCCAAGCCAACCCAATCCCAGGCCGGCAGCCAGAGCAACGCGTAAATCCAATAAGCATAAGTGTGCGCGCTCCCGCGGGACCTCGGGCCGCAGGACGCACAAACTGAAAACGAGTGCCAAATGAATGAAATTAGCGCACGTTAATCATAAACAAACCAAAGACCCAGGCGCAGGCACAATTCGGGGGTTGGGTGCGTCCGTTTTTGCCGTAATCCCTGGCTTGGATGAGCCGATGAGCAACCCTTTGTGCGCACCATTTGCTGAAGTGCGCGATGCGTATAAAATAAAATAAAACAACGGCAGCAAAATCAACAAATTGCAACAGTTCTCACAGAGGCGGGCGGCATGTGGCCTCTGTCTCTCTGTGTGTGTGCGTGTGTAGTTGCAACCTGCTGTGTGGACACGCGCCAACGGGCAACGGCCAACGGCCCTGCACTTGCCAATTTGTTGATAACTACTCAAGAGCGAAACCAGATCAACCGACAAACCAGCCCTGCCAGAGACAATGCACTCCATAAGTCTGAAGTGTGGACTACTGAGGCATAATGACAATTGGCAGTGCGTCTCCAGCTGTGAAAGCATGTGGCTAGCAAAGCTAAATGCTCGGCCGAGCTTAGACCCGAGACTGGCTTTTTAAAAGGGCGCTTAGCTAGAGGCAATCCAACCTATTTCGCATTTCACAACGGTCTGAAATGTAAGCTCTTTTACATTTGTACTCGTTTCTACTTTGTAAGCGAGCACTTATTGCTGTTATCGATAGCTTATAATTGTTATCGATAGTCAACGTAAACAGTTCTACTACTTCTTTAAATATATACAGCAATTGGAGATAAACGAAGCCGAAGAGCTAGCACACTCTGAATAATACTAACATGTAAAAATATGTTTGGAGTATTCGGGGTAATTAGCAAAGCTATCGATAGTCCTGCTGCTATATTACGGTACTATCGATAGCTTGCCGATCAACCATGCATTCGTGCCCGAATTTGCCGTTATTCAAGCAATTAAAGTGCTTCGCATGTCGTTCGAATAACATTTCAATGCTAAATCAAAGTCTGTGCCAAGTGGCAATATCCATTATGTCAAGGTCCAATCATTGTATAATAATGTTTACGTTTGTTTATCTTTCGTAATTGTTAATTGTTAATGCGTTTTGTTGTAAATTAAATTACTTAACGAGCTGAAGGCTCATTTGGTGCGACCCCCTCCCTCCCTCCCTCACACCCTTCCGCTCGGGTTGTATTTGAGTGATATTTGGTCTTAACCCTCCGCTCGAACATCCCCCGCCTGTGGCAAGTCGTTTAATTAGAAAATCGCAACCATTCATTAATCATGATGCATTTAAAATATCATTTCAAATTGTTATTAATAGTCCATGGCAATGGCAATTGCAGCGCCGCTCAATGTCAAACAGAGGTCATTAATATCGCGTCGATTCAAGTTAGTCTACATAAAAACAACTGCGAGTGTTCTAGTCGGGCGTGCACGACTTGGTAGATACCCTGAATTTGATGTTAAATATTCCTAAACTGTGTTAACCATACGACAGTTCGCATACCAAGTTTGATCTTATATTTCTCGAGTTGCGCTCAAAAACCCTTGTCTCACAATCGATATTTATCGATATTATGAAAATAAATTGAGATATCGAAATAAATTGATAAGCTAACTGTGCATATGGCCTTGGAGAATATAAATATTCAATCTTTGGTCTCCAGCCCTTGTAGTTTACGAGACAGAGAAAGACAGACAGAAGGCATGTCCCGGATGTCCCTGAAATGATATACTTAATGGAGTCGCAGTTGTTTACATATAGATTTGTGGAAAATCATTGTACCCCATGTTACCCATATTCAATGGGCTTAGGATAGATAAAAGCTGGTACGAGCTCGTTCCATCTATGGATAATCGCTGGGTATACGAGTGCCTCGACACCAAAGTCAAGCGTTTTGTTCCGTTTGTGTAAATTAATACTTGAAACTGAAAAAAATTTGTATAAAATATATATACAACATTTGCAAGCTGAGTAGGACCGACTGGTATATACCCTGTATTTAGTTTATCTTTATTTTAGCTTCTCTTTTGATCTGTAAAGTTCTTTGACATTTTGAGGAAGACTTTCTTCTATAGTTTCGAGAATATAAAAAAACAAAAGACTTTATAACAAAGCTAGCTTCTAGCTAGAAGTACCTCAAGCCGCCAAGAACTTATAACACCCAGCCGCATGCATTTTGTATACTTGTGCAGGGTATAAAAAACATTTTGCAATAAATGGGGCCAGACAATTTTTGCATTCATATTTTGTAATCGCAAAGCTGAAAAAGAGTTGGGGCATAAAAAAAACACGCACACAGAAAAACAGAAAAACAAAAAACTCGCGAACGTTAAACTCATATGAAAGTTGAAATTGAAGTTCCAACTGCATTGTGCATGATGGGGCGAGGGGCTGCGTTAAGAGGGGGGTGTGGGAGGTGTGGATGGGAGTATATGGAAAAAATGCCGCGAAATGCTTTGCCTGAATGTCAATTGAATATTGCATATAAAGTGGAACGGGTTGAGCTGCTGAACAGAGGCCGAAGCTAGGGACTTGACGGGACGGGACGGGACGGGCTGGGCGGGGCAAGGGGTAGGGGGTAGGGGATAGGGGCTGCACGTTGTCGTTATGAAATTTCCACACGCCTCAAATGGTTGACTGACTGACGGAACGGACCGACTGCCTGTCGAGTTGATGAAGTAAACCAATAAAAGCCGCATGCCACACAAGCTGAAAGCCACGCCAAATCCCCTCACACACAGATGGGGAGAGGGAGAGGGACAGGCGGGGGGTCAGCGGGAACAGACACTGCTTGTCGCATGCAATCGAATGCAATGCGCTGCACATGTCACCTGAAAAGAACGAGCTGAACTCAAACATACAGCCCGCCCCATATTCCGCCCCACCTGCCATCTGCCACATGCCACATGCTGCATGCAGCATGCAGCATGCAATTTGCGCAATTTTGCAGCACGAGTGCGCAAATATTTGTACTTTATGCCCGGCCTCCACACAGCCCGGTTCCCATTGAAAATCTTTGATTGGTTACCAATATTTTAATTATGGCCAACAGTTTGAGCCGCAACGGGCCGCCGCTCAAAGCTGACCTTTGTCCAGGTGCAGCCAGCCAGGCGAATGTCCTAAATTGGTTTCACATTTGCCCAGCGCTTGGAAGACCCTAAGCTGCTCCAGCCGCTGCTTGAAGCATCTTTGAACTTGAGGCCAGGCCAAATGGCAGCTATCCAATGTTGACTCTGAACTCTCTGCCAGACAATTCTCTAGAAAAGCACACAACCATTTAATTAATTTGAAGCAGAAACGAAGAGCTGGCAACTTGAGCTTTAAGTGTGATTAATTGTACCCAGCCCAAGCTCACTTACGATCCAAATTAACCTAGCTTCAAAGCTTCTGCGCTCGCATCAGCTTTTGGCTTACATGCGCTCAAGCTTGGTAAAACGCGGAGCTTTAAGCTGAACAGAATATGTACACTTAAATAACAATCCAAATTTACCAATGGAAAAAACTGGTAAAATTTTAGCTTTAAGCTTGACTTTGGACTAATAGAATACGCGCATAAGAAGCTTACCAATGGTTTTGTATTAAACAAAATTGAGCTTTAAGCTTGACGTAAAAGAATAGAATATTAAAAGAATAGAATATAATAAAAAGAAAACTTTAAGATTTAGTAGAAGAAAACAAATGGAACTTTGAGCTATAGGTGCACTTAATTTTAGTCAGTAAAGAAGCTTTTAAAGAGCTTTTGCTTAAAGCTGACCTTGTTTTACTTTTAAGCTGCAAACAAAACTAAAGCTCTCTGTGGTTACAATTGTGATCGGTCAAAAGTAAAAGAGGGAGAAAAAAATACAAGACGAGCTTTAAGTTAGATGAAAAGTGTTCAGTTTTAGCTTTAACTCAAGCTCGGAGCTATGAATACATGCGTTAACCAACAGCAATTAAATGTAATCCAATCTAATCTAATCCATTTCTAGATGCCAACAGCAAGTATTTAGTGCAAAGGGCAGCATCCATCCCCCCCTATCATTTGAGCATTTGTCGTGATTCAATAAATCAAATGCATTTGGCTCTACGCAAGTGGGCGTGGCAGTGTGCTGTCGTCAGTGAGGCGCATCCTCATATTGTGCGGCAACCACTTGAGCAGCTAGGCCAAAGCTCTTGCCACCAAAACTGGCCTTGCGGCCAGTCCAATGGCTGGCGCTACCCCAAAAAGGGGGCGCGTCTTGCAACGTTACGGAACGTTGCGGCCCATAAAAGCGAGCGCCGGCAGCCCGAGTTCCAATAATAATAAATTTTCAATCAGCAAATTGACATCGTGATTCTCAACGTATTGCCAAATGCTGCGGGCGGAGCTATTGGTCAGGGCAGGTTGTGGCAGGGCGGGGCGGGCCGGGGCAGGGGGAGGGTGTGTGGTCAAGTAATCATTTAGCCAAAAGCTGTTATCTATATTAAAGTGGACTAACTGGATAGCATCAGGATTACCCCCCCACACGCTAGCTCGCACTTTGGTTTATTTAATGGTAGGATCATTTGATGGTATTTCCCATTGAAAAAAAGTCAAACTATGCGCCTCTGTGAAACACGGTCGCAATTAGTGTATGTGGAATATTCGATTTCGCATCGAAGTAGCGAAATATTTTTTACTTAACCTTTGTAAAATAATCATGAGGCATAAAAGTTGGGCTTTAAGCACAGTCAACATCCAGAGATATGCGGCGCTTATGTTAATGCGTGTTTATTTTGACAGGTGGCAACGCTTAATGCAATAGCTGTGTAATCGATAGGCACAGCTGCTGACATGTACTTATCTTCCGGTTAAATTTGCGCTTACATTTTAAGATAAATAACTTCAGATAATAAACTTTAACAAGCAGCTAAAAGCAGAAACAAAGACACAAATTGAAGACTTCAAGATTTAAGTTGAATAATATGTATACTACTTAGCAGGAATTTCCCGGCCTTGACCGTGGCAAGTTTTGTGCTTCAAAATTAGATATAACTTTTTTAGCCACTTCCCTTAGAGACATTTTCAAGTCGGGCTAAATAACGTGAATTTCTATAAGGACCCCCAAATCTTAGACCCCCATTTCCACCAAGGAGGAATGCATTTTTCGAAAAGTGTGAAACATCCCTCAAATGAATTTGAACAAAATCTATGAAAATGAGTTACAGGCCGAGTTTCATTTAAACTGCTTTCGCGATTTTTCCGCACTTGTGCGTGGAATTGGGGCTGGGACTGGAGCTGGGGCCGGGCGTTTGGGCTGCAGGCCCTATAAACATACTTTCGTAAGTTTAGCTTTCCAATGGGCAGCCGAACAGGCTTAGTGAACAAATAATACGATTGGATTGTTTACATAGAGAACGAGGTGCAAAGCAGCGCTTAGTGACCACCACACCTTAACACACACACACGCACACACAGAGGTTGGCAACGAGTTTCCGTTTTGGGGCAAATTTATGGCATTTCCTATTTTGATTTCCGCACTCAAAATGGACGCTCGGCTGAAGCGACAGCTCGTTGGATGCTATCATAATGAGAATTGAATTTGCATGGAAATGAACGCAGGACAAGTGAAGAGGGCGGGGCTGGGGGTGGAGTGGAGTAGGAGCGCTGTCGATGTTGCATGCTGCACAGAGGCAGGCAGCAGCGTGGCCAAATTGCAAAATGATATAATTCAATGAGAGTTGATTAAATTATCAGTGCTCGGAGCTCGGCTTGTAAGGGGCACGGGGAGAGCTGCTGCTGATGCTGATAACGAGAGGGGCAGGGGGAGGGGGTTGCTGTGTGCCTCGCATCGACTAGGAGCTTTTGGTGGCACGGCCAGCGGACCCACAGCAGCAGCAAATTGGGTGTTGTTGCTGTTGTTGTTGGTGTTGTTGTTGTTGTTGCTTGTGTGCCTTGTTAATGAAATTTTCCGCTCCTTTGGCAGACGTTTGTTTACATGACGCTGTGTGTGTGCCCTCGTGTGTGTGTGTCTGTGTGTGTGTGTGTGTGTGTGTGTGTGTTGCTCTTGCTATTTATTATTGCAAATTGTTGTTGCTGCTGCTGCTGCTGCTGTTGCTGCTGCGCCTTTTGTCTGTTGTTGCAACTGATGATGATGACGTTGACGTTGCATGATGAAATAACAAACCGGATTAATTTGATTTCGTGTTGCCCCGGAGCGGCCCATCGGGCCCAATTCTAGCCAAGGCAAGGCAAGGCAAGGCAAGGCTTTTGTGTGCCAGCTGCCCAGCTGCCACGCCCAAAATGCTCTTAAGTGCAGCTCGTGTTGCCCGCGCTCTGTGTGTGTGTGTGCATTTGCATGTGTGTGCGTACGTGTGTGTAAATTAATTTTGCAGCAGTTGGCAGCTCCACCTGAGCAACAGCCACAACAACAATAACAACAACAACAACAACAACTACAACTAGCGGCAGCTAGAGGTAATCGCATCCTACAGCCGGCTCGAACACCATCGATCCAATTCCCATGAGTGTGCTTCACTTTACCAAACACTGGAGGCACTTCCACAAGCCTCCAGCGAACAACAAGTAGGTGGTGCCCAGGTCGGGCGTGCACGACTGAGACATACACTGCACCAAGCGCTGCAGCGGCTGAGTTCGAAGTTCATGTTGTGCACACACAAGGCTACGCTTCTTCTTCCTGGATAATCGATATTTATCGATTTGGGGCTGAGTTATCGTTGATTTGTTGTGAAAGAAGAAACAACGCTCCAAATTCGACCTTTTCATGCAGGACGCGCATCCATACAGAAGCTATATCAACAGATAGCACTCAATTGGCATGATGTTTCATTCCACTCCGTTCCGTTTTACAGTTTGTAGCACCAAGTCATGAGCAAAAGTAGCTTTACGCAATGAAAATTGTCTGCGTTTTGGGTTGTTTATGGAACTATGGAACTAAGAAAGTTTTATAGAATCCAGAGCACTCGAATGATCTACTGTTTGATTCCATGTCCTTTCAATATGAGAAATGTCAGAAAATAGGATAACAATTTAAGCATCTATTTAGCACCTAAGGCATAAAAAGGTTATCTCCTTATTCTTTGGCTCGCTCTAACGAGCGCTTACTGTACAAGCATGTACAGCAGTCCACTGGCTTGATGTTCCATTTCATTTCCGTTTTGTTTAATTTCCATTTCATTCCTTACCCACTTAATTCCATTTACATTTCTTTCATTCCCATTTCGTTTAAATTCCATTACATTGCATTCCCATTTTCATCCATTCCCATTTCGTTTAAATTCCATTTCATTGCATTCCCCACTTCGTTCCACTGCCATTTCGTTCCATTCCCATTTTCTTCCATTCCCATTTCGTTCCACTGCCATTTCCTTCCAGTCCCATTTTGTTTGATTTCCATTTCGTTTCATTTTCATTTTGTTCTACTCCCATTTTATTTCATTCCTCTTTCCCGTCTTGCATTTAAGCCCATTTTTTATGTCAAATCTGGCACTTGGCCAAAATGCGTCTTAGCCACTAAATTTAGTGGGCTGCAACGAAGCGCACTGAGTGGCTGCTAGCCATTTTGGGCTCTGCCAATTTCTCAGATGCCCAAATTTATGAGCCAAGTTGTCAGTTGCAACCCTCCCACCCCCCTACACCCCTTCTGGCCCGCCCCTGCCAAGCATAAATCATTTTATGACGCCAAATGCGTAGGCACCTAAGGGCCCAACTGGCAGAAGCAAATGCCAAAACACTTTATCTTCGTTTTCAGTGGCTCTTGCCAAGCCCCTGCCTACCCCGCCCCACCCTCTATGCTCCCTCCCCCGAACAACGTCACCCCCACCCCCCATCCCCTCTGCCCACAGCCCCTGCGATTTGTTGCGATTTGTTCAATCGCTCAGTTGTTGTTTTTTTTGTTTTTGTCGTTTTGCCACGTCTTTGGCCCGTGCCAAAAAGAATTTCAGCAAAAATGTCGCCACATTGCTGTACAGACTTAACCAACACTGCCCCGTCTCGAACCAACCCCCTGCCTGCCCCCGCCGCCCTCTCAGACGACGC
Source organism: Drosophila littoralis (assembly GCA_018903485.1). NCBI lineage: Eukaryota > Metazoa > Arthropoda > Insecta > Diptera > Drosophilidae > Drosophila > Drosophila littoralis. Next base: position 11,352,723 of record JAEIGF010000591.1, read on the forward strand.
CCCTGCCCGCTTATTTTTTTTTTTTTTGCATGCCAACCTATTTTGCATATTTTGCTTTTTATTATAAATTTTCATTTTGCTTGCCACTGGTCGTCGTCGTCGTCGTCGGCGGCGTCGCAGCCACTTCAGTGGGCAAATCTTCATGCCACACCCCCCACAGCCACCGCCCCTGCCCGTACCCCATCCACTAGCTCCTTTACAGCTGTCGCACTAAAGAGTGGTGCCTGTGTCTCTCGCACATGACTAATAGCAGAACTAAACGATTTGATGGACCAGAAAAATGATGACTTCTTTTTTGGTCCTTCGACAGACAGTTCTCTTGCTCTCTCTGGGGTGGACGAGGTCCTTGCTGTCTGTCTGTCTGTCTGTCTGTGTGTGTGTGTGTGTGTGTGTGAGGGTTGCTAACTCAAAGTTAAATCCTTTGCTTTGACTTTGCCCCGCCGCTATGCATATAGAGTGGTTCGTTCAGTGACTCTCGTCCTGGCTCATCCTTTTCGTGTGGCAAATCCTTTTATTGTGACAGTTGTTGTTGTTCTGCTGTTGTTGTTGTTGTTGTTGTTGCTGCTGATGCTTTTGTGATCAACATTTAATGTTTTCTTATTATTGTCACACATTGCTGTTGTTTTTGTTGTTGTTGTTGTTGTTGTTGTTGCTGCTGCCGCATGTTGCATGAAAATCGGTTTAATGTTTTGGAAGATAATCTAATTTGGTCACTTATATGCGAATATGTATATTATTTGCTATTATGTGTGAACACAGAGCAAAAGAGACTCCCTCTCCCTCTCCCTCTCCGTCTCTTGCTGCTCGTGCTGTCATCGGCCGCTTTGGCAGCGTCTTTCATGTGGGTGCTAAAAGCCTTTACGGTCCGGTCCGAGTGTATTAGCATTTCGAATACATTCCATTTACATTTTTTCAATTTCAACGAGTTTTTTATTTAATAATTCGCAATTTGCATCACATTTACAGCGCCAGCAGCAGCAGCAGCAGCTGCAGCATTCGGAGGCGCCCCCAAACGGCCAATGGCCAAAGGGTCCAAGGATCTAATGTGGCAATGCGTAGCCTGCGCCATATGGCGCGTCCATCCAGCTATGCCAGGCATTCAATTTAAGACGCGAAGAAATCAAGCAGCAAAAATCTCATGTCCACTAAGAACTTGGCCCGTTTCTTCGCTTCGGAGAGTCCCAAATTGGTGCAACATTTGTTTTTTTGCATGGCAAACTTCGTATTTTTTATGATATTCTTACCAAACATATACCAATATTATGTAAGATTCGTGTTTTCATTTTCCATTTCGTTCCATTCCACATTCACATCTCACATTCGTTCCGTTCCATTTTGTTTGATTGCGCCACTTGGCCAGGTTTTGTCGTGCTCTTTGCCTATGTCCAAAATCTTATTATATATTATGTAGCTCGATTAGTTGAATCCGTTGAAGAATGCGTTTTTCCATTTTCCACTTCGTTCCATTCTCATTTCTTTCGTTCCATTTTGTTTGATTTTGGCACTTAGTTGGGTTTTGTCATGCTCTGAGCAAAATCTTATCACATATTATATAGCTCGATACGAAGAACCAGATCCATTTCGTTCCATTCCACTTACCTTCGTTTCGTTCCATTTTGTTTGATTGTGCCACTTGGCCAGGTTTTGTCATGCTCCTTACCAAAATCTTATTACATATTATGTAGCTCGATTAGTGGAATCGTTCGAAGAAGGCGTTTTTCCATTTTCCATTTCGTTCCATTTCCGTTTCGTTCTTTCCACTTTCGTTCCATTTTGTTTGATTGTGGCACTTGGTTGGGTTTTGTCATGCACTGAGCAAAATCTTATCATATATGATATAGCTCGATAGGAAGAATCTTTTGAAAATGTGTTAATCCACTTTAATCTCGTTCCATTTCCATTGCGTTGCAATCCACTTAGCTTCGTTTCGTTCCATTTTGTTTGACTGTGATCTTAGCCTATGGCCAAAAGTTATCATATATTATATTATATAACTCAGTAGAAGAAAACTTTCGGAAAAAATGCGTTTCTATATGGTTAACTTTTTGAGATAGGAATATCTTCAACAAACTCAGCAATTACGAGTTAAAATACTCTGCTCACATAGCCGCAAAAAAATGTGCTCGGTCGCGGATGAAAGTTCGTGCGTTTGTTGTGAGCCAACTGATACGGCTTGGGATTCGGTTTACGTTAAATAAAATGCGGAATTGGGCGTGTCCAGGAAGGGGAAGAAATAAACCCGATTTGCAGTCGTAACAAAATGCAATTGAACTGGTAGAAAAAGAAATAAGTTTGTTGTTTTGTTTATTTGCAGGTCTGGTTCCAGAACCGACGGGCCAAATGGCGGAAAACCGAAAAGGTCTGGGGCGGCAGCACCATCATGGCCGAATATGGCCTATACGGAGCCATGGTGCGGCACTCGCTGCCGCTGCCGGAGACGATACTCAAGTCGGCCAAGGACAACGATGCGGTGGCACCCTGGCTACTAGGTATGGAACAGAAATGTAAATGCAACAATCATATCGCAAACTATCAACTATGCCACACACCCACACACACACACACACACACACACACAAAGAAAAGAAAACCAGGCTAGAACTTATCCCAGGCAAGAGCTGCTCCCCCTCTGGAGCCCTTCCCCCTCTTCAGTCCGTAAGTCGCATTGAATTGAGGCAGCTTTAATTGAATTTTCAGCGAGACAAAGAGCCGCAGCTCGGGGATTATAAAATGATATACACAGACACACACACACACACAGACACACACACACATATATGTATATATAGATATATAACTCTGGATATCCTGTCGAAATTGTGAGCATATTTGGCGTGCATGTCGCAATGGACGGGTCGCATCTTTGGCTCAATCGGCTGTCCTCTGCTTTTTGTCGTCATATGTTGCGCACATTTCCTTGGCCCTTGCCTCAAATGACTTTGCGGATTAGCGAGGCGCACTGCCAGCGCGGGCGTGGGACGGGGGCGGGGGGCGGGCATCTGCCCCTTATGCCACACGGCAGTTAACAAGTGCTTTGGGTAACTCTCGGGGGTTGCTTTTGACTTTTATTTGTTAATAATCGCTTAATAAATGCAAAATGCACACACACACAAAATGCCAGGGCGAAGGGTGAACTTCGGCAAAGGGGGAGCGGCGGGTAGAGGGGTGGATCAGAGGGGCAGGGGTTGCAGTTACTGCTTTAATTTGGCATTTATCGTTTATCTAGGCGCATTGTGAGAAATGTTTTGCCAGCGAGCTGCAGGTTTTATTGGCACTTGTGCTATTGTCATACCCCCCTCCCCCCTCCCCCACCCCTGGCACCCTGGCATCCTCAGTGGACATAATGCTTTGGGTGTTTCGGAAATTAATTCCCAAGTAGCAGCAGGGCCGTGCTGCTTAAGTGGCTTAACGGCTCAGCTTTGAGGTTGGCACCGGGCATTTTTCTTCCGTTCAATATTCCTTTCCATTTCCATTTTTTTTTTTTTTTTTAATTAAGTATGTGAATGTCAAATTAGTTGGCAATTGATGCGTGGCCAACCAGTTAATAATGCTCAAAATGTTATCTGCCATTCAGTTGTCGAGCGTAATTTTCATCGAGTTATGGCTTGGTATTCTATTGGGGATTAGCTTCGGGCATGACGGTCCTTATGCATATGCTGCTTAAGCGAGTTGTGATAGGTTTAAACCATCTGGTAACTCACGTCAGTTCAAACCCCATTATGATCCGAGCTGCAAACTTTAGATTAATTTAGCCAGAGCGGCGAAGTTCAGTTTTAATCAGTGCGGCACGCTTAAAGCTTTGGGCGAGCTTTGTTGCATACACTTAAAGCTCTTTTTGTTTAACGGGATCGAAGGGAGAGCCGACTAGTTCTAAATTGTAACCGGTTCGAGGAGCTTTAAGTTAAAGCTTAAGGCTCTTTTTGTTTAACGGGATCGAAGGGAGAGCCGACTAGTTCTAAATTGTAATCAGTTCGAGGCGTTTTAAGATTCAAGCTTAAAGCTTTTATGATCACAGAAAGCTTTTAGGCCAAACTGTTTATATTTTTCTGCTTAAGCCAATTCCCTAAACTTTCAAATGAAGTGTACACAATCCAGCTTTAAGAATTGCGTTGAATATTGAATTCCTTTTGAGTTATTGAATTCGTTGGTATTTAATACCAGATTGAGCTTTAAGATTGTCTTTTGATGTATTGTACTAAGTAAATAGAAAATAGTTTGATACTTAGCATTCTTTGGTCTTCGAGCTTTCAGAAAAGCTCGCTGCCACTTTAAACTATAAATACTAGGTTGAGCTTCAAGCGGAGCTTTATAGTTGAGCTTTAGTAAAAGTAATTGCATTGACGAAAAGCTCGCTGCCACTTTAGGCTAATGTCATTAGCTGTCCAATCCATGCCCCACTCATTCTCACCCAAGCACACATATATAGTCCAGGAAATGCTCAAAAGCTCACTCTTTCTGTCTCTCTCTCCCTCTCTCTCTCTCTTTCTTCTTCCCTCGCAGGCATGCATCGCAAATCGATTGAGGCACAATCTGCGCTCAAGGACGACTCCGGAGTCAGCGATCACGAGGATTCGGCCGGCTCAAAGTCAGCGCATTCGGATGAGCTGCGCTCGCATTCGCGCGCGCTCAGCTCCTCGACGGAATCTTTGAACGTGGTCAGCCCGGCGCCGAGCAGCTGTCCGACAAACGCTTCAACGGCGCCGCCGACATCAACAACGCCGCACGGCAGCAGCGGCTATGCGGCTGCCTCCTCGGCGGCCACCACGCCCACTGGCGCCACCACCAACAGCTCCGGCTCGCCGCACATTGAGCTCAGCTCGCCCTCGCCGCAGCAGACGCAGTTGCTCCAACAGCAACAGCAGCAGCAGCCGGCGGCCCCGCCGCCAGCACAGCTCTACTCTGTGGCCACGCCCAGCTATCATCCGCTGCTGGATGCGGCAAATGCAGCGGGCGCCGGAGCAGCCGCCTCCAGCAAGGATTTCCATTTGATTATGAACACGGCCGTCGCAGCGGCTGCCGCAGCTGCTCAGCACCAACACCACCAGCAGCAGCAGCAGCAGCAGCAGCAACAGCAGCAGCAGTCGGCGCCCGCCGCCTTGCCACATCCCGCGCTGCATGCGCATCATCTGTCCGCCGCAGCGGCAGCTGCCGCGCTCATGGAGCACGATCCGGATGCGTTTAGGTAGGCTTCAAGTTATCCAATTCAGTTCCGTTAAATCTGTTGGCTGCTTTAATACCCTTTCGCCAGCTGAAAGGAGTATATAGGTTCTCCTGCTGTTCGTCTGTCTATGCGCGTGTTTCTTTTAAATTTCTCGATATTTATCGATATTATGAAAATTAAAGAGGATGTCGAAAAAAAAGATTAACTAGTTTTGTTGGAATTAAGTCTTAGCCCTTGTAGTTTCCGACAGAAGGAATTTTCGATGAGCTCTTATAACAACGAGTCTCAACAAAATCGATATTTATCGATATTACGCAAATTAACGCAGTATCGAGAAAATAACATATATTTACTCATTTTACGTGAGTTATACGAGAATGTCTTTGAAATTTTAAAGTAAAGCTTAAAAAGGTTTACTGCACAGGTTTTCGGCTCGAAACTTAATTGCCAATTTATTCGATAACCCACAAATTTTCAAATCTTCTAAAAATGGCTCTTAAACTGTTCGATAAATATTCGTTTAAGCGAAAACATAGCGATCGATCGGCATCCTCCAATGATTTTGACGGTTGCCATGTCGCCAGCGAAAGAGTATTACGCAGTCGGGCATAATCGATATGCTAATGTGTTCTCTCGTATTGCAGGAACAACTCGATTGCCTGCCTGCGCGCCAAGGCGCAGGAGCACCAGGCGCGACTCCTCAACAATGGCGGCCTCTTTCTGCAGGTGCGCAGCTTTGCAGCACAGGCCCAGGCCCAGGCTCAGGCACAGGCGCATGCCCAGTGTGATATGCTCAAAAGCGAGGAGCGTCACAGCAGCAGCAGCAGCAACAACAACAACAACAGCAGCAACAGCAGCGCTTATCAAATGCTGCAGCTGCAGCAGACGGTGGCAACGGCAGCGCCCATCAAAATGGAGCTGACTTCCGGCGGCGGCAGCCATGCCTCCAGCGAGGATGTCTGACGCCAGGCAGCGTTGCCAGACAGCTATCATATGCCAATCTAACTGTTGCGAGCACAGTTGTATTTTTAGCTATATAGAGAAGCACACAATCCAAATATATATATATTTAGTACTTTTTTTTTGCATAGATTTAAACTATTTATTGTCGTGCTAGTAATCAAAATTGCAACCAATTAATTAATGTCTTCATCTGGGGACGCCAACGATCTTGTGTAATCCAATATGACATGATATTATGGCTGCTAAGTGTCAAGAATGTAATATTTTTAATAAAACGCATAATCAACATATCAACCTTTGCTCTCTTCTCCGTATTTCAATTGTTTTCTATATTTCTTTGTTTATATGCTAATTAAATAAACTAACTTTTCTGTTCAATAAAAGCTGCTGGCATAAAAAGCCGTTAGACCAAGCGCTGCCAGACTTTATAACGTTGTTTTGCTGCCTTCTCAACTGTTATACGTTGGCTTATTGAAACCTAGATGGCGCTGTGCGCTCTGCTGCATGCCGTAGCAAGCAGCAAATTTGAGTGCGCTAAGAATTTCTTGAGTTTCGATAAACAGACTTAGGTTAAGTTTTTCTATCGAATTTAAGTAAATCTTTTTAACGGTTTAATAGATGATCTTTCTTGACAGATTTTGAATCCTGGGCGAACTGCCAAATTTGTCTGTGGCAGGAACCAAGTGATTCTCGTGAATTCAAGCAAGATCTTAAAAACCGATCGTTAATATGGATCATATGATATGGTGGTCCGATCAGGCTATATGGCATGGTGATAGATGGCATAGATAGGCGCTAGGTAAAGCCCAGTTCTTAACAGATGTACAATGCGATTGAATAGAGATCAAGGGAATACTTCAGTATTCTCTATAATTTACGAATTAGGTCAAAACCGAAGTTTTGCCAGAACACCTTACTGGCGCTTTCGCTGCAGAGAATTTGGACTGTACATATTGCCTTGATACTCAATAGTAACAACAAATGATGGTTTGCCCAATTGATTTCTAGTACACGCATCTAATAGTTTGCCAAATAAAATTGAAACATTCACTCGTTCATGATGAGACGGAGAAAGCGGCGATAATCGATTTGCTTCTTGGAATTCGTCATGCCGCGCGTGAGGGCGACCAGCTCGGCGCTGCTGAAGCTGTCTCCGGTCCGATTGAGCAGCTCCAGCATCCGTTCGGGCGGAACGTAGCCGGTATTGGTGAAGTCCAGACTTTGCAGCTCCTTGATGAACGCGTCCCGCTTCTGCATGTCCATGTGGCAGGCATTCTTGCCGAGCGCCTCCAGATAAATGCGCGACTGCTGCAGCTTGGCGGCTGCCTCGCCGTCCGTGCAGAACATGGTCTCCATTAGCGCCACATAGTTGACATTGCCGCTGTCATCCTTCATGGTGTCCAGCAGAGCGGATGCCTCCGCCTCATTCAGCCGTTCGCCCACCGTCGTCAGCATTCGTCGCAATTGCTCATACGGCAGCTTGCCCGTCCCGTTCAGATCGCAGCAGCGCAATCCGTTGATCATCATCGACGCACTGGGCATATTGTCCAGCTTGGCCAGCTCACAGTAGATGCTCAGCACCAGCTCGAAGCTGACGCGCGTCGGCGGCTTCACCCGGGGGAACTGGAGCAGGCGCTGCACCAGACAGTCCTTCAACTTGGACTCCTTGAAGTTAACGCCCATCGCGCGCAGGCAATCCGATACCTTCAGTATGTCCAGCGCATTGCTGCCCAGCGGCCGCACAAACAATTGAAAGACCTCCCGCAGCTTTATCACATGCGGCAGCGCTGGCAGCAGCTCGGCACATGTCCAGAAATGGCTCACCTTGCAGATGCCCTCTTCCTCATTAAGCGTTCCGTTCATTTTCTTCAAATTTCATATATAGTTTTTGTCCGCTCTTTTTTTTGTTTTTTAATTATTATTTTATCCAGTTTACCGTTACGTTTTGCGTTTCATAAAAATCTTTCAAATTTTTATGAGAAAATCAAAATTTTGACGTAAACAAATCAAAGTGTGGCAGAGCTGAACTAAGCCGGTTAGCTTAACACATTTATGACCAAAGGAGCTAAGCCCATGTGATCAATCGTAAGTATAACATTCACACTATTGCAGTACAGTGCTCGCTCGCTAATTGAGACAATCGGGTTGCAAAGTTGACACTTGACACATATGCCTAGACTTTCGTGTGGCATACACAAACTAGAAAATATTCCGCCCTCTTCCCCAGAACTAATGCCAACCAGTAGGAGGTTCCAGTCGGGAGCTCCCGACTAGGAAATACCCTGAACCCTCTTTGAGGTGGCAGCGGGGAGGTGGCGTTAGGTATAAAATGAAAGATACTTGACATATATATAATATTCTAGAAGCAACATATCATGTTTGGTGACTCTAGCTCTAATTATTTACCCAAATACCTCAAAAAACCAGATGTCGATATCGATTTTTATCGATTGTTATCGATTATCGGAAACAAACTCGATCTGCGCAGGCACTAAGAGCACCTACATCAAACATTTCTGGTCTCTAGCTCTTATAGGTTCTGAGATCCTTGCGTTCATACATGCGGACGGACGGACGGACGGTCGGGCGGACGGACATGGCTAGATCGACTCGGCTATTGATGCTGATCAAGAATATATATACTTTATGGGGTCGGAGATGCTTCCTTCTGCTTGTTACATACATTTGCATTTTGCACAAATCAAACGCCTTGTACTTTGGTATATGCACTCTATTCTATGCCACATTTAATTCCTGAAACTTTCACAAAGTTCGCTCTAAAAACAACTTAGTTAAGCAAGAGCACATTTCCTAAATAAACAACAATCTGATTTGGTACAAAAATACGTTCCTAACAAAACATTGACAATCAGCTGCTGTTAGTTTAAATAAATATCTTTATTTATCAAATCGATTCATGTTAAACACATTTCAAAATCTTTCCAAAAAATTGTAGGTAAATTCGTACGTTAATCTTACAACAACATTCAATGCTAATTCGTAAAAGGCAATTCAAAATAAAATTAAAAGCAAAATATGAGAAAAAAAAAAAAACAAGGTAAAAGTCTACAGTGTCGTGTTTGGTATGCTCTATATATAAACATATATATATATATATATATATATATGGTATGTGGAAGGCTCGAGACAGTGTTAATAATAATCGCTTGCATTATAATTCTTATAAGTAGTATTAATAAATATAGAAAATTTCATTTCAATATCCTAAATTCTAGATTTTTGGTGAATGCATCAAAGATGCGGCAAAATGTTTTAATAAATAAATAAATGCTTGGCTAAAATGTATAAACTAATTAAGGATTGCAGAAAGTGCGTAGATAGAAAACGTTTACGAAACGTAGACAGTGATAAAACAACGAAACAGAGAGGGAGAGAGAGAGAGAGCAAGAGAGAGCGAGAGAGATGCACACGCTTTCTCGCTCGCACGCCCGCTCGCTCGCTCGCTCTGCATTGTCCGCTGGGCATTGTTATTGCTTGGAGCTGGCAAAGATGGTCTCGCAGTGGGTTATCAACGAGGAGAGCATGAATATCTCCTCCGTGAGATTCGTCATGTGCTGGGGCGTGGCAATCAGCGTGGGCGCAAACACAGTGGCCAAATTGTGCTCATTCATTTTGTTGACCGCATAATGCGAGGCGACGCTGTAGAAAGCAAACAACATTTCAAATAGGACTCTGCACAGACTGGGCAGGTGTGGGTGGGCACACCGACTCACCGTTTGAGATGCTCGAGCATATACTGCAGGCAACTGTAGTGGGCCGGCGGCAGGCGACGCACTGCCTCCGACATTAGCTGGAGCTGCTCCGTTGGCATCGCATTGCCTGCAAAGAAGTCAAATTAGCTGGCAGTCAAATTAGCTGAGATGAACCCATTTGGGATTGGGCTACTTACGACCGGCAGCCATAAAGCTGGGATACGCCTGGAACGTGATCAGCGGCACGGGCAGCAGGCGCAGATAGAGCTTGAGTGTGCCCGCAATTACATTGACATTGCCATAGGCCGCCTCGGACATGTCAGTCTTGTCGCCGTCGCGATCGAGCGCCAGCTTGAGCGCATCGATCTCATCGGCAAATCCAGAGACGCGATAGATGCCCTCCTGGAGCATGCCGCGTGCCTCCACCTCCTCGACGCAGCGACGGACCACAAATGGTATATTGCATTGATGCAGCTGCACCATGGTGGTCAAATCGGTGCCAAAGACGCCACGGATGCACTTCAAATCGGGCACGCATTTCGGCGGCACCAGCTCGGAGCACTTGTTGTGCGCCATAAAGCCGCAGGCATCACATTTGACGCCCTGCGCGGTAAAGCCCCACAGAAAGTTGGCGCAGAACTCGCACCAGTTGAGCCCCTTGAAGGTGTGCACCTTAAAATTGTGCGGCTTCTCATACACAAGAGGCATGGGATCGACGGCAACTTGTTGCGGCTGCTGCTGCTGCTGTGGCGGCAAGTGCTGGCAGATTTGGCTGTCCTGGGCCGGCACCGCAACCGCAGTCGCATCCGTTGACACAGCAGACCCGTCACAAGCATCTGTTTTGCCCGCGCCAGCCATTTTGCCGAGCTCATTGGAGAGTGCGCGCAGCTTGCGGCGATTCAGCGTCATGTAGGGGCTCTGCTGGTAGCAGTTTTTGGTTTGCTGATTAATCTGCTGTATGATGGGGCTGGCGTGCAGCTGCATGTGAAAGTTGATTAGCCCATCGGCGACCATTTCGTGCACCGTCTCATAGTGTTTGTCCTGCTCGCGCAGATAATGCCCATCGCCCGGCTTGTAGAAGACCTTGTAGTGTTTGGTGCGCTTATTAAAGCGCACGCTCAGCGTATGGTAGCCATCCGTTTTGGGACTGCGTCGCACTAGATAGCTGCCATCGCTGGCATTGGCCAGCAGCTGCTCGGCCTCCAGGTGACCCATCACGCCATGGTATTCCGTTCCGTACAAACGCACCGCCTGATTGTTCTCCTCAACGGCGTCGGCGGTGCTGCTGGCCGGCGGTAATGGCAAGGTGCGCTGACAACGCACAGGATGCGGTGCCGGTGCGTCCAATTGTATTCTATACACTGTCCGATAATGTGAATCAGTCGATATATGCTGGGGTACAACACACGCATTGAATATTATTACTCACATTCTGGCTTCCAGACCTTTTGTACTGGCGAACTTGGTTCGCCGCCACCTGGCAATGTAGCGACTACGCCCGCAGCTTTCGACATCGCAAGAACAAAGCGCAACTAAATACAACGCTAGGCGCTAATTAAGGAATGCAGTTTAGCACTGTACAAAATGCTTTAAGCTTAAATTAAATATAACATTTTTGCTTTTGTTTATTTCTATTTTGTGGCTTGAGCAGTGTGACCGCCAGATAGCGACGAAGAAAATACCAAAAAAAATACCATAACAATACTGGCCGACATTGATTGATCGCCTTGGGCGCCACACCTTAATTGCAATGATTTTAATTTATTATATATACATACAACTTTTAGCTAACGCAACAAATTTGTATTTTCTTTCGCTGAGTAAGCAAAAATAACATTCGATTTGTTGAAATACCACAGTTGAAATTAAAAATGTTTGCCAATTCTCTTTTGTCTTTGTAGCACTTACAATTTGAGAACCCCGACAATAAGCTCGTTGCTACATTACTTCAACGTTTTTGTGTACGGTTTCAACTTGAATTTCGTTTTGTTTAAGGATTTATTCGAACTTAAGTTAACTTGAAGAAAACACAAAATATTGTAAGTTTCATATGTTTTTAATAACTTTAAGTACGTTTCTTTTGTAAAAAGATCTACTTACATTCGTTTCAATTATTAAATATATTATTAAATTATTCAAATAAACAAAAAAAAAGATGTAAAACTTTGAAATGCGCATTAAAGTTCAATTACATGTACGCTACCCTCGCATATATATATGTATATCAAATCATTAATTAAGAAATACTTGTTACGATACTCGTTGAAGACGTTGAGTTCCATTATGTGGGTATGTGGTATATAAAAATCTGTTTTGGATTATAAACTCGATACATTTAGAATAATACGCAATGTTAACGATGCGACCTCTCCGAGGATGTGCATTACCCTGCATTAAACAACGCTTTAATGTTGTGTGTATGTGTGTGCTGTGTGTGTGCTGGTGTGTGTGTGTGTGGATGTGTGTATGCTGCGCTTAACTGTGGGTGTTAGTCATGGGCTTGTAGTTGTATTTAGTTGGAATCAATTCTATTTGCCCCGAAATGCAAGAATATACAAAAGATACAAATTTATGGCTAAGCGTGAATTAAAAGTGGAATCTTGGAATCTTGGGAGTTGACTTTTGGCGGAATGAACTCGGCTAGCTAACATGGCAGGTGTGTGTTGCTGTTATTGTTATTGTTGTTGTTGTTGTCGTTGTTGTTGTTACTGTAACTGTTGTTGCTGCTGCTGTTGCTGCTCTGTTATGTTAGCCCTGCTTTGGGGCCTAGCCGCTCATGACCATGCGCACGAACTCCTCGTAGTTGATGTTGCCCTGCTGATCCTCCATGTTGGCCAGCAGCTGTTCCACCTCCTCGTCGGTGAGCTTCTCGCCCAGCGTGGTCAACAAGTGGCGCAGCTCAGCGGATGATATATAGCCGCTGGCATCCTTATCGAAATGACGCAAGCCCTCAATGAAATCATCGGCCGTGTCGCCGGAGCGCGCCTTCGATATGGCCTGATAGATGGGCAGAAAGACCTCAAATGAGATACGCTCATCGGGCTTCAGCTGATGCGTGCACTTCTTCACATCCGACTCGGTGGGATTCTGGCCCAGCGCCCGCAGGCACTCGCCCACCTGGCTCAGCTGTATCTTGCCATCGCCGCGGTTGTCGAACAGATTGAACGCCTCCTGGAACTCTGCAAAGATTTCAATTGAATCATAGTTTAGCTATGGAACACAAAACAATCTAATTTCAGCCCCACACTCGTCCCCGTCACCAATCACAACCTTCGAGCGTGGTGAATGTAGGCTTTACGTGTGCCGTGTAATAATACATGATGATTTAATTGAATCCCAACCGTTTGCCTGGCTGCACCGCCTGCTACTGCGTCACCTGGTGCGATGCTGCAACAGATTGCACAACATGCGGCAGCAGCAGCAGCCGCAGCAGCCCCTGACTATACCCTTCCAAGGCGCATTATCGTATTGTCATCAATTGTGTCACACGGCGAAGAAGCCGCAATGCAATCGGCACACTAAGATACATTATATATATATCTATATATTTAACTGTAAGTTATATACTACGACAGCCGATTCGTCTTTCTATATGCCATATTCTCTGCGCCTTGGCAAACTTTATCAGCTCTTGATAAAACTATTTGCGCTAATTTGATAAAACTTTTGGATTCATTTGATTTTCCCCAATGATACACAAGCGAAAACGTATAGTCAGATCTAGATCTATATCTATAAATCTATGCAAGGCTTTCTTGATTGCATAGAGCTGACAATCGCCTGCAAACTGAGCTGTCGTGTAAACTTTTTAGATTTTTCCAAATACAGAGTTTTAAATAATAATTGATTTAACATTTCTGAGCATTCGACTACTTAATTATGCATCAACAATCGGCTGACAATACCTATACGTTATTTTTGTGCAGATTCTGAATATTAAGTTCTTTTTCAGTGTAAGTGCATTTGCTCGTCGGCGTTCTGAAGCTGTGCCTTCCATTTTCTTGCTGTTGTTGTTAACACGCGCTTGCAACAGGCCAAAAATGGCATCAAAAACAACAACAGAATTTTGTCCATTTTAGGTAAAAACTGAGCAGCTGAACGTGAGTTCAGGTAAATCAATACGTACAATGCGGTCAGCTGACGTCACTGCAGCAGCAGCAGCAGCAGCAGCAGCGCAGCGACTGCGACTGCGACTTATCGCCAGGCGACAAGCAATTGAATAGGCTTTGATTAAGTTATCAGAACAGCGAAAATTCAACATTTCCAGCGAGTTGCGTAAAGAGATTCGCAATGTCACAGAGCCGGGCGATTTTGGCGATTGTTGGGAGCGGGGCGGCGCGGGGCGGCCTGGGCCCAGGGCCGTGTGCCAATGTTGACCCACAAAAGCCGCCTTAAATGGCAGCCGCCGGCTGTCGGCCGTCGGCCAACATGGATATGGCCAAAAGTTTTTGTTTCTGTTTATGTTTTTTTCTCTCGGCTGCTATTCAATGCAAGCGGCTGCATCTGTTGCAGTCGACGCCGAGACGAGCTAGCGACAGTTCGCACCCGTTGTCCTGGACCAGTCAGCCAGCCAGTCAGTGAGTGGGTGAGTGAGTGCGTCAGTCGGACGGACGCATCCTTCAGGCTGCTTGATGCGACTTAACTGTAAATCATTGTTGCTTTGCGCGCTCGTTTTGTGAGTCATTGACGCGATCGTATGGCTGCTTTCGTTGGCCCCGTTGCCGCTTTATGTGTGTTTATTTTATCAATGATTCATGCCGCGCATATGAAGATGTGTAACACACACGCACACACACACACACACGCACATACACACACCCAAGCCATCGGCAAACGCACAGACACAAAGAGGAGACATGCAAATGTTGACAACGTATGCACAAATGCTTGTGTGTTGCTTCTGTTCTTTTTTTTCTTGGTTTTTTTTGCCGTTTTCGCTGCTGGCCAAGCTTTGAGTTGGCACTTTGAACTTCTGCGCCCATTTCAAAACCAACACCCACTTACACACACGCACACTAATGCCCATGCCAGACACACTCACACACAGACACACACACACACATGCACACTCACCAGCCAACTGATCCTCGGTGTAAGCTGCCTGTAAATGCAAAAACAGCAAGAATAAACACACTATAAACAAAGTGCTTGTCGTTAAAGCAACAACAATTTTGGCCAACTTACCATATTGATTGAAACGTGGGAAAAACAACACAAAACACGGGATATATTGAATGCCAAATGCACTTAAACCAAATTATTTATTGGCGATGGTAGCTAGTGCAGCACGAGTCATCGGTAATGTTATCGAACGTATCGCACGGGCAACATCGGCACTGGGCATTGCAAATTGTACAACACTGGCTGGCACAGTAATACTTGTTTAAAATCAAAAATAAATATTGTAATTGTTTCGTTTTTAATTTAAGCTTATATTTGTATTAAGAGTGCCGACATTTTCATGCATAGCATTTTTTAAATTGTATTTAACTGGGCATTAAATCGTAATAAATCAAATTGTTTTGGTCATTCATTCAATTAACAAAATATTTTCTTTTTGCTTTATCAAGATATTAAGAATAAACTTTATAGACATATACAAAACCAGAACTGTTCGTAGTCAACATGAATTTGTCATGCATTCCTCAAAACAATAAACAAAAATATATTTTGAATATTTCCAAAGATTTTCTTAATTTCCTATGCACAAATGTCCCCTAAACAAGGAATATTAATAATAGAAGACGTTTTAAGAAACGAAAAATTGGTCAGTTAGTAAGGTTTTCCAAATCGAACAGATCATACACAAAAAAAAGCTAAGATTATGATTATTTTTTGTTTTATTTTAAATTTACATTCACTTGCACGCTTGCTCTTGTTGGTTTTTTATGTGTGTGAGTTGTGTGTGTCGATTATTGCTTAAATTTAGTTTTCAATTGTGGTTAAAAGTATAAAAATTGAAGGATTTTCAGTATGTTTCTTTTACTGGCCAATACATTAGCTAATAAATATTTAAATATACACAACTGCAATTGTTTTGCAATTGTAACTTAGAATGTTTTTTCTTATTTTTTCTTGCTACTGCTGCGAGCCTGAATAATGTTTTACGAGTACTTTTTTTGTTTTAATCAATTAAAAAAAAAAAAAGGTTAATTAAACGTAATTGGTTTTTAAAATAAGATTATTAAAGAAATGTGTGTGTGTGTGTGTGTGTGTGTGTGTGTGTGTGTGTGTGTGGTGTGTGTTTTGTCGTTGTTGCACAATGCGGTGGCAACCAGCTCTATGTGTCCGACTTCCACAGTTTTATGGTCTTGTCGTTTTCCAGCGCAGCAGAAGCTATTATATTTTCTGTGGGATGGCAGGCGGTGCAGAGCACGGTGTCCGTGTGTCCCTGCAGCTTTTGTACAACCTCTTTGCTTTGTAGATTCCATATGTAAACCATGTTGTCCTCGCTGCCGCTGACAATCCACTGTGCCAGAGCAAGCATGCAAAAAAATAGTAAAAGTAAAATGCCATATTAATGATTTGTGCTCAGCGTAAATCAAATTGGATTTACCTTGCCGCCGGTAACGGAGAAGTTGGCAAATATGCAATACTTTTCGTTCTTGTGGCCCGTGTAGGTCTTCAGGCATTTGCCCTTGGAGTAGTCCCACAGTTTCAGTGTGTTGTCCAATGTGGCTGCCAGTATATATTTGCCGTTGGGCGAGAATTTAACAAAGCTAACGGGCGGATTGTCGTCATCGATCAGCGTCTTCAGGCACTGTCCGCTAGCCGTGTCCCAAATGCGGCATAGACCATCATAGCTGGAGCTAACAATCAATGAACCATCACGATTGAAATGCACCGCCGAAACGGGATCCGAGTGGGCGGGTAGAGTTTTCAAGCATTTGCCCGTGCGCACATCCCAGATGCGTACGCTCTCATCAAAGCTGCCCGACACAATCAAATTGGATTGCGGATTAAAATTACAGCAGAACACATAATTGCTGTGGCCCTTAAGCGTTTTCAGGCTCTTGCCGGTGCTCAGCTCCCAGACCTTAAGCGTTTTGTCATCGCTGCCGCTGACCAGCAAACGCGAATCGGATGACCAGGCCACATCGCTGATGCCCAGCTTATGGCCGGATATGGTCTTCTCAAATTTGCCATCATATGCGCCCCAGATCTTTATGAGTTTGTCCGCAGCTGCGAAATACGATTGTTGAAATAAATTTGCTTGCGATTGGCAACATTCAAAAAGGCAAAACTCACATGAGCTGGCAAGCCATTCGCCATTTGGGCTGAACTTGACCGCAGATACGGCCTTGGTGTGCCCGGCAAGCGTGAATTTCAGCGTATAATTGGGCTTGACCGACATAGAACTCTTGTTCGATGTTGTGTTCGAGGATGTCGATGAGGCTGAGCTGGGTTGCAGCGTGTTTGGTCCACTTGGCGCTGTTGGCATTGGCTGCGGCGGCTGCTGCTGATGCACAACTCCGGGATGGCCAGTGTGCACGGCTCCGATGGGCACCATGGCGAATATTGTTTACGCTTTCAACTAACCTTAATGTTTGACTCTGCAAAAGAGACGGACACAAGTGCACGACACACGCGTTTTACGTTTAAATAAAATGCAATTTGACAAACGGCAACAACAACAATGAAAACAAAAACAAGCCAACCACGCGGTTTTTTTGGTTATTGCCAATCACTTGGTCTCCGGCGGGGCGGGGAGTGCTGTTAATGCTCTCGTGCGTGCAGAGAGTCTGCGCTGCTGCTGCCGCTGCTGCTGCTGCGACTGGTTGCAATTTTCTTTTTTCACCCTCTCGCTCGCTGTTATTGTAGCGCGGCGTGCTTCTTCTTTTTCGTGGCCGTTTTACAAACAGTTTGTTATTATTGTGCAGCTCAATAATTACCTATAGCCAATGTTGGCGCCGGCTCCGTATTGCTTATAATTTTGCTATGGGCGCAGTTAGCAGCTTTGTTGTTGCTTATCTTGCAACAAATGCAATTTGTTTGCTTTTTTGCCTGCTTAACTTTGTGGCACGTGCTTCTTCTTTCCACTGCAATGCGTGCGTGAGCTAAAACATGGCGCGTACTTGACAGTTGATGACAGTTCACGGCTGTTCTCAGTGTTGGGCAGCGGCAGCACCATTTTGACACACAATACCCTGGTAGGTATGACACATGGACCATAGCTGCCTGCTATAAGCCTCATTTTCAAATACGCAAGCGCGCCCTATTTGTTCAACATTATTTCTGATCTGGGGAATTTCAATTTCTAAATAAATATAATACAAAACAAAAGTGTAATCTGACTGGATGTTTGGCTGAGTTAAGTGTAAATAAGCAAACAATATGTATACACCTTTTCTTTCTTTAACATATTGACAAATTTTAAGCAATTTATATGACCATTTTTTAGTTCGCATTCATATTGAAATAAACTCGGTTAATGGATTCTTGATAAAAGCCATATTGAAAAAGGGCATATTGAAATATGCTGGTGATTGTAAAGTGATTGCCGCAAGTATTCAAATAAGTTGCATTTTGCTGACTGTTTGGTCAGTTGCGGCATCTGCACAATCGCCGGAAAATGTTGCAAGGCGTGCACAATCAAAACACACACACACACACACTAATGTGCGAAAACTTAACCTGCAAATGACTTGTAAAGTTCCGAAATTTTAGATTGATAATGACGCAGGCAGTTTTTCAAATTTTAAAGAAAAACATACATAAACCAATTTATAATTATATATACATATATCTGTTCTTGTTTTTTATTGAATAAGAAGATATTTAAATACATTGATTATCCGCTTGAGACTTGTTTTTGCACTCTTTAATTTGAAGTGCAAATATGTAGTTAAAATACTTTACAACTTTTACATCTTTTTAATGCTTGCTAGTTAGTTAAACTTTAGCCACTGGTTCTAAAATAACGTGTTTTCCACGCTCTTGTTTGACTTGGCATTCAAAATGGTGGCCAACATTTTGAGCGGCTTTTTTGTTTTGGCGCACTTTTGGGTAATGCAAAAGTTAATTTTCTCAGGTTTCAAATACCAATGCATGCGTGTGTGTGTGTGTGTGTGTGTGTGTGTGCGTGTGGGTATTTGTGTTGGACAAGGTCAAACAGTTTTCAATAAAAGCAACAGCCATAACATTTGGCTTGGTGTCATGTGCGGGGTCTTTTGTTTTTTTTTTAAGCTGCGCTCGTCTATTTTATGACTACATTAAATACACGAATACGCTTAAAATTATGGAAATGCCCCAACCCCAAACAACTTCTCAGCTGAAATTCAGAGCGCATCGAATACCCTATATCGCAAGAAAACGTAGACCAAGTATAAAGAATCCATCTCAGTTTACGTTGCATTAAATACTTCAAAATAATCCCAATTCTCTCACAACAAGACGTACCGTTATAAAGCCCATAGCTATAACTGAATTATTTGCCTGGCTGTCTTCTAAATTGCGAGTTCTTACGAACAGAATTAACTGTATCGTATGCGCATGTTAGAGCATCCACACTTCTGCATTTCGTTGATAACTGTAATCGGGTTGTTGTTTTAGTTTTTACCACGCATTCTGCAAAAGTGTCGCTTTCGACAATCTTTGTTTTGTCTTCTGCTTCTGTTTCTGTTTCTGTTTCAGTGTCTGTCTCTCTGTCCCTGCGCTGCTTCTTAATATTTAACAGTTTTGGTTTAATACAAGTTGTATGTGTGTTGTTGTTGTGTCGCGTAGTTTAACTTGCGAAACACGTAGAGCCGTCGAGGCGTCAACGGTTGGCTGGGGGGAGGGGCAGCAGCGTCGGGCATAGCAAGTGGAGCGCATACGAAAATTGTTTGCCAATGTCGCGATAAAACGCCGACAACTACATAAAAACATAAATGTTCAAGACAAACACTCGACTAGCACATGCCCTGTACCAAGATATGAGTAGTGTTTATTAGTTAATTTTTTGTATTATTACTCATGTTTACATAAAGTATTTTGATTTTAACTGGCGGCTGCATCAATATAAATCTGATGGCTGTACGTCTGATTTTCTCTGAGCACCCAGGCTAGCCAGTTGTGCGTGCTCTATGCTGACTTAATATACCTTGTGCATCGACTTTATAGGGTATTGCAAACGTGCAGAGGTGAAACACAACAATGCGGATAAAAGAAGTCAAATGCGGCCGCTAGACGCATACATATACGAAAGGGGCATGGCCACGTGTACGCTTCACAGAACACACACACACACACACACAGCCAAACACTCGACCTTCCGGCATATGAAACAATTGCAAATAGGTTACGTATGTAAATAGCACAACGGACCGAAAAAAATGGACAAGCTCTGCATGAAAGGCCAGCCAAGCCGTCTGCAATCCCGCTGCGTCGGTTTCGCACACGCACACATGCATCCGGGCGGCTGGCTGTCAGCGGGAGAGGGCGGGCGGCAGATCTTGAGTGCATTGCCTTAAGCCAAACTTACAAGCTGCACGCCCGCTGCCGCTGCCGCTGCCCGGGCACCCTCTGCTCCAACACAATGTTCGTTGGGCCACTTTGTTTTGTTTTGTTTTTGATTTTTTTGCGAACACTGGCAACGCCATGCCAAGAAACTTCACACACAAATCAGTTGCAATCGCGAATTAGCGTCGCACAGACGCGCTTTTTATTTTCTCCCGCTCGCGCGACGCCAATTGAATCTCTGACACACTTTTGTTGCTCCTTTGTTTGTTTTGCTCCTTTTTTTCTTATTTTTTTGGAGTTTTGAGTTCGTTCTGAAGAAGAATGGTGCATAAACAGGATAAAGAGCAGCTGATGGCGCAGCGTGTGGCCGAGTTTCAAAATTTGATCAAGGCGCAGCCGCAGCTGCCCCACAATATTTGTACGTAAAAGGATGCGGGTCAATTCTTGTGCAAATATAAGCAACAGTTTTTAAATGGGATTTGCTTACAAACAGACCTCAAGTTCAAGTTCCGAAATCAGTTTTAAGCGAAGTTAAAAAAAAAGGACACTTAGGCTTCAAAGTGGAACAAAATCTTATTGGATCGCTCTGTCTTTAAGCAATAGAGATTGAAGCGCAGAAATGCTTGGGAAAGTTCTGGTCTATATGTAATTATGAGGGCTGCAATCCCAAACTTATCGATGAATCGGTTTACGGTTCGAACCGGTTCGCTTCTAGACCAGCCTTGATATATAATACATTGTCCAAGTTCCGATAAAAGTAGCGTAAGATCGTAAGGTCAAAAGCAAGCTTCTAATAGAATCCGAAATGCGCAGCAACTTAAGTTCTTAATTACAAACTATTTTTTAATAGCTTCAACTTAAAGGTCACATTTTAGGCTGAATAATAACTGATTATCAACAGAGGAAACAAAGGTGCTAAGTGGAAAATTTGTATGGAATAAACTCTAGCTCATATTTATTCATATATTGTCTAGTGCCAAGCAAAAACTTAAAGCTCAGCTTAAATCAATAAAGGAAGCAGCGATTTTAATGAAGCGCTAAGTGGACAAGATGCTTAGAACTACGAACAATAGATTTAGAACGGGTGACGAGCTGGTTTACCTCCCAAATCAAGGCTCGACTGTGGAACAAGATGTCATAGGGTTCAGGTTGAGACAATCAAAGCAGACATTAAAGATATTACATCAATTTTAGACTTCAGTCGAAACAATCATTAAAAGTATTATTTAAGTTTTCCCAAGGCGGGTTTCAAGCACTTTTGTAACTGGTAGTTCCCAGCAAAGTGTAGCCCATTCTCAGTTAGAGCCAGCGACTGTTGAAATCTGAGTGCAAATCTAACTAGCCGTAACCCATAATCAAAACATAATCACATTTAAGTATTTGATTGCCAGCATTACGTAAGCTCTGGCCAGATTGTGCTAAGCACTTGACTAAATGGAAATCGTGCATCGGACTTGGACTAGCACTTTGGTCGGCTTTATGTTGATATACCCAACGAAAATGGCTAAAAGGGTATAATGTACGTGACAGACAGCGGGAAGCATCTTCTCTCGTATAGCGTATTCACATTAGATTCTTTTCCCAGATCCCTGTCATAAAGTACTCACTTTTGATCGGACTATAAGCACCGAAGCTGATTAGGTTTGCATTTCTAATAGTTTAGGGCTTAGGGCAGGGTATCTCCCAGTCGGGCACTGCCGACTAGAGCACTCTTGATTTCTTTGTGGGTCAACTAACTTGAATTGCGGCACGAAGCCAGTTGCATAACTCGCTGGCGACCACATTAACCACAGCTAAATTGCACCTTTTATTACTCTCCCTCTCTCCCCCCTCTCTCTCTCTGTCTCAACTGTGACTGCAACTGCAACTGCATTGCGATATTTATTAGCGTCCACATTGCTGCGGCGATTTCTGCACACGACGCGCGGCGATGTGGCTGCCGCACAGCGTCTGCTGCAGCTCAACTATGCCATGCGCAACAAGCATCCGCAGATTTTCATCGATCGTGATCCAATGGATGCCAGCTCCCAGCAGCTGTTGCAAGTCGCGTAAGTGCATGGCCGCTAATCTAGAGAAGAGCGCGTGACGCACGACACGACACGACAAAAGCACGAGACAGCACGAAACACAGTTATTTATTGAATTTTCGGAGTTTCGATTCGATATTCGAGCTAATATACCCTATAGCTGCCATGGAAAGAATCGATCGTAAACCAAACTACTTTCATGCTTTACTAACAGAATTACTAGACTAGAGAGGTACCATAACGCCCAATTTATGGACTTATTGTATGCCTCTCATGTCGTGTCAGGCCGTGTTTTACACTTTCGTGTTGTTTAGCCACAACGTGTACGTTGCGAATACGTATATTTGTAGTTCGTGTCAAGTCGTGTTAGACTGTGAAAAGACACGTAGAGTCGTGTCAGGAGCGAACAGCGAACACGACATGCGCTCATCTCTAAGGCACGCCCAAGAACTGGTTTTTTGCACTTTGTGGCACCATCTAATTAAAGCTAATTGTCGTTTCTGGTTGCTGCAGAGATCTGGTACCGCTGCCCGGCCTCACGCCGGAGAACAACAAGCTGCTATTTTATCGCCTGATTGACCACGATGCGGACAAGGTAAGCGTAACCCAGTCGGATGTGGAAGTCCATTGGAGCCAACTTAATTGTAATTTTCAACTTGCCACTTGCCAATCGGTCAGTTCAATTTTACGGCCGGCATCAAGGTCTTCTTTATGGTCGCCGATTGTCGCTTCGCCACGGAGACAGACGGCCGTTTATCGGACGGAGAGATACCCATCTTCGATATGGCCGGCTATACGCTGCGGCATCTGACAAAGACGGTGCTCAGTTCGCTGCGCGTCTACATGAAGTTCGTCCAGGAGGCGCATCCGGTGCGGCTGAAGGAGGTTCATGTCCTCAACTGTCCATCGTATCTGGACAAAGTGCTCACCGTGGTCAAGCCGTTCATCAAGAGCGAGGTCTTCAAGCTCATACATTTTCATCTGCCCAATGCGGATACCCCATACAAGCACTTTCCACGCGCCATGCTGCCGGAGGAGTACGGCGGCGGGGCAGGCAAAATGTCGCACCTAAAGCAGCAGTGGGTGCAGCTGCTCCAACAGCACCGGTAAGCCACATTGCCTGTATGTCTTATGTCAAGGCTACAAACAGAACTGTTTCGAACCCGGAATTCCGATTGTCCGGTGAAAATACGGAATCGCAATATTCTTATACCCTGAACACATGTAACAGGCAGAAGGAAGCATCTCTGACCCCATAAAGTATATATATTCTTGATCAGCATCAATAGTCGAGTCGATCTAGCCATGATTGCCAGTCTGTCCGTCCGTCGGTCTGTCCGTCCGTCCGTATGTATGAGCCCAAGGATCTCTGAACCTATAAGAGCTAGAAAATTTTAGCTGTAGGTCCTCCTAGTGCCCGCGCAGATCGAGTTTGTCTCCGATATTCGATATCTTGTTCCGTTTCCAAGTAATCGATAAAAATCGATATCGAAATCCTGTTTTTTGAGCAATTTTGGTAAATAATTAGAGCTAGAGTCACCAATCTTGACATTTAGTCTCTATGATAGTATAAATATTTGCAATTGGTGTTCGAAGAAGAGGGTTCAGGGTATCCCCTAGTCGGGAGCTCCCGACTAGAACCTCTTACTTGATTTTTTTTACCCGAAATCGAAAAAAAGCAAGGGGTCACGTTTTTTGTGAAAATCGGGAATATCTTGAGTAATAACGACTTATTTTGGAATTGTGTACCTTTTTTTTTGTTCGGATAAATATATTCTATTTAAATCGCTTTCTTTTATTTAGTGAATATTTAATGGATGCCGACAACTGGCAGCTCAACAAGTGCAAAAAGGGTTCCACCAACAGCAACAGCAGCAGCAGCAGCAGCGGCGCCTGCAACACGTTGACGCACAGCCTCAAGACGCTGGAAATTGATTAGTTTTAGCCGTATTCATACCTTATTTACCTGTACATTATATATATCTATATATCGACATTTATACCACAGCTGGGCCTGGACTTAGTTCATAATTGTTTTCTAATAAAATGCATACAACATGCCGCCAAATCTATCTCTATATCTGTATCTATATCTATATCTATATCTATATCTATATCTATATCTATATCTATATCTATATCTATATCTATATCTATATCTATATCTATATCTATATCTATATCTATATCTATATCTATATCTATATCTATATCTATATCTATATCTACATCTATATCTATATCTATATCTATATATCTATATCTATATCTATATCTATATCTATATCTATATCTATATCTGTATCTATATCTATATCTATATCTATATCTATATCTACATCTTCATCTATATCTATATCTATTTGCGAGTGAGGATTCCGGAGGATGCAGTGCCCCGCAATTGGAGTCAACTTATCCGAGGCCTTCTTGCTTGATCTCTCAGGTTAACGAGCATCATGACAGACCGCTTTATAAAGCCACGGCAGCGCAATGAGTGGATATTTCGTTTGAAGAGGCCAAGGCTGGCCGAAAAGCAGGCTGCGCTGATCCGAATAATACACGAGTTTACCGAGTGCATCATTTAGCAGCGATGCGAGGCGCTCGTCAATGATCAACAGCAGCAGCAGCAGCAGCTAAAGAGTGGCGATGAGGGGGGCAAGGGGGCGATGAGGGGGGCAAGGTTCCGGGTCAAAAGCGTCGCTTGGGGCTGCTGGATGTGCGCCGCTGAGCGATTAAGATATACGCGAAGAGCTGGACACGTTCATGTTCGAGAGCCATGGCACAACCGTAAGCGGCATATCCTTTTGTCTCAACGAGATCTCATCCGTGCAGCTGACGAGGTGCTCGACGGCGACAGGCAACGCTCGTTGGCGCTGCGCGATCTAAACGAGCTCAAGTATTTGGAGTGTGTAATCAAGGAGGCGTTGCGCCTGTATCCGCCCGTGCCCATCATAGCGCGCACCTTTGGCGAGGATGTGCAGATACGTAAGTGATGTCATCGAAGGCTGCCAAATTTTGATATATACTCAATCTTGGCAGGCGGCAAACGCATTCCCGCCGGCACCGATTTCTTTGGGGGCATCTTTGCGCTGCTAAAGGATGCTCGCGAATTCCCTGCGTCCAATGAATTTCGGACCGAGCGCTTTGCCAGCGACGTGGCCACGTCGCCGACGACACAATCGCCAACACATCAGGTTCATCCATATGCCAATGTGCCCTTCTCTGCACTGACCAGAAGTTCGCCTTGCTCGAGATGAAGTGCACCCATGCTGAGTCTTGTCTTGCGCTCCGTAAATGGCGTGCATCTGGGCCTGCGTCCACGCCTGGATAAATAGTTAAGCAGCATTAATGTTGCGTGCAATTGTAAAAAAAAAAAAAAACAAATAAACAAAATACACAAATCGAAACGCGCTTATTTGTGCTTTTCCGCATCAGCTGGCGAGCCAAACATCTGTTATTGTTGCTGTCTCACATTCTTGCTATCTCTGTCTGATTTGTTCTCTATGCAAATATACCCTGGCTGCTTACATTAAGCGGGGTGTAATGATTTTGTACTATTTTACTATTATATGTTTACGTTTTTTGCGGCTTTTATCAGATTGGGCGAAAATTAAATCAGAAGCCAGCTTAGCAGTGTGACCATATATATATATCTATTTTTTTTTTTAAGCACACATATTGCCTATCGATTTGAATATCGTGCCAATATATCGCTGCCGTGCTGCCGTATCTTTATGCTGCCTCGTGCCAATATATCGCTGCAGTGCTTAACCCTTATGCTGCCCTCCTCATTTTGGCCCAATTCAATTGAATTGTTGTGTATTTTGATAAAGTTATTATAAAGTAAGCTTTTAAGCTTAAGCAAGGCTATCATACTTAAGTTGTGTTTGAATCTGTTTATTGCAATTATTTGTATGTTTACAAAATAGATTACAGGGTATCAGAAAGTCGACTCTTAGAGAACCTTTGTCGTCGTTGTTATAAAACAGTTTGTACATATACACATATTTCGTGAATAGTTATAGTTACATTGAGTACAAATTACTGCATATCTATTTGCCAAGCATGTATATAATTTGTTTATTTTCATTTAACATGGATTCGTTAATATGGTAAGTGCGCGCTTTTTGAATAAGCTCTCCTCTGTTCAATTGAAGCACTTTTAATTACATTTGAAAAATTCAATAAAAACATTTGTACAATTTGAGAATGCGGAACGGCAAAAACATATTATATCTGAGGCATATGCAATATCTTAAGGTCAAATATAACAATTTATATGCAATTATTAACAAATGAAGTCTCGCTGTAGTGTTGGAAAATAGCATAATATTGAATATGTTTGGCAACATAAAAGAAAAACTCAAAACATTAGGAATATGCGAATTACTATGATTCTACGATAAATGTATTGTGTACAATTATTGAGTAAACCAAGTAGACAGAAAATTAGACAAATTTTCAATTTCTAGTCTATTTGGTAAATCCCTTATGCCTTGCAGAGTATACAAAGATGTTGCTCATATTGCTGGTGACTGCTTTGCTAGTTTTCTTGCTGCGCTTCCTGCTGCAACTGTTGTGGAAGGAGCGCAGGCACCGCCGGCAACTGGAGGGCGTGGCGCCCAATGTGTCCCAAGTGCCGCTCGTGGGCACGCTCTGGCAGATGCGTGACTTTCAGCCGGATAGTGAGTAAAATATCTGACCGATCCAATGCCCTGCTGGCTGGGCTAACATATATGTAGTTGTCAAATTGCAGATTTACACGAGAAGTTTGCGGCATATGTGAAGCGTTACGGACGCAGCTTTGTGGCCACCACATGCGGCCGCATGGTGCTGGTAACCGCCGAGCCGAGGCATGTGGATGCGCTGCTGCTGAGCAAACAGCAGCTGCGGAAGAGCGTCGTTTATGGCGCCCTGGGCGGCTGGCTGGGCAACGGCCTGCTGCTCAGTCGCGGCGATCGCTGGCATGCCATGCGCAAGATCATAACGCCCACATTTCACTTTAGCATCCTGGAGCAGTACATCGAGGTGTTCGACAGGCAGTGCAATGTGCTGGTGGGCAAACTGCAGCCGCTGGCCGCGGACAGCAATCAGCGGGCGTTCAACATATATCCGTATATGTGCCTGGCTGCGCTGGACATCATCAGCGAGGCGGCGATGGGCGTCAGTGTCGGCGCACAGCGCAATGTGGATGCGCCGGTGGTGCAGGCTGTTAAGGAGTACAGATTACAAATTAGTTGCCGTTTGCCGCCAAACAATTGCCTAACATTTGTGCTTCTTCTTGCCTACTTGCAGCGTAACCAATATATTGGCGACACGTTTCATGCGACCGCATCTGTTGCCGCCGCTGCTGTTCCGCTTGCTCTGGCCCAGCGGCTATCGCAAGCAGTGGGACGGCGTCAAGTGCCTGCACAGCTTCACCGACGACATCATCCGGCGGCGGCGTCAGCTGTTGCTGCACGAGCAGCAGCTGGGCAAGCGATCCGCTTTGTTGGATACATTGTTGCAGGCACGCCTGGAGGGCGCACCGCTGACAGACGCACAGATACGCGATGAGGTGAGCACGTTCATCTTTGCGGGCCACGATACGACCACGTCAGCCGCCTCCTTCTGCCTGTTTCTGCTGTCGCGGCATGCGGCCGTGCAGCGACGTTTGTTCGAGGAGCTGTGCGCCCATTATGGCCCGGCTGTGGATCGTCCGGTGATCTATGGCGACTTTGCGGATCTGCCCTATTTGCACTGCGTGATCAAGGAGTCACTGCGCCTGTATCCGCCCATCCCGGCGGTGGGTCGCTGCCTGGAAAGCGATTTGGTTTTGGGTACGTGTGCAAAATTACATTACAATATGTTTCGACTGGCTTACTAATTGGCACACACAGCAGGTGAGCCCGGTGTGGCAGGTGTGGCAGGCGAGGCACATGTGCCCGCGGGCACCAATGTCATCGTGCTGCTCTGGCAGCTTCTGCACGACGAGCAGCTGTACGAGGATCCGTTGCGCTTCTGGCCGGAACGGCATTTGGACAGCCATAAAGCGCCCGAGGCTGGCGCCGCCAGAGCCTGCTCCAGCAGCTATATACCGTTCAGCGCTGGTCCGCGCAATTGTATTGGCCAGCGCTTTGCGCTGCTCGAGCTGAAGACGATTATCATCAAAATGTTGCGGCATTTCGAGCTGCTGCCACTTGGCGCCGACGTTAAGCCTTCGATTAAAATTGTGCTGCGCTCCGCCACGGGCGTTAATTTGGGCTTAAAGCGGCGTTTGTACGCGAATTGAATGTGATTTTGTTGTTTCGTGGCGTACATAATAAATATGTTCGGTTTTTGCTTCGAAATTGAATAAGTTGATCGGTTATCGATAACTCATCGATTTGTTAGTGCCCAAGTGCAACGGTTTATTGATTGCGTGCAATACGTAAGAGTTGCCACATCTTTTGCATATTATCAAAACTGTTCCCGGGCACAGTTTGTTATAAAATAGATAATTATTTATGCCCCCAACGAATATTGGTATTTAGTTGTTGTTGTTGTTGTTGTATCATTTGTGAAAGCACATGCACATTATTTTGTGTTATTATTTATTAATTTCTTTTTGCGGCAATTAACAAACAGTACAAGTATTTATTTTGCCCTAAAAGTGTTCACACGTGTCCGTAACATTTAAATGGATCTACTTAGTTATAAATTATTATGCACACAAGCACGTATCTGTATGTATGTATGTATGTATATATATATAAATTTAAATATAGGTACACAAGTTTATTTCACTATTTAATTAGTCTAATAGTTAAATTGAATTACAAAAAAAAAAAAGAAACGAAACGAAAATCAACAAATGATATAAAAACAAATGCGTAACAAACATTTAACAATTGTGTTGACATTCTCTTAGATTACTTTTGTTTACATCGAATTTAATTAGTTATATTGTTGTAAATTTGCCTTCTGAAATTGTTGCCTTAGCTTAACTTTGAAATTGAGGTTGTCCTTATTGAATTCAAATTGCGCGCCAAAAATTGTTCACAGTGTTCACACTAACATTCATTTATTCACCTAACAAATTGTTTATATAGGGGGGGGGAGGGGGAGGGGGGGGCGATGTAGAGGCGAGCTGCATGCAATGCACAACTCCTGCCCTCTCTCTCTCTCTCCCGCTCCTCCCTCTCTCGATCTCTCTTGTAGAGCATAAAACATTTAAAACATTTTAGATTTGCATATATCTATATATATATATATATATTAAAATGTTGGTAAAACGTAAATATTCATTTAACTGTGCCGTTTTATAAGTGTGTATATCGTGTACGTATACATATACATATATGTATAGATAAATATATATATATATATATGTATATATAGTTATTGTATGCTTAGGCTAAACATTAATTGGTAACAGTCTTTTATCACGTTTAGTTTGTAGTTTGCCAATGCCAATGCCTCAGAGCCTTGGTCAGCGGCACATCATGCATATATATACGTATATATATACATATATATATGCATGTGTATATACATGCCATTTAAATAGATATACCCCACATATAGGGTAGGTAATAATTGTATTGTGTGACTATAAATTTGAATTTAAATCAATTAACAAACACACTTTTTGCACTCAATATTCAACTAGTTGCTTATGCATGTAAGTGTGTGTGTGTGTGTGTGTGTGTGTGTGTGTGTGTGTGTGTGTGTGTGTGTGTTTCTACATACAAATTACATTTAAAAAAAAAACTATTCATATATATTTATATAAAAATGTTTAGTTATCTAGAAACTTTTATAAAAAAAAAAAAAAAAAAAGGAAGAGACAAGAAAAAAAAAAAAAAAGAAACAGCCGCTGGGCGAGTCCAGGAGCCCCAACTAAAGTAGGTTTTTGCTGCATGCTCACTCATTAGTTCGGTTGGACTTATCTGCTCCTATATACATATATATACATATATACACACACATATATATATATATATATATATGTATATAGTGTTACATCGATGATCCCTGTGCACATTCTGTTTGTAAATAGTTGTTAGCACTTGAGGGTGCATTATTCTAGTTGGTTTGACAATTGAAATGTTGTTTCGAAGTGCATCGCATTCAGTTTGGAGCCTCAACCCCGTTGGCTGCCACGTTTATCACATCAGCTGAAACCCTCAATTAGATATATATTCATATATACATATATATATATATAGCTAGATAGGTGTGTGTTTGGGCATGCCCGTTTAGGGTATGCCGCTGTTGCTGTTGCTGCCCTGCGACTCGGCATCCGTGTTCGCTGCGTTCGCGTTCGCCGCCTTGTTTTGCAGCTCCTCGTATTCGCTTTTGATGTCCACAAAGAGCTTGCTCTGCTTCTGATGCTCCTCCTGTTCGAATGGGCGTAATTTGCATTAATCGGTTTGTTTGGCTCGCAATTGATTTGTACGGACTCACCATGATCTCATCTATGCGCTCGTTGGCGTGCGGCACATCGTAACGATTGTTCTGTTCCCGCAGCTGGACTGCCGCGCTCAGCTGCTGATCCAGGGTCCGTTCCATCTGCTCCAGCGAACTGCCCAGCACGTGCGTAATTACTGCTAAAAGCAAAGCATTCACTTGATTAGTCAATTTATCGTTATTTCAATATTTTAGCTTAATATTAACCAAAACATTTGCCCAAAATGCCCCGGCACAATCCCAATCCGAACCGTATACTGATTGAGGGAAGGTATCCAAAGGAACAATACGAGAAGCTACATGCAAAACTTATCAAGCTCTTCTCGAGAGAAAGTGAGAGGAGCTATCGAGATGGTGTGAAGAATATATATATTTTCAATTTCCAGTCCCTAGCTCGACTCTTGGCCAGATCCGTCCATTCCGTGCAAAGCCTGACAAAGGATTTGGATATGTTTATGGTGCTGGAGACGAGCTCTCAGCGTATGTAGAAAACGCCCGATTGAAAGAGGGAAAATGCATGGTATATGGATGCATCCCGCGTTCGCTTATGCGAACTGTGTCCGGCGCTCACCTGTGCTCGGCATGAAGAGTCGCTTGGCCAGCAACAAATCGTCCTGGCCATCTTGGGCGCTGGCGGCGCTGCTGCGCTTTAGCGAGACGGATGTGCCGCCCATTACCGATTCGGGCGTGAGCGGGCCCTGGCAATAGTCGCAGTCGCCGTCGCCGACGCCGAGGCAGCTGCAGCTGGTCGACTTGGAGCTGGGCGACTGGGCAGCCGTTGTTGCGTGCAGGGCGCGAAAACGCTTGGCGGCTGTAACATTGACGACACTGACGCTCTTCGATATTGAGGACTTCACCGATGCCGTCTCCGGCGGCACCAGGGCCAGCGGCGGGGTCTTGGAGCTGCCCATGCCATTGCCGGCGCCCAGCCGCGCCTGCGACATGGTGCTCTCGAGAAAGTTGTGATGCGAATGATGGCCATGACCATGACCATGGCCATGGCGATGATGATGTTGATGATGATGCTGCTGCTGTGGATCGTGCGGTTGGCTTGCATGACTGAAGTTGGTTATGCTGGACATGGCATCCTCGATATCGTCATCGGTGTCATCATCGTCATCATCATCGCCATCCAGCCGATCGTTGTCCTGATCCGAGCCGCAGCTCTGCAGATTCTGTATGAGACAGAGCACAGCCTTTTCCAACTGGGCGGGATGCTCCGATGCGGGCACATCAATTGTCGACTGCGGTATTTGTGTATTGATGATCACCGAGAACTTCTTCTTCATCTCCTGGACGCGACGCTTGCCCTCCTCATCGCCCAGCAGCGTGTTGACGCACACAAACGAGTGCACCTTGTTCGTCTCCTTGTCAATCTCCAGATACCCCTTCGACTGCAGATAGATGATGTTGCCATTGCGCGTGAACAGCCGATAAGTCGACTCGCCGTACGAGCTGTTGCAGTCGTACACTGAAAACAAAACAGAGTATATAACAGCTGGCAGCAGTTGGCATCAGGTCAGGTGGGCGGTGGGCACTCACTTTGACGCAGGGCGACAATCACCCAGCGGACGTCGTCGTTGTGCATAAAGGTAAACGGATTCAGATTCCGCACCTCGTCCGTCATGTAGCCGGCAACAATGCCGATACGCTGATCGCAATCAATGATCCGCCCATCGATCAGATGCCTGGTGCGATACTCCAGCGTGTTCGCATCGAACAGACGATTCACGATCTTCGGTGGCCTTATAATGCGCGCACACGCGGTCAGCACCTGCAGTTGGAATAGATATTATATATATATATGTATATATATATGTATATATATATGTATATATATATGTATATAGACTTCCGTCTGGTTGCACTCACAATATCGTTGCCGCTTATCGTGTGCAAGGGTATGGCATCGTCACGGCCGCGGGTGCGCCGTATTAGCTGCAGGCTGGAGCTGAACGTGTTCGAGCGTACGCCGCGCGGCGCCTCGTCGCTGCGCCGGAAGCAGCCATCGATTTTGACCACCTCGTAGGCGGTGGGCTCTGAGCGCGGGCCGGCGCGCGCCAAGCTGCGTGCAGAAGAAAGTGTTTAGAAATGGAGATGGACCTTGTAGCCTATTTATCGAGTTATCGAAATTGCTTGTGCACATCGAAATATCGCTGCGTGTGCATATCGATAGGCCAGTGTGGCCAGTCGGGCTAGATTTAGCTTTGCTCTGGAGCGGCACGATTAGCGCAAACTGGCAGCACTTTTAGTGACCGTTTGACAATTGTTTCGGCAGCAGCTGCAGTGCTGCCAATCAGTAGCTAGATCTGACTTTTCATGACGACTAGCTCTTGGCTTTTGGCTTGGCATAGCCGAACAAATTGGCAGCACTTGCGGCTGCCAATTTATTCATCACTTACAGTGAAGCCAATTGAAAGCTTTTTTTCATTTCCTTTAGTACTTACCGCACACGAAAGCTGCGTCGATCATCGCGCAACTTGCGATCAATGTAATCCTCTTCGGATTTGCTGCGCTGGCGCGGCTCACCATCGGCGTCCGTTGGCTCCGCATGCGCATCGAAGAGATTCTCCAGCTCGGTGGGTATGAGCTGTTGCTTGAGCATTTCATGGTCCTCAGGATGTGTGATCTGCAGTATACTTTGGCCGTACAGGTCTGTCTGACAGTGGCCCAGGTGCTGTTCGATGCTGGACGATATTAACAGTATTTGGCCGTGACAGGTGAGCGTGAGAAAAAAGCTATCCAGCATGCCCATCAGCGTGTCCGTCACTTGCGGTCGCTGTTGATGCAACGTCTTACCAAACACTAATTAAAAATAAGGATATATGCCAATAAATCGTATTAATAAATACGCATTACATTCTATATGATAACTTGAGGTCTCTAGATTTATGCGATCGAGTCTAAAAATGTATTTCATTCGATTAACAGATATCTTTATTTTGCACAACCTGCTCGACTTTTGCAACAGTCTGGCAACTCTTTATCGAATTCAAATTGGCTGACTGTTAAGTTGTTGATGGGCTGCCAGACTGTGCAAAACAATCATTTTAATTAAAAGCTATTGATGGCCAATGGACTTACTGACACACACACACACATGTATATATATGTATATGCTTACCGTACTTGAGCCGCAGTCCGTGGGCGGCAAAGCGCAGCACCGCCGTCTTGTCAACGCGTCGTGGCGATTCTGCCACATGTGGCACCATGGTGGACAGCTCCTGGATGGATCCATTCAGCTTGTCACGTCGATTCTTTTCCGCCCGGTTGCGCGCCTCGCGTCCGCTGCAAAAGACAGCAGGAAGTACGGGGATTAGTAAGCATTGCACAGTTACCAAAGCACTCGAATTATAGATAAAGTATCAGGGGAAGGGGTGGGCGTGGTAAAGGGTGCTGTTCACATTCGAACGGTGCTAAAGTTGTTGTTTACTTATGCATATATATATATATGGCGCATGACACGGCAGTCTAGGCAAGCCCACAAACACACACACACAAACATAAGCAGACATTACTATGCTTGGGAGCTTAAAATTACAGCGGTATGTGAGAATGTCTACGAGCTCAATAGCTGAATAGCTCAATAGCTGTTAAAAATTATCACTCCAAATGAGCCGCAAAAATGCAACTGACTTCGACGTCGACGTCGACGTCAGCGTTGGTGCCGGCAATCCAAGTGCACAGCCGAACATGGCGCCAACTTCTCTTGGCTCAGCAGACGTCAACGTCGGCCGCGCTATGCAAGCGCAGCTGGTTTTGCTAAGCCGCCCATTAAGCTTGCTCTCTGCCACTCTCATTCACTCGCTCTCTTGCTCTCTTGCTCTCTTGCCCTTTTGCGCTCTTGAGCAGTCTTTTCAAGCGCACGTTCGGTTTCCAGGGGGGCGTATGAGTAATTCATACGGAAATATGAGAATATTGCGTTCGATTAGCAATGGCTGCCGTTCTGTTGTTGTTGCTATTGCTCGGTTTTATCCCCGGCCACTGATGTAAATTTAAAACGCAATTGCAAGAAAAACGAATAAAATAAATAATGTAAGTTCGTAATAGACACGCAAAGCGCCAAGTGCGAAATAAAAGGAGAAGCGGCAGCAACAAAACCCAAAAACAACGCAACCAACAATATCAAGCACATGCAAAATTGTAAAGGCGCAAAAACGTTGTATCTATGTAACGAATTTACTTACATACCCACACACACAGACACAACACACACACACACAAACACACACACAGGCAGTTACAGCAGCTGCAGCGAAATGTTTTCCATTACCCTGTAGCCCAACATATGCAGCCGGGCATATTTCTAAAATTGCACTTTAAGTTAACATGAAGCCAAGCAATTCGAGTTGAACAATTGTTTGAATAAGCAACTAGAGTGGAGCGCGTGTCGTGACACGAATGCATGGACTTCAACACGACTTGCTGCTTGGAAACTACAGCTGGAAAACTAGCTTAAGTTGCCAGTGTTGGTTAATAGTTAACCTTTTTGTTATGACGATTTTACATTAAATACTAATTAAATAATATATGATAACTCAGAGCAAACGATTGCAACAGTGATTAAACTTTTAGCGGCTAAGTGCAGGGTATCGTCTATTGTATACTAAAT
This sequence comes from Drosophila littoralis, assembly GCA_018903485.1. Classification (NCBI taxonomy): domain Eukaryota; kingdom Metazoa; phylum Arthropoda; class Insecta; order Diptera; family Drosophilidae; genus Drosophila; species Drosophila littoralis. The sequence goes on from JAEIGF010000591.1 coordinate 11,388,069, forward strand.
ATGCACATATGAATATCACATACAAACACTCGGTTAAATGACTGCCAAATGCAATTGTGTTGCAAATTTAAATGCAAATGTCAATTAACAGCAATACTCGAAAGAATACCCTAACCAAGCCATTCCAAAGTAAACGCCCTGTGCACAGGGTGTGCGTGTGTGTGTATTTGTGTGTGTGTGTGTGTGTGTGCATAGGGCGGCAGCAATTGAGCTTCAATACAAAAATGTTAATGCATCGATTTGCCAGTGGGAAAAAATTTGCTCAAACTGCGTAGGTGAAGGGGGCGGGAGGGTGTAGGAGGTGTGTATGTGAAGTTCTTTAGCTATTGTTATATGGGTTTTGCTGCCCTTGAGACGTTCCACTTTGTTTTGAATGGGCCAGCCCAAGTGGTCTGACGATGAAGTGCAAGGTCTTGACGCCACTCGAGGCGCCAACTTTGTAGCTGATTGTGAGTGCGGTCTCTATCAATGCAATACATGCACACATATACAGTAGTTGCTGTGTGTGTGTGTGTGTGTGCAGTCGGCATTTGTTTATTTAACATGTTGCATTTGCAGTTACTCAACCCGCCAGCCTTACAGTAACTGCCCCTTGCTCTTTAACTCTGCCTGTTGCTCACGCTCACGCTCTCCCTCTTGGTCTCTCTCTCTCTTTGTCGCTCTCACGCTCGCCAACGCAATCGCTCTCTGCCTTTCCTTTGCTGCTTCGCCCGATTGTTCTGGTCGGTATTGTTTATTTGTTTTGACTGCGCAACATTGTAACGCCGCAGCGTGATAGGCGGCGCCGACGTTGTCTCGATTACTGTACTTGCATACACTCTGGTCGATCTATTGCTCTCGCTTGCACTTCCTCTCTCCCACTCGCTCTCTCTTACTATCGCAGTCGTGACCTTGATGCCGTGCAGAAACAAATAGAAATCGACTCAAATGCATTCGAACGGATTTGTTTAGCCAAATCAATTACAAGCCACGACTATTAAATGCCCTGTAATCGAATATCAGCAAGCGGTATATATATGAAGATGGTTATATACGTCGGTTTCTGAGTAAGTTAGCTTATGTTTTTTAAGGTTATGTACTTTTGAGGTTATGTACTTTCAAAGTTATGTCTAATACTAATGAGGTAAGTTACTTTTGAGGTTATTTACTTTTGAGGTTATGTACTTTTGAGGTTATGCGGATGCATTAAAGCACAAAATCTTAGGATCTAATCAAGCACACTTGTAAAGGATTGTCATGATTTCAGAGCAATTAGTTTGAGAGTTCTTAAAGTCATCAATTTTGGGCATTAGATTAATAATACATTAAACCGAACGCTTGAGAACTTGTAAACAATGTTTAATTAAAGTGTAATAATTTGCAATTGACAGGAAATGCTCACAGATCAAATGACTCTATCACGTAGAGCTGCCCCCTAATTGATTACGCCACGCCCATCATTAGTTGAATTGAATTAATTGAATAACAGGGTATAGCTGAATGGCAAAAATAGATTTGAAGTGCGTAACAAAGTTAAGTGCCTATCGTCAAGTTATTGCAGTAATATTTTTAACAAAACTAATAAATCGCTTTTAATAATTATTTACAATCGCCAACGAGTATTGAGTATCGAGTATCGAGTATTGAGTGTTGCATCTATTATGTGAAGGTATTCTTATCTCAATTTATAGGTTTGTTTTGCTCCGACGTATTGCTAATGCGGACACGGTACGTATACGTAATGTTGCAAGAAATCGTAATTATATCTAGGCAGTCATCGGGTAAATGGCTCAAGTTGCGTAAATCGTGGAATTATTTACAGAAATTTGTGAAATTGCAATGCTGATCGGCAAGTCCAGTATTATAATTGCTGGGAATCGGAAATTTTCCAAACATTTTGCTAGCCCTATAGGCCAAGTGAATTTGTGTTGTCTTTGAATTTCAATTCCCAACCAATCGAATGCAACCAAACTGGCAACCGACTAGAAGAAACTTACACTTACAAACGAAAATCCCCAGAGAATGACTAAACACATCAATTTTTCATAGTTTGTGAGCAGCGAAGCCCAAAACAAAACGTTATCCACCCATTTTCCACGCTCGCGCGTGGATCCAAATGCGAGCTTTAAGGCGATTCAGTTGAAAAATGCCGCCAACAGTCCAACAGTAAACGTCGTATATATGCACAGAAATTACAACGGCTATTTATTAGATGATTACGTATACGTAATATTATAACAAACAAATACAAATCGTAATTGCATCAAGTATACGTCGGCTCTATGGGAAATAATGATTAGCATATAATTATTAAAGCCAGATGTTAAAGTTAATTGCGAGGCAAAAACGAAAAGTGAATAACTGTTAATATTAATAGATGTGCGGCCAGTTAATATGCCCGCTTTGGGCTTGGACCTGCGCTTGGGTTTGGGTTGTTGCGTGGTATAATATTTTTTTATTTTTTTTTTTTTTTTTTTTTTTTTGTTGATATGTAAATAAGGAAATCAATTTGGTATTCAGTATTGCGTATCGTTTCTCTGTTTACGGCGCTGCCAATCAAATTGGCAGCGTGCTGACTTGTTTGTTGTTGTTGTCGATGTTGTTGTTGTTGTTGTTGTTGTTGTTGTTGTTGACCTATTGAATTGGTGGCCTGTGGTCTGCCGCGGTGCGGTGCGGCGCGGTGCGGTGCGCTGCTGTGCTTGTGGGAGTGACCCAGTGCACGCGTGCCATAAATTTCACTAGACGATAACAAGAATACAACAACAACAACAACAACAACAACAACAACAACAAATACAGCAACAACTACAGCAACAAGAACAACAACAATCAAAACAACAATCACAACAACAAATGCAGCGCATGAGTGCAGTAAGAGAGTTTATTAGCGGGGCTTGTTAGTTTGAGCCCCTCGTTGGGGCTGGGAACGGGGGGGGGGCTGGGAATCTGACTTGTTTTCCCAATGACCAACTGGGCAAATTGTTGTCTCGTCAATGAGGTACGAAAATAAATATGGCAAACTCGAAAAAAACATTGATAAAAATACACAAAATAAGCGCGACGCACGCCACAGGGCTGCGCCGTTCAATTACGTTATGTGGCATGGGGCATGGGGCACGGGGCATGGGGCATGTGGCATGGGGCATGTTGTGCATATTGTGCTGTGGCTGCAACGGGGGTCTTGGCCACATCAACTGGGCCAATCAGAGCCAGTCGACGCACAGCGTGTCGGCTGCTCAACAAATGTGGCCAAATTGGCTGCACGGGTCATAAAGCTGAACAGCAGGTGGAGAGGGGCAAGGGGGCGGGGCGGGGGCTGCAAGTGGAGCGTTGTTTACGGCTGGGTTTTGGGGCATGCGGCTGCGGCTGCGGCGGAAAAGTGTGCTATGTTGTTGCGAATATATACGTAAGAGGCAGAAAAATAGATTTCGAAGGCCATCAAATATGCGTATTATTTATACAACCAGATATATGTCTCCATAGTATATATAATCGGTCGGACAAGCTGAGTTGACGAGGGCAGGGCGACTTTCAAGGGTTTCAAACTCGAAAATAGTTATGCAGTCGCTTGAAAACGAAACGCAACGAAAACGATAAATATCGATATGTTATCGAAAATGTTGAGGCACAGCCGCTGGCATAGCTAAAGAGCCCAGATCAAGTTGATTTGATTGGGCGATACACAGTAAATCGATTAAAAGTTAATCGATATCTATTATAACTCCATATCGATTAATAGGCATTTCGATTAACAATCGATCGATTTCAGGTCTTATGTTTACAAGTTTATTTGAACATATAAATATTCACAAATTTGTTATTCTGCAAGGCGAACGCAGCTTGAGTTGTATTTTTAGATTTGTTTAAGCCAAATCGAAAAATATCGATTTGTTATCGAAAATTGTGTGGCATAGCTGAAGCGCCCAAGTGCTCAAAATGCACAATCGATTACTCTACTAACTCCATATCGATTAATAATCGATCAATTTCGATTTCAGGTTTCATTTTTATAAGTTTTTTAATGTAGCTCTTGCGGACTTTAAATGCCTAATTTCGTTATTCTGCAAGGCAAATGCAGCTCGAGTTGTATTTTTAGATATTTTTAAGCCAAATCGAAAAATATCGATTTGCCAGTTTTGAGGCAGATTTCCGAAAAAGCAAGACACACAGAGCCACATTTTATCAGTAGTTTTGGGCATACAAAATTGCATCCCCTTTTGATAACTCGACTCGTACGCTTGCCTATCGATAAATATCGGAATCGGCTCTGGCTGCGGCATACACCCCGGTCCAGGCACGCTGAGCTGTGGATTGTTGTGCACTTACCTATTTGAGAGCTGAAACATTTCCATCATCGAATCGTGCGGATGCGGATGATGCGTATGCTGGTGGTGCGGATGCGGATGCGCATGTGGATGTGGATGTGGATGCGGATGATGCAGCGGCGCATGCT
>JAEIGF010000591.1:12022500-12070000 GCA_018903485.1 Drosophila littoralis
TAGATAGATGCCGTGGATAGCAGCGACACAGTCTAAGCTGCCTCTCCATTCTTACCTAGTCATTTAGTTTAGTTCTAGTCTTCCATATCGTTTAGCCCGCCTCCGAATGGGCGTGACAGAAAAAATTTTTCCCTTTGACGGCGCTATATGCATATATTCCAAGCTTCTAACCTGAAGCGTAGCGTTTAAAATGGCCTTTGTACAAACAGAGCGTCGGTTTGGTTAGACCAACCTGAACTGAGAATGCATTAAACAAATTTGCGTTCCTTTTTTTTACATTGTGAACGTGTGAACTTTGTGGCGGTTGCCCCTTGGCAGTTGCTTAGTTTGAAATGTGGCAGCAACAAAGCAAAACAAAAACACAACAAACAAACAAAAATAAAACATTTACACACGTATCTTTAACTCTAACTCACAGTCTACACCTCTTTCTCCCTCTCTCTCTCTCTCGCTTTCCCCTACAGAACCAAATACTGTGCGATCTGCATTTCGCCGACGTGGCCCTAATGGAGTGCTCCGATTTTATGCAACAGCTGCGGAGCTTCAAGCCACAATCTTTGGGCTGTGCGGTCGCCAGGCGCAAAAGCTCAACGACGTTAATATTTCCACTGCCGCCGCAAGCTTGTTCAGGTATGTAGTCACTTTTCTTCTTCATTTTCAGCCGCGCCACGCCCCGCGCTAGCCGGCGTTCTTTTAGCTCTCCCTCTCCTCTCGTTTGTAAATGCCAAATTGTGCCCAGCAGCTACGACAGCACCAGGCAAAACCACTGCTCCGGAGTCGGAGCCAGAGCCGAATGCCGTGAGCCAAGAGCCGGGGCCAAATGTGGCTAACAAAGCAGGCATCACTTTGGCACCCGCACCCTTATGCGGCCCACCCTGCCTTGCCCTTTACATATGCGCCGCATAGTCTTTTAACCCATACCCTGTACACATATGCTCGGGCGTTGTGGTCCTTGTGTTGCTCTTGGTAACAGTTCACAAAGTTCATGTTAGTCGACATGCGGTTAAATTGTGTTCCATTGCGCCATCAATGCTACATGTCAAATGTGCGTGTAGGCCTGCCAACGCCAGATCAAAGTTCATGTTAGCTCACGGGCGCTTTAATTACGTTTCATTCTCATAATTTCCCTTGTCAACAATTTTTCGCAAGCAAAGCATCGCGAGGTCAATTATAATTTTAATTTTAATTAATTTTACTTTTTTTGCGCACCAAAGATTTTCCGGTGCTGCCATATGCAGCTACAAAACCTGCCAGGTGGCAGCCCTGTTACACTATCCTCTTGTCAACTTGTTAACAGTTAGATAAACTAAATTTTGCAAGCCAACTTATCTAATACAAACAGAATTGACGAGCAGTTAAGGCGGTTAAATTCAAACAAGCCCTCAATTAACTGTTAACAGAAAGTTAAATGAAAGTTAACAGTTTAACCTAAATGAGTTCTATAACTTAAAGAGCTTTACAATTGAGATTCTGAAAAAAAAACAACCAATCTGCTGCATTTTTCAACACTGTTAGCTGACAAGCAAGTTTGACAATCTACTCTAGTAACTGTTAAGCTTGACAGCAATATTAATGCGGAATATTAAGTTTTGAAACCTATGTTAAGTATTATACATATATATTCTGATATTCTGATAGATGTATTCTTTAATCTAACGTTAATTGACACTTAGTATGTTTAAGCTTTCATTTAAATCAAAAATTAATGTAACCGCAATCTACAGTATTATGTTAAGATAACAGCGAGTCAACATAAGAGCTAAATGTTAGTGCGAAAGCGCCAAAGCTGTTAAAAAGAATTGATCACATGAGCGTATTTATTTAGAATTGCGCGTGCAAACAATAGAGTCAATCAGCTGCCTTTAAAGAAAAGGGAATTTAAAAGTCACCTTTTTTAAAGCTGTAATAAAATACCCATGCATATAGATGTGTGTGCGTGTGTGTGTGTGTGTGTGTGAAGCTGCCGGCGCCATCATTATAATTCAAATGAGATTTGCGCGCCTAGCAATATACGCACACACTTACACACACACACACACACACACACACACACACACACACACACACACACACATATTTGCACTGCTTGAGAAAGGGGCAGACATAGAAAAGCGCTTGCAAGTCCACAAGTTGAAGAATGTTTGGCATTTTGCACAATAAAGTTGTTCAAACATATTTCGTGTAGCACACACACAAATACACACATACAGACACACACGCGTACACACACAGACACACACACAGCAAGACAGAGCAGACATATGCAGAGAGCGAGATGGAAATAGAAGCCGCCATTTTTCCGCTGACATAAACTTTCAATTCAGTTTTCATATTACATTACATTTCCTTTCATATTTGAGAAGTATAATAAAAATGTGCGTGTGTGCGGGGTGTCCGGGGGTGTCCGGGGGTGTGCTGGGGTGTGTGTGGGTGTGCTTGCAGCCTATTTAATTAAAAGGGTTAAAGCGCAAAAATCAACGTTTCAGCTTAAGAACGCGATTCGCGTGCTTGAGATTCACAGATACCCTGTAATTGCCCGAAAATTGGTAAATACCCTTATAGGATACCATTCATAATATGTGTACACAATTTTCACAGGATATGCGTGTTCGTACTTGCATCTGACATTTAACAGCCTTCAAATATGGATGGACTGACCGCCTGCCTGCCTGCCTGCCTGCTGCTAGTTGTTTATTGACTGCATTTTTTCGTTTATTACGAAACTTTTGGTCTGCCTATAGTTGAGCCCGCTTTCAGTTCGTTTTCCATGCGTTTCAATTATACAATTTCATGCGAAATAAGCCTTTTCGCCTCTGAGCATTAATAGATGGGTAGTTTAAGCAAACAGAGATTTCAGCCGCACACAGGCATACAATTCAACGCTTTGGGGCTCAGATCAAACGAAATGGGTAAGACGTAAATATCCGTAATAATAATAATCCGATTAATTGCAGCTGTGGCCTCTTTCAGCCTATGTGTGAGTGGGTGGCGTTCGCTAGTTGCTGGGCGCCAACTTTGAAAGCCTTTTCATTTTATTTATGGAGGCACACACAAATGAGAATGGCTTAAAGACTTTTTACGGCACAATGTGTTTTTGTTGCTTAAAATCAGCTTTTTACGCCTGGTACCTTCATAAAGAATACCCAACAAATGAGCAAACATTATGAAAAGCAATTTCTCTTGATATTAGAGTAGCACCCACGAAAGTTGCCCGCTTTCATTAGACTGCGAATAGCTATCGCTATTCAAGCTTTAATGTGCTTTGAAGGCTTGTCTTATAAGCTTTCAGCTGTCATGTGCTTTTAAAGCTCTTTAAGTAACTTGTAGCCTGAACAAGTATCCATGTGCATTAAAAGCTTTTTCTCTCTGCATTTAAGAGAAGCTTTTACGATTTATTTAAGCTTATTAAACAATCCAAAGTACGTGGCTGCATACATATATGTTATACTCTTTATACTCCACCGAAAACAAGGTGAGAAGCTTTTGCAGTGAATCAACTACCAAATAAATTTCTAGCGTTTCTATATTTCTTGCTTTTTCTGCATCTTTTTCAAATCTACTACTCCGCTTGTCCGTGTCAATGATTGATCGTTATGTGTCCTTTTCAGCTGGTGTCATTGTGTGCTTTCACCCACCCTTTTTATCCTTTACTCTCCATCGCTTGCATCTCTAATTCATTGCATTCCTATTTGAGCGTAGACCCCCCAACTTGCCACTGGGGCGTGGCATTGGGACAGGGCGTTAAGTGCGCTCGTGTAAAGTGATTTGATGCGTGTCACATTCAAGTGCGAGTGCTATTCCGCTTAGAGAACTGCCTGACATATTTGTGTTCTGCTCTTCAGCGCCAAAAGGGAGCAACTGACAACTGCAAATCACACGCTCCACACACACACGCGCACACACGCACTCGAGCAAATGCAGTACGCATGCATTGTCAACAAAAATGATAAAGCAAACTCTTGTTGCTTGCCACACGGCTAGCATAATACCCACACACATACCCCAACACCGAGCCGCAGCCCCCAGGTTGCCTTTCGGCACGCCCACGCAACAGCAAAAAGTACGCAACACTCATAAAAACTGAGCAACAACAACAATGTATCTGTGCGGCAAATGCTCTTTAGCTGTGCTTTTATACCCTGTTATCCATAAAACGACAACAGCAACAACAAACTGCTAAGAACGCTAAAGTCGCACGTGCCCGACTAGCAGATACCCTAGGGAACCCTGACCGTCCACCAAGCCACCTTCACAAACATTCTGGCTTCCTTCTACACATCCACACACACACACACACCCTACCCTTGGGCTGGGCTTCTACTTTGTTTCAGGCTTTGGAAAACGAATTCTTGGATAGGACCTTAAATTCCGATCTTCATGACATTTTTAACATACAAAGACTAGCAAAGACTGAGCTTAACAATTCAACAATTCGCGCTGTCAAAAATATCGGATAGTATCATTTTTAATCGTAACAAGCTATCATTTAAATAAGCACGATCTTTCCGTGCACTAGAAGAACAGACGGGCAGATGGGCAGATCGATTTGACTAGATCGACTTAGTTCTTCGTCCTGATCAATTTGTACTGGGTATAAAAACTAAAAGGCACTTCTTTCTATTATGTGAATCGATAATTGGAAACATGGGGTGAAACTAGCTGCGATATTCGGATGCTGACCAATATTAGATTTAGCTCTTTTTCGGGCCTTATCGTGCCTTTTAATGCCTTTATTAGATATTTTTTTTAGATAAAAACCTAACAAACATTTTGTGCCTCTGAAATTGTTTGCTTGATTACCCTTAAGTTTAAGATTTATATCATTATTAGCTGTCCAACTAGTTTAGTTATTGAATTGAATTTATTTCGTGTTTAAAGGAGAATTCAATTTGTAAACAGGGCACATCTCTAAGTGTAAATGGCTTAAGCCTTTGGGCCGAAAGCCTGCGTTAAAAGACAAATTTAGGCCATTCCGCATGGTCAGCGAAAACAACAAGGAGCAAAATGCCAGTGCACATAAAAATAGATGAAATTATGCAGCAAATAAATCATTTAGAATGCTGATCCAAATAAATACGCATACGCCACGTAAACGGCGGGGGACACAGCACGTTTATGGCCCAATCGCGGGCCACAGTTATAAACACGTATTATAAGCCGCCTCGGCCCTCTGTCAAATAGATACACACACCCCAACACACCCCCATACACACCCACACGCACACACACACACACAGATGGATAGATGGAGCGAAAAAGAGATGGAGACGCATGTGTGTACGTGACAATTAAATTTATGAAACTCTATACGAAAAACCCCCAACATAAAAAAAAGCGCCAAGTCCAAGTCCAAGTTCAAAAGCCAGTTCAGAAGTCGGCCAGCCGCCGCGCCCTGTCTCGGTTTATGCGCGATGGCAAATGGGCGCGTGACTGCTGCCAAGATACGCCTAACATGGCCCATTAGCAGCCAGACGAGCCATATCTGGCAATGAGGTGCGGATCAAGTAGCACAGCCAACAGTCCACAGTCAGCAGTCCGCAGTCCGCAGTCAGCAGTCCGCATGGGATTTAAGCTGTCAAACGGAGCTCCAAATGGTACTAGAGCCCGGCCAAAAAATAACATCCTGTGCAGAGCCCATGCCCAACAATGCAAGCCCCAATATAAATATATATAATCCCATTTGGCAATTAAATCGACGACAAAATCAGCATGTCTATATATATGTATATATATATACATAAAATATATGTTATAGTACAAGATTATTCAGGTCAAATACTTTTAGTAAATGCCAAGTTTGCGTAGAGATCAATTTCTAAATGAAAATACCTACGATATGAAATATTTTCAGTAGAACGGGCAGCTATAAAATAGAAAGTGAATTGTTTCATAAACATGTTGAAAACAAAGGAAAAGCCAAGATTTGAGCAAAACAAGCTCACAAAGCGCAGTTGAAACAGAAAACTGGCCTGAACTGAAGATTGCAGAAAAGTAATCTGCAAACCTTTCTAAATAGTTGACATATATGTAGAACTTTTTGAAAATAGGTCGTCTTTGGAACTTCGCTGCAAAATTAGTTAATCTTAAATTCCGTTTACGGTGCTTTATTGCACGTGTTATGCAGTATTATATTGGGCTGCCTGTGCCGGTTACCTGCCAAGGCATTTACATTTTAATATGCATTATTAGCTAAATAATTGCGTGGGAACAAACTACCTTCAGGCGATGGCCTCACCCCCTTCCATTGCCCGCGACTCCCGCAGCCTGCTTGCGAGCCTGTCACTTTGCCATTTAGCGATTGTTTTGATGCCACGCCCCGCTTTTCTTTTGCCATAATAAATTCAAAAGCAGACACAGCAACTCAGCACGGCAAAAAAGAAAAAAATACAAAACAAAATCAAGAAAGTGTAGCCAAAATCGGCAATGCCGAAGTCAAAATACCCTTGCAGGGCCTTTTTTTGTAGAAATATTCTAAAGCTGAACTCGTACCTGAAGAGCGTAATTCCAATACTTTCGAACGATTCTTCTTCGTCATATATGAAAACTGAAAGAGCTTGAAAAAACAAAATTAATAAATTAGAAGAGCAACAGATTTCATTAGAAGAAGAAGATTAGAAGAGCAACGGGTATACATAGAATGTCTCCTATAAATAAATTAAATGTGTTCCCATTTTCAAGCGATTGTCGCCAAGAAGTGCGATTATCAATTAGTTGAAACTAATTCGAAATATTTAAAAATACCCGGAAAAAAGGCAGGTTAGCATATGGGCCTATAAATTGGGCGCCCTTTTAGAAGAACTTCTCAAATTCTTGCTTAGAGGCATTCACAAAATTATTTCAATTAAAGCCAGTTTCGATTAAAGTAAGTTTGTCAGTTCTTCTGTTCGGAGTAGATTCCGAATGATTCCGAATTCAAAGCAGCTGTGACAGCTTCAATTGCATCAGAAACGAAGGGTATCTGTAGTACATATGCATTGCCGATTCATTTACAGGATATTATAAGCAAAGACACGACAAAATTGAAATATAAATTATTTGGCTGTCGCGTCCATCCATTTGTCAGCTCAGCGTTCTATTTGTTAGCGCCGCTTCTTTTGCCGCCTTCTGCTCAGCGGGTCGCGACAACAACAACAACTACAACAACTACAACACTGCCTCAGCCCTCCCCCCGCCCCGCTTCCCCCTGCCAACCGTTCCCTTCCCCCCACCACCGCCGCAGTTGCTACTCTCTGCGGCTATTTTAATATTTTAATATATCCTGGCACGCATCTCATCTCATTATTTGCGACACAAAACGCGCGGCTTTTCATGAAAAATGATTTTAATATTGCGCGCAGATTTTCCCACTTCGAGTTTTCATATTAATTTATGAAACAGGCTTTGCCTGCTGCCAGCAATTAATTAATTGCCAGGCATTGTCTGCCTGCCACTGGCCGTATCAGCTGCTGGCCAAGACCGGGCCAAGACCATGGCCAAGATGGGGCCAGCTAACCGAAAACTTCTGCATTGTGCTGCATGTTGATTGCATTTTCCGGGCGTCAGTGGTCAGCTTTGCCGAATTACAAATTACAAATTTACCCGCTCTGCTCATGCAAAATCTATTCAATCTCTTTGACAGAATATTTTAATTAATTTTAGCTGGCGCACATGAATACAAAAGCTCTGTGCATGTATATTAATCCATGAATTGATAATGCACTGTAAGAAAACTCGAAGTGCATAGCATAGCATTTTAATATTAAATAACAAACATATTATATTCAAATCACATTTGACTGATAATTTGGGAGTAAAAACATTTTCGCATGTTGAATTAAAATTTTATTTGAATATTAATTAAAAAAATGCATTTCTGTAATCCGACCCCATTTGAATGTTGCCTAAATCAATTATTTCTGTTGAAATTGCAATTATTTTTCACATAACAATGGATTTATAAATGCTAACGAGCATAAATCCAATACCAATGCGGTTTTGGTCCACGCTGCGTATGCGCAATACTCAGATTTCAATGAAAGAAATTGCGGCGCGAGCCAAATACATTTATTCATTATTTTGTTTGTGGCATACGTTGAGCAAATACTTTTTAATTTAATTTCGGACTAAATGATATTTGCTATTGTTAAGGTTTGGCGTATATGGAATTAATTGAATCTTTGAATAATTTGTCTCCTATTCAAAAATGCGTTTGAAGTAAATAGAAATATTGTAAATAGAAATTGAAATCAACATTATCCGCCCATTTGAGTATCATGGTGTGAAAATTGAACAAAAGCGAGCTTTGACCCGCTTATTTCATTCAGGGGAGTGGATTTAACGAAACGTGTGAAACACAAATGAGTTTTCACAAAGTTCTTTAAAAGTTAGTTTGAAGGCCATCGCGTGTTAAAGGAAAAAGTTTCACACACCCGTTTTACCCGAATTGCAGGTGAAATTTCCCAGCACAAGCGTTTGCCCCGATTCATTCCACGCCTACGGGTGGAATTCCTCATCACGAAAAGTAATTACGGTGCCAACTTCAGCTTTTAGTCAGAACAAACAGTTTTAGATGTAGAGATACACGTTGTTTTAAAAGCTATTATTCTCTAAAGCCCAGTTTAATGGAAACTCTGGTGACATCTTCAGAGAGGGAAATAAAAACAACTAAGAAGCTCTAATCGGGAATTCCCGACTAGGGAATACCCTAAACCCCTTTTTTACCAACCCCAGCAGCTCGCATTAGGGTATTAAAATACAAATGCGACATGTGGCTTAAGCTGTTGCCACAGTTCAATTGGAAAGTTTTGACTTATTAATTGCTTTAATTTTAAAATTAAACAGGACATGAAATTCAAAATGTTTCAAGTCTATTTTCGGTACAGGTGTTTACCTCTAACACGCCCCCGCCAGCCTCTTGCCCGGCTCGCTTATCTGGAATTGTGTGTGCGTGTGTGTTTTTGCAATTATTGCCGCTGCTGACATGACAGAAACAGTTCTCGGTTTTGTAGGAAAAATCTTGCCACGCCGCGGGGCAAGTGGCTCGTGTTCGATTATGCAGCACGTAGCACGGAGGCAAACACATTGCTGCCGACGACTATTAAAGGCGAAAGCAATTAAAATAAAATCAATAATAACAAATTTTACTTTAACGCTCTCGGACGTAAAGTGACAGAAATGTATGGTAGATAAGACAAGTCAAAGAGTCTAGCCTCGGCGAGCGTGCCTGACTACGAGATACCCTGCAAGCAGCTAAGAACTCCCTTAACGTACAATTCCAAAATCAAATTCTTCAATAACTTTCGTATTTGCCGGCCGAGCGTTAACACATTTTCAGAGCTATGTTTGTACCAAAAAGTAGGTCTAGACCCAACAAATAATATTTTTTGTTTTCCTGTTATAGGAGATAAGTAAATGCATACTATACTCAAATATACGAGGGCCCAGAATGCCGGGAATGCGCATATAGTATATATGTTGTTGGAAATCGATATTTATCGATTTTGTTATTGAAAAACCAACGATAATAGTATATATTATAAGATAATCTATATTTCTAACTGACCTTTTTTATCCTTGGAAATCGATATTTATCGAAAGAACGTTAATTTATAGAATATACGAGAACCTACATTTCAGGCAGGCAGACCCTTCGATATTTATCGATTTATCAATAAAAGGCGACAGCCTACCTTCCAAAGGCCCCAGAACATGCATTTGCTAATGAACTATTGAGCCATCTACCCGCTTTGGCTCACGCAACGTGTACAGGGTATGACAAGGAAATTTAAACAAAGTTAGATAAGTTTTATTTTTTGTCGACAATGGGAAGCCAGGTGTTAGGGCAGCGACCGGCCCAGCTGTCGATGCACGGCAAGGGCATTGCTTATCAGCTGTTCCTTGAAACGCCAAATGTTATCGTCGCGCACCGGCGGCGGCTCTTTGAGCGTCTGCTTGATATCTGGCTCCCGATAGTGCTGCATCTGGCCAATGGCGGTGGGCACATCGTAGGGGCCGCACGACTTCCGCCAGCCGAGCGGAAAATGATTGTGCAGCATGGTCACATAGGCAGTGGCATGCAGACACTTAATGGCCAAATTATCATCCAAATGCTGTGCCACGCGTTGCACATGACGCAGCATGTAGAAGCTAGCTGGAGGCGTCCCATCCTGCGGCAACTCCCCGGAGAAGTAGACATTGCGAAAGCACAGACTGCATTGGGCAAAGCAGTTTTCAGCGCTCTTGCTCTTGTTGTTGTTGCTGTTCCTACTGTTGTTTGTATCTAGCAGCTCCACCAGCGCCGTCCAGTTGTGCAGCTTGCCCAGCGGCATGATTACCTCATCCACGTCCATGACAGCCAAATAGTCAAACTCGTACATATTCCGATAGAAGCAATCGTTGTACATGAGCACCTCGTTTAGCCGCTTGCTCAGGTCGTCATTGGCCGCAGGCTTTGGGTGGCCCTCGAGCAGCCGGAACGGAAGAAGCTGGAGCAGACCATCCTGCTCCGCATAGTGCTTCAGTGTGCGCATTGTGTTTGGCAGCAGGGTTTGGCCACCCAAATCGTAGGCGATCACACGTTCGGCGCCCAGCAGACGCATCAGCTCCAGCCATTCCACGAAACGCTCAGACATGTCCACGGTGGGAAATTGCAAATCCTTGACGCAGACACCGAACCGTGTGGCACGTCGACGCTGTGGCGCCTCGTAGTGCACACGGAGCGCGTTGCGCGGCCGCGCACAACGATCCCCAAAGACCAGGGACACCAGCTGGGGCACACGATGGGCCCGGGCGGTGCCCACCAGCGGGCAGGTCAATAGCACTGGATACACATGATCCGGTCCATAGCCCCAGCTATCGAACCAAGCAATCGCTTGAGGCTCCATATCCACCAGCTCCGGCCAGGCGCTATTCTCATACCACAGCTGGCAAAAGGCACGCTCAAAGGGTCCGAAAAGGCTGGAAATCATGCCCAGCAGCACGACGCTCGGCGTCGTATCCATGGCCAGCCGGCGATCGTAGTAGGCGCTCATTAGATAGTAGCTGACATTTCCATCCCTGGTGAACTGATAGTACAGATTCTCAATGTGCAGATCCTCGAAGCGCGGATATGGCGCACAGTGCTCATTGAGCGACCAATTGCGAGCAGAATTCGCGCGCAGCAGCTGCTCCAATTCCAGTGGCTCGTTGGTGGGCTTCGTTGTCCTCGCTGCCTTCGGTCTGGGCTCGGGCGGCGGCGCTGGGAGATTCAGTGAACAATCGGCCTCAAATAGTTTCCAGCCACTTACCAGGTGGTGCTCCATACACAGCACCTGCGCCGATCAATTTCGCTGCGTGCCTGACTCGGCTGCTTGTTATCATTTCGGGCCGATTCACCAGCGACAGCAGCTTGATGCCAAAGGCGGCCAGCAGTAACCAGGCCACTAACTTAAACCATACCGACAGCTTGAACACCTTCATGGCACAATTGCGAATCGCTTATGATAGGAACGGGCCGCAAATGCAACTGCAGCTCCAAACAATTAGCTCCAATTGTTACCAGCTACAAAAAATATGCCTCTTCCTTAGACAACAATATGATAACTTAGAACTGACATAAAGAATGTGAGAACGCTGCGCGAGGGAGTGTACCACGAGCAGATACCCTGCACAATAGTGTGCGATTATTTTCTTCATATAATGCTTTAGCTTTCGTCAAAGAACAAGCTAGTTTTTAAAGACATTTAGTAATAATTTAGTAATTCGCATTGAATATTGTTTAGTTAAATACGGCTTCAAATACCTTAAGCATAATCTTTCCGATCTTTCCGAGCCTAGACGATATCAACTTCCTATAAGTTACGATGGGAATAACTTATTGATTTTTGTGCCATAATTGTGTTTTCTTTCGGCAAAAGACCTTCATTCAAATTTCTCATTTAAGTACATAGTTTCTCAATAGGATGAAAATCAAAATTAACTTAATCTGTTTAATTTTTCAAAGTCCAGAGTCGGAATATCTAGCAGGTCGCCTATTGATGAGCTTCTGCGCAGATCAAGTCACAGAGTAAATCGCCTAAAATCGAAATCGTCTTCTGACGATCGATCAGCCAGACGAACGAACAATATCATTCTTTACGCTTGGACAACTCTATTATGCGTCACTGAGACAAATTGTAATGGGTGTTGCTTTTTTATTAAACATGCAATTACTTAGTGAGCAACATGACTTGTATTGAATTGTTTGACTAGTTCTGCCTTGATATTTCAAGACGGCAAGCTGTGTCTGTCGAACACTTAAAATTTAAAGAGTACAGAGTTACTGAAACCAAATGGGAGTTGAACATCAGCAACACAACAAAACGAGTAGAAATGTAACAGTACGTATACCATATATTATAAGCGCACAGGAACGAAATGGAAATGGAACAGCTTGAATATTTGCAGTCTTTAGCCTTGAATAAGTTGTCTTAACTACGAAACGATGAGATATAAAACAGCATGAGCTTACAAGTCGGCAGCCTTGAGCCGACAAAGGAGGCATTTAAATAAAAATGCGAACAATCAGTAGCAGTTAGATGAATACGAATACAGTTCGCATTTCCAGCGGATCGAAACTAATTGAAATTCCCCGAAAATCGGTGTTAAAGCCCAATGCTTTACGGTCGTCCCCTTGCCTCAAAAACCCACCACCCTCCCGACGACTTCAATAGCTCCAGTTCTGGTGTCCATGCGTTTTCAAGGGCCCTAACAAGCTGCAAACAAGGCCCAAACACATGGCCGGCATTATTATGGATGGCAACGTACCGTTAACGCCGCCAATGGCCAAAATGACAAAAGAAGCAACCGAATTCGACACACTACCCCCCGCATAACATTCCCCTTTCCCAAACATGCCCATTGACAAGTGTTTGGCGTGTGGGCACGTAGGCGCGAGGGGTAGGTAGGACGCGTCACCTGCATTAAATTATTGATTCGATTTCGCGCGCGGCTCGTTTTCTATTGTGGTAAATATTTGAGGCTGAATGAATTGTGGCCGGAGCCATTGTCAATGTTGGCGCCGTTGCCTCAGCCAATTCTACGCGCCCCTGTTCTTCATCACCACCATCCCCTGCCCGTGCCCCTGCCCGTGCCCCTGCCCCTGCCCATGCCCGTCACTCAGTTAGCCAGTTAGTCAATTTTTCATATGCCCTTTGCCACGCCCAGTAAGGCAACAGTAACAACAAGACCAGCAGCAAGAAGAAACAGCATTGGAATCAAATTTATGTGTCCTCTGTGTCGTCTGTTTGTGTGTGGTAAGTGTGGGTGTGTTTGTGTGAGTATGTGATTGTGTGTTTGTGTGAGTGTGTTCGCCAGGCAGCAAACAAGACATAATCAATCACTTAACCCCGAAAAAAGGCAGGCGCAGCAAACGTTCGTTTCAATTAAAGTTTCGCTTTCATTCACTTAGCCCGGCCAGAAGAGTAAAAGTGAAAATCCATCCCACTCGCCTAGCCCGGCCCTTCACTGAGCGAAATTTAAGTAATCAATTTGTAGATTTATAAAATCAATTTAGACTAAGACTTAGACCTAGACTTACACTTTGACTTACACTAGACTTCGAATTCGACTTAGACTTAGACTTAGACTTAGACTTAGACTTAGACTTAGACTTAGACTTAGACTTAGACTTAGACTTAGACTTAGACTTAGACTTAGAATTAGATTTAGACTTAGACTTAGACTTAGATTTAGACTTAGACTTAGACTTAGACTTAGACTTAGACTTAGACTTAGACTTAGACTTAGACTTAGACTTAGACTTAGACTTAGACTTAGACTTAGACTTAGACTTAGACATAGACATAGACTTAGACTTAGACTTAGACTTAGACTTAGACTTAGACTTAGACTTAGACTTAGACTTAGACTTAGACTTACACTTTGACTTTGACTAACACTAGACTTAGACTTAGACTTAGACTTAGACTTAGACTTAGACTTAGACGTGCACTTACACTTAGACTTAGAATTAGACTTAGACTTAGAATTAGACTTAGACTTAGACTTAGACTTAGACTTAGACTTAGACTTAGACTTAGACTTAGACTTAGACTTAGACTTAGACTTAGACTTAGACTTAGACTTAGACTTAGACTTAGACTTAGACTTAGACTTAGACTTAGACTTAGACTTAGACTTAGACTTAGACTTAGACTTAGAATTCGGCTTAGACTTAGACTTAGACTTCGACTTCGACTTCGACTTCGACTTAGACTTAGATTTAGACTTAGACTTAGACTTAGACTTAGACTTAGACTTAGACTTAGACTTAGACTTAGACTTAGACTTAGAATTAGACTTAGACTTTCACTTTTACTTAGACTTAAACTTAGACTTGGAGTTAGAGTTACACTAAGACTCAGACTTAGACAAAGACTTTAACTTAGACTGGAACTTTAACTTTGACTTACATTTAAACACACGCAGATTTCTTACACTGCGCACGTACTCAGTCCCTCGACTTGTGCGGCCTCTGTTATGTGCAAAGGGGGAATTTCATCAGAAGAATGGGAAGGTGGCAGGGGGATGGGTCTGCGTTTGGGCTTCTCTGTGACGGAAGCAACCAATTTCCGGCTGCAGCGAACGTTCTAGCTCACTTTGCATACTTTTAGGTGCTTCGACGTCCCTCCACTCAAGGGTGTGTGGGGGTGTAGGTGTGGGTGTGAGTGGGAGGTTGGCATTATGTTTCAGCTAGAGAAATCATAAATCTGTTGCTTATTGTTGTCGCTGCTGCTGTAATTGAAGCAATGACGCATACAAAATTTGTTCAAGCGCTCAACAAGCCCAGCATTCCCCTCCTGGCAACAACATCCACATTTCCTGCCACGTTCCTCTCCCGCTTTCCCCAAAGCACACACACACACACTCCTCTCTGTTGTTGTGCACATGAAAGTCAATTTAGTTGAAGGTAATTTGTTTTTATATAACATGAAGTCCTTTCGAATCATTAAGAATTGAATGCACTGCAGAATTATTGATTAACCCTTGAATGAGTCTTGGCCGCAGCCCCTTTTCTTTGCTTTGCTTCGCTTCTAACAATCCCCCCCCCCCCTCCCCCGCTCTTTTCCATCGCACCCCCACCGCCACTTTTACATGGCTCAAATCACATTTTGCCGCACACATTTAGCATAATTTAGCACTTCATTACGAGGCACCAGGCAAGTGGCACAAAGCAAAAGCCGCAAGAGCGCCCGCAACAGCTGCCAGCTGAAAGTTTTCCACCACCCCCCGGGCCCCATAGCCCGCCTCCTGGTCTCTGCCTTTCCAACGTGTGGCAGTTGCGAGTTGATGGCAAGGCTCATGCGATTTGTCGCGCATAAGCAAATTGACAAAATCTTAAGTCGCAAGCTGCAGGTACGAGGAATTATATATGTTCGCATTATGTATCCCAAGCGATTATGCCACGCTGCCAGCCCCCGCTAGCCGCATCCCTCCCTCGTAATACTTAAAACAGCCCTAAACCATCCCCAGACATTGTGACAGGCGACAGGCGACAGGCAGCAAACAATTGAAACTGACAGAAACTTGTGTCATCTACACTCAAATTTGAGCTATTTTGTGTCAATTTCTAAAACGAGTCTCGACAAAACTTTCGCAAGTTGAAAACTACGCTGACAACATATTGTATTCGGTTGTGCGTACATATTATTTTAAATATGTCCTTAAACATGTCCCAACAACGAGCTCTTCATAAATTCTGGCCAAAACGCTTTGGCAGTTGTTTAATAATTCATCGAGTCTTTCACAGTTCACATCTCGGTGAACCCCAAAGTTATAATGCCCAACTTTTGTATAAAAGCTATGTTGATGGAGCCCATTTCCATTATTTTCATTTACTAGCTGCTATTTTCCGGCCTTGCGCGGTCCAAGTTTTTTGCTTTACATTTTAGATATGAATTGTCCAACCCATTTTAGTACAACCCGAACTCCACGTGTCCAGTGGAACTCCAAGTGAACTGGTTCGACAGTGGTTCAGCTTTGTGAGTCACCAAATATTCAATTTGAGAACTAGTTTTGTGTCAAATGACGTCGAGGTCAAAAACCTCTTTTGACAATCAGTTAATATTCTCTAGTTGTGCACTTTATGAACCGGTTCAGCACTGGTTCAGTTCTGTTTGTCAGTAAATATTCAAGCACAAGTTCGAATTTAAAAAAAAGAATTGTTCTTGCTCTTAATATTTTCGAACACCGCACTACAACCCACACAATTTCCTTCCGCTTCAAATGAACTGGTTCAATAGTGGTTCCGCTTTGTGAGTCAGCACAAATACGAGCTTTAATGCTCAATTGAAGAACTAGTTTAATTCTGGTTCAGTTTTGTTTAAGAGTAACAATTCAAGCAGTTCATCAAAAAATTGTGATGTTTTGAATTGTTTATGTTCTACAAATTTATATTTATTTTATTCATCACAGTAATCATTATCAGCCACAAAATCTCCTTCAGCATCAAATGAACTGGTTCAGCACTGGTTCAGTTTTGTGTCCCAGCAACTACTTTAAGCCATGGCGCTAAAACTTTAAATGTGGAGGAATATTGTAGCATAAATTTTGTTCTCAGTTGATGCCACGTGAAAAAGCGCTTCACTTAACATAAATTCCAATCAAACTTGACTAGCGCCACGATGAAATGTGTACCTCAAAAAAAAAAAGGCAACCAATCAAAATCGCACGCCCCAACACTTGCAATTTTTGCATGTCAAAGACACCGAGTGTCGTAAGATGAGTATGCCCGACTGGGGGATACCCTAAACCAACCGCAAAGTAGCCATTACAAACTTGCTTGTTACCTTCTATACATATATAAACCATACCACGATGTGCTTCTTCTTCTCTTAGTCCCACAATATTTAAAAAAAAGTCCATTCTTGACTAACTTCGGTGCTTATAGTCCGATCATATTGAAATGGCATGTATATGTGTGTATACAAAAGTACAAGGCTTTAAATTACAAAATGAGTTTTTTCCAATCTTGTTTGGGTAAGATATCGAAAAAAATATGAACTTCTGCTTAGAATATATATATATATATATATATATTTATTTATCATTTATCATTTCCAAATATATGATAGTTGTGTTCTTTATGGGTTCGGAAATGCTTTCTTCTAAGTGTTACATATATTTTTACAGCACCCGTTTTAAATGGATTCGGGTTCATAAAAAAAAGAAAAACGTTTGGCCCAACGCTTGGGAGGGGCGCGTACGGTCAGCACTTTGCGGCTAGCAAGTTTATTGGCCAATTTGCAAGTTGATTAGCCGCAGAGCGCCGACAGTTTTGCCAATTTGTGGCCAGTGGCTGCTGTTGCAGCTCTTACGCTTTTGGGGCTGCGGTGGCTCGACAGTAACCCGCTGCTGCCTCTGGCGACATTCTCATTGCATTCTCGATGCCACTGCGTGCAGCATAAATGAATGAATGAATGAATGAATGAATGCATGAATGAATGAATGCATGCATGAATGAATGCATGAGTTTGGAATGCGTCGCGAACGCGGATGCAACATAAAACGTCCAACACTTTGAAGGCAATAAACTTTAATTGCTGATTACGTATACGACGTGTTGTCGCTGCCCTCTGCGCTGTCGGCGTCGCAGTCGGCGTTCGGTGCATTTCATTGCAAATTGTGTTAACAAAAACGCTCGCAACGCTGCCGCAACAAAGAAAAATATTTCAATAATCTTCTGCACTTGCTGCTGTTGTTGTTGTTATTCTTTTTGTTGTTGTTGTTGTTGCTGGCGCATAATTCGAAAATTGAAATTGCCGTCACGTACATAACGCCGGCAGCGACGTCGCTGTTGCGTCACTTGTCAACATGAATTTCCAATTTTCCGTTACCGCCGCACCGCTGTATGTTGCCATTTTTGGCCATACCCTAACCAAAAAAAAAGGGAAGCCAGCTGTACTCACGGGCTTTGACATGCGAACCGAACCGCAAGTCCAACAAACCAAAAACTTAATCGACGAAATAAATTGCTATGAAATTAAATCAAAATCATAACTGATGGGCTTTTCGCATCTCATAATATCTATTTTCATTAATTATTGTTTGACTGATTCAACATATTGATTTAGATATTGTCTACTTTCTGAACGCATTTAACATATTTATGTTCAATCTCTATTTACATATATTGCGTACACTGTTAACGTCACATTAACAAACGCAAATAATCCATTTATTAATACTGTTCAATATAATTTACGATGATATTCAAAAGCTAGATAATCTAAAACCTTACCCTTAAACTTCACCAAAAAAATGGCTGTCTCCAAACAGTCCCTTCCTCTTTTACATTATGTTAACGTCACGCTGTTAACTTGCCATTAACATAGCCTGTTAAAGGGTGTCGCATTGTCAGTGTATTCAGTTGTCGACCTGACTGTGTTGACATTCAGCAAGTATTTCTCTTTCAAGATTTTGTTGTTTTTTAATAAGTACTTTGGCATCGTGGAGGCTGTTGGTTTTGTTTTTCCTGTTCCGTATTTAGACTTTACGCGCTTTAGGCTCACGTTCTCATCGCTTTGCCTTTTTTAATCTAATAGTAATGTGCCTTGACAAGTTTTAAAAAAGTTGTCTTTGCGTTTTGGTGAGCTCTGGAAATACACGTAGTGTCTAGCCAAAGATGTTACCAACTTTGCAGTCGTGTTCTCAGTTTTGAAATCGCGTAAGATTTACAATTTGCTCGACAATTTGTCACCAGTTGACAACATTTAAAATATATTTTATTGGCATTTCTTATGGATTTTAATTGTACTTTGATTTGCTTTCAGAAAATAATTAAGTTTTTGTTATTTTAACGTTCCAACATCAATTAAAAACCTCATCTGAATTATTGCAATTCCAAACGTTTCCGTTTTGTTAAATTTAAAAAGATACTGGATTAACATTTCTTATTGCTTTTGATATATTTATATATATATATATGTAAGCTCCATCAAAATCAATTCCAAACGTTCCAATTTTCACATAAATTGTTGCTTCGATTATCATTGCAACGAATCGATTAATATCGATTTCATGTTTTTTTTGCTTGCACTCAAACTGAATTCCACACGTTCCCGCAACAGTTGGAACTTCTTTCAACGTGTGATGAATAAGGCAACAAATTGAACAAATTCTTGCAATTTATGAAAACGTGTTCGACGTCGAATCGATAAATATCGATTTGAATATTTAATGACTGCAATCGAGAATTTGAAAACTCTAAAATTTAAAGATATTTCATTTGAGTGTGTGCGATGCAATTGTTAATTATCGAAATGAATATTTATAAATAATAATCAAAAAAATTGTAAAAATCTAAATTGTTTTTTATGTTCTTTGACTGATCTGAGCGCCAGCCCTTTTCGCCCCTGCCGCTGACCATAATTGCGCTATAAATTTCTTTTTCATATTTTTAACCACACACAACTCAAACTTTGCCGCTTCGTCTGTTAGCTTTGAAGTGCCCCTGGTCAGCAGATTGTGTGTGTGTGTGTGTGTGTGTGTGTGTGTGTGTGTGTGTGTGTGTGTGTGTGTCTCTGCGTGGGTGTGTGCGTGCAGGTGTGTGTTGAGCTGGTAGTCAGCATTATCATCGTTTTGATTAAACAGCGCAAACAGCGTTGGCAACAAAATTAGTTGACATTTATGCAAATGCATGTCGGACCTGACCGACAGCAGCCAGTTAAGAGTCCAGCATGGCCCCAAATGCTCGACCCAACCCCCAACCGACCCCCCACCAAGCAGACTTTGGACTGCCTTATCGCGCTCGCTGTGGCTGTTACCCTTTTGTCCTGCTGAACGCTCCTGACGTTGTGGAGCCGAGTTGCAGCCAAGTTTTAAATCCGCTTCAAATTTAAATTGTTGATTCGCTTTTTTTTTTTTTTTTTTTGTTCATTTTGTGCTCTTGTGTCGTTGTCTCTTATTTGATTTTTGGCGCTTTAATCTCCGTCGCTTTTATTATCTGGCATTATTTTGTTCATTTTTTGCAGGTTCTCAAATTAATAATAAAGAAATTTCGTGCTTACGCGTAGATGAGCAGCATTTTTTTTTTTTTGTTTTTCTTGCGCGTCTTTTCTGTGTTTTTCCTTTGCACAGATTTCTATCGCAAAATTTACTTTTAAGTTTTTAATCTTAATGATTAGGGCTGGGGCATGCAACTGACAGAGGGCACATGCCACACACACACACACACACAGCCACACACACACAAACTTAAACGCTTACACACACACGTGCAACACGTCACAAGCTGGAATGACGTCACGCCCGCTGTAAAATGTAATCATCAGAGCGTCCTCTCAACCGCTTGGTGTTACTTCTTACAGTGAGTGCGACGGCCCAAGGTCCGACCGTAAATCATACATACTATATATATATATATATGCCAGGCTACAGTGAAACCAATCAAAAATGGACAGCGGCATGTGAAAAAGTGCAAAGTAAAAAAAAAAGAGAAGAGAAAAAAAGTGTTTAATGGCAAGTGAAGTGAATTGAAATAAAATGCATAGATGGAAATGCTGTTAATGCGATCATCTAAATGCGTTCAACCAGACTCACACTCACACACTCACACACTCGCAAACTCGCATGCTCACACACTCATTGACTGACCCACTCACTCACACCCACTCGAAACACTCAGTTGCTCGAATCGCACGTGGAAAACTCGGTCACGTTGCTGCTGGAAATTGAAAAACGCTTTTCGTTCCGCTTTTTTACGTTTTCCTTTTGTATTTGGAGCCTTGCCTGTGTTGCCCTATTTCTAAAAGGTTATCACAACTTTGTCATCGACTTTTGAGGGTTTTCTTTTCCCCATTTCTTTTTTTTTTTTTTTTTTTTTTTTGTTTCCTTTCCTTTTTTGTTGATATTTTTTCAAGCGCTCGTTTTTACATCGCTATGCAAAACCATTTCCGATCCAAAGCGTTTTCATTTTCAAGTGCGAAATGCCAGCGAAATTATTCGCTTTGAAGTACTTTGTATTCTATCAATTGTTATGCAGCGACAACAACAGAATTTTAGCTCTGGTTTCCCTTCTAATATAATCAAGTACTCAACTTGTCCAAAGAGATTTGCGTTCCACTTGCAA
The DNA here is from genome assembly GCA_018903485.1 of Drosophila littoralis. Taxonomy (NCBI): domain Eukaryota; kingdom Metazoa; phylum Arthropoda; class Insecta; order Diptera; family Drosophilidae; genus Drosophila; species Drosophila littoralis. Next base: position 12,043,565 of record JAEIGF010000591.1, read on the forward strand.
TTATCATGTTTAGGGCGTTCCTTTGTTTCGTTGGCTGGAACTGCCCAAAGAGATCTCAATTCCGTTTGTTCCTGTTCGACTAGGAACAAGAGGAATTGAGCTATCTTTTTGGGTAGTTCCTGCTCGACTAGGAACAAGTGGAATTGAGATCTCTTTGGGTAGTTTCAACTACCTTTAATATATACAAAAAAAATGTCAATTTCACGTGTTCTCACAATTCCAATTTCACTTTACTTCTATATGTTTTGTTTCTCCATCTTTTCGTTGGTCTAACAAGCAAATGTCTTTAATAAATCTGAATATTGCGCGCGAGTATCAATTCCGTGCGTTTCTAGCAGGCAAAAATATTTCAATTCCACACGTTTCAGTTAGTTTCATTACCATGTGTTCCCTGCTTTCCGTTACAAACTTTGTTTGAGGAAAGGTATTGAAAGTGCGACCAGTTTTGAGCCCAGCTTTTGATTCGTGTTTTTCCAATGGATTTTCGGTGGTGTTTGATTTCTATGCGCTTTATCAATTGGATTGTCGTTCTGCTCGCCTATTGTTGTCTCACTCGACTACTCGCTTTTGCATGGTGGTTGAGCATACAACTTTGATAACAAGCACCAGAATTCGGCGACACATTGCGCGGATAGGGGGAAAATGCCAGAGCATTTGACAGTTTTACCATGTGCCTGGCTGGTGTCAGGGCATGACAGCGGGCAGGGGATGGTGTCGTCGGGAAAGCCTAGCAATGCGTTGCTAGTGTAAAGTAAAAAGGCACTTGCTACTTCAATCCAATATCCATTTGGGCTAAACCCCTCCACGCCAGGCAATTAGCAATCAACCATCAAATGCAAATAAAACCGGAATATAGAAAGTACATTTTGTTGCGAGAGAATTGGGGGAGGGTTGGGCACGCCCTGGCGCCCTCTTGACCATGCCGTGGGCACTTTGTATTTTCATGCTAATGTTTATAATGTTTATGTGCTGACCTTATTGTCGGCATTGACATCGTTAATGATGCCTCAAGTGTCCTCCATTTAGGCTGAACGAGCATCAAGAGAACAAATAAACCAAAAGGCAGACATATATTCAGCCCAAGGGCCAGGGATCAACTGGCATCTGCCGGAGGAGGCAACATCAATGCGAACAAAAACTGCAAAAAAAAAACGCGTTAAAAATCACGCCCCCTTCCCAACAACAAAGAACAAACGCCAACAACAAAAAACATATAAATATAAAAAAAAAAAAAGCGAAAAAAGCAAACGAAATGCGAAACGATGCGCAACAAATTCAAATAGAAAGCAAAGATAAAAAAGTCAAATGTGCTCCTTGACTTGTCGCTGGGCTTTGGGAACCCCCGCCAAATGACAATGACGAGGATTGTGGCACTTAATTCTCATGCAATGAACAAAGTTGATGGCCCCGTCGCGATAGAACCCAACTCCAGAAAGCTGAAACCAACAAAAAATATAATATAAAAAAATAATAATAAAAAAAAAAAGACAGGCAACAGCAAATCAAAACCGAAATCAAACGTGTCTAACAATTATTCAAGATTTGTTTAATGGAGGCCAAAATGAATTCAATCATAAACAAAACACAACTGGGACTGTTTGCAGGCAGGAACACGCGGAATCGGAACACTTGTGCAAGCTTGCAAAATGAAAAAGATTTTCAATCAAGTTTGCCTTAAACAGTTTCCAACTTGCGAAAACTAAAAAGCACTTACAACAAGTTGAAACATTGCGTGCCATTTAAAGCTGCACTAAGTTGGAAGAGCGCCTGTTTTTTTCTTTGTGAGCTAGGTCACTCTCAAACTTTAAACTTCAAGCTAATGACTTTCAAACTGTATAAGCCCTTGTGCACAAGCACACCGATATCATATCGTAGCCGCTAGCCCAGCAATCTTGTGTAGAACAGGCAGTTATTTATTAGCCCCACGGAGTGCCAAGTTGGTTCGGATCATAAGCCGAACCACTTACCATTTTGATTTTGGCTAAGATTCGGCTATCCTTTATCTAATATAGCTTTCAATTGGAATACCTTAGAAGCAGTCACCAGCCCTGGTTCAGCGAGCTTCGGATACAAAATTAGCTTTGACTATTTTACCTGTTTGCAAAGCATTTGCAGAAGGGCGTCTCAGTGTTGGGTTGCGTCATAAAAGGTAACTACTAGTTGCACTTACAACATCGTGTTGCATGCATACCGCAGTTCATTGTGTCATTTCCCCATTGAGAGAAGCACCTGTTTCAGCACTCTAAGGTCACATTGAATGCCAATGTGTGCATGGGGCAGGGCGTGCCATTGCAACGTGGCAACAACATGTGGCAGCTGCCGCTTGTTGTTCTTGCAGTTGTTAGCCATGTTAAGTGCGTGTTGTTGTCAGCTGCTTTGCATTGTTTTGCATGGGGCTGCGCACAAAGGCAACATTGCGGCCATCAAACCGACAAAAACGCGACCAACAACAGAGGCTTCATTCCCACTGCCACAGCCACAGTCACAGCCAAAGCTACGTGGCAGCCACGCCTACCGCCACATGCACCCTCCCGTTGCGCAAGCGGAAATCCTTTGAATGGCGTCGCAACTACCGAGTGCCCCAAAAGATTGCCACATAATGCTCGAGTGTAGATTTGTGCGAATTTCAATGTACCAAATTACATAAAACTGATTTTTAAAACAAATCTCAATCCAAATTTAACATGCAGCACGCCACAAAATCACATCGGATCATTTATGTAAAATAATAAAGTGCTACCATATTGTTATCAAGAGCAGAAAATATAACCAGGCCAATGAGCATCACGTCGATGATGAATACTTTTACAGAGCTTCAGAAGTTGAAAGCATTGTGAAAGGGTTTGGGAGGCACACGCCCAGTTTTCTTCGATTTTCGAGAAATTAAAACTTATAATCTTACACCCCATATTGAGATCTAAAAAAGGTTTTCAAGCTAATATCAAGAGTCAAAAACTATTCGTATTTATATTTGCAATTATTGATCTACAGTTTGAGAATATATTCTAAGAAACGAAATCATTAAAGTAAAAAGAGTTAATGCCAAGCTAATCTAGAGGCTAAATTCTGACTAAAATCAAGCTAGTTTTGACATTGTAGGTAATGAAGAAATATTTAAAACAAACTCAATTTGACAGATTTTTGACTGCCATGAAAAAAAAGTACTCAAAATAAACAAATGCAAATGGTAAATTAATCTAGAGGCTAAGTCCCGACTAAAATTTAAATATATAAATAACAAGTAGAATTGGACACTGACGACTCGCTGTTTACGCCGAAGATGAAGCTCCAACTGGGAGCTGAAGTAGCAGGGGGAGACCGAGTCACGTTTTCGTTCTCACCTGTCACATGCAAGTTGCCGCAGCCCCACGTGCCACGTGCCACATGCCACTTACCGCAACTGCATTTCACGTATGTTAATAACAGTTGATGGAATGTGTGATTGATATACAGTTATTAGTGCGACCCTCGTGGCGTATACGTAACGCTCGAATTGAGGCGCCCGCAGCGCTGCAGAAGCTGACAGCGTACAATTTAAGCCCCTTCTGCTTGAGGCCCACAGTTCGAAATATATTGCAAGATTTTAGATTTTTCGATTTTTTTTTTATCGTGTTTTTTTATATTTTTACATTTCCATTGTATTTCATTTAACAATACATTGGAATCAATAAACGAAGGAGCTTGAAAAGAAATTCGTTCAACATTTCAACGTTTAACACTCACTGCAAAAATTGTAGAGCATTTAGTTAAGGGTATTCCCACTTCGGTATTGGTGTTTGTGGAGCATACTCACAAGTTGAAAAGCCTCCCTTGGCATATTATGCATTATGCCCCCAGATCATCAATTGGAATCAATCGTAATCAATCGTAGTCAATCAAAGTCAATCATAGTCAATCATTAACCAGAACAAGTAAACATTTTGTATAGTGTATAAGTAACTTGCCAATTGTGTCGATGCCGTTCTATGAATTTTGCATTAAAACCCTAACGTCTTCAATGTGCTCGAACTCTGTAGTTGTCCTTCAGAGAAAAAGATGGCATTAAATATCTATGACAATTGACCTAACTTACCCAAGACATTATCGAAGTTGTGTTTGCTTTAAAACCATTTTTGTTTTTTTTCTCTTTTTTTTTGTAAACAAATTTTCGCTTTGGTTTGTATGGTTTCTAAATTTTAGTTTTCGACCCAAACATCACAAGATCTAAAATGAAAATGAGCTCTGTTGAGTAGAGCCAGTCGTAGCCGACACTGAAGCTATATTGAAAGTTTAAGCAATGGGATATTGATAGAAATCTACATTTGTGTGCCGTAATCAGCCAAAGGAAAGCTGGCTAGATCAAGGCGGACAGCGAAGTAAGAAGCAGGAAGTGAAACAAGAAGCAAACTTGAGCAAAAAGCTGCCAGCTTCTCTAGAAGTTTAAACGGCAGCGAGAAACCAATTAAAAGTAAAGAAATGTTTGAAATGAAAAGCAAGTAAATAAATAAGCTGCAGGTAAAAAACGCGCGTTGAACGAAAAGTCAAGCGAGAAGCGACAAAATGAATTGCATCAAATAAATTTGTAAAGTAGCAGAAGGGTAGGAGGCAAAATGAAAGACGAGAAAATATGCAAGTCAAAAAGAGCAAAAAGCGAAACATAAGCGAGAAGCGAATGGAAACCCCAAAAGCTTTACAGCTGCTGAAGTGAGAAGCGAACTGTGAAGCCAAAAATACACAAAAAATGATATGAATAGATATGAGAGCTAAAAGCTTAAAGGCAAAAGATAAGCTAAAGCTTAGCGAAAAGCTAAAACTGCAAAGAGAATAGAGAAGTGAAGCAAAAAGTTCAAGCTAATTTAAGCGAGAAGCAAAAGCTGAAATTGGAACTCAGCTGTAAATGCGGTGAGAAGTGAAAACTAAAACTGAAGCACAGCTGTAAATGGAGCGAGAAGCGAAAGCCAAAACTAGAGCTCAGCTGTAAGTGCAGCGAGAAGCGACAGCTATAACTAGAGCTCAGATGACAACGCAGTTTGAAACGCGAGGCTAATGCGCAAAAGAGAAGTTAAGGAAGAAACAGAGTGTATAGCAAAATAGTCTACTATTCTTACTTATCGCCCAGAATATGACTGCTTCTCGCTGTGCTGCACTCTGCGAATATGACTCTGTGAAATATGTGCCATTCTGTTGGGGCATTAAAAACTCGTGCCCTTCAAAACTCGTCGGCCTGGGGTAAATGTAATTCCCAAATTCTGCATAAAAGTTTATTTAGCATTATATGCACGCACGCACATCGAGGTGGGGGAGTCTGCTCGCACTTTAGAGATTCAATTTGCGCTTTTATCCCTTTTGTAGGCAACCGCAAAACGCATTAGGAACTGGCGCCAATGCAAATTGAGTGCGGCCCATCGATGTGGCCCATACATTAGAGTGTTCGATAACTTTTGTGGGTGATAACTTGTAGCCGCTTCCCCGGGGACATCGTCATCGTCATCGTCATCGGAAATCGTTGGGCTGCCAACACGTGGCGCGCATCACTTTTAGACATATGATTGATGGACGTCCCCATAAACCCAGTCCAGTTTTGGCTGTGGGGCAACAGAGCATGGCATAATGGCCAATTGGTTTAATGCTCGACGTTTTACGGCGTGCTGGCAGCCGCGGGGTGCGGGGTAGAAATGGGGCACAGCCGAATTGCGGCGTAAAAGTGTCAACGCTGACAGACAGCCGAGCAAATGGCAAATGAAATGCCGGCCCAGAGATTTGTCTATTGCCCTGCATCGAGCTTAAGATGTAAACGGAATGGCTATATATGATGAACCAATCCCCCCCCTTCCCTCTTGAGCCATATCTAGTCTATTGGAAATGGATCATATCGAATTACTTTCAAAGCGAAAATAAGTAAGAAATAAACTTTGGAATAGCTCTTGACATCTTCCTGTTCAAACTTCCCAAATTTCACTTCCCCTCTCTCTCTCTCTCTCTCTCTCGTTGCTCCTCCTGCTAAAAGGTAATTGCAGTTGCAATCCTTCAGTCAACTTCAAATGGAAATCAAAAGAAGATTTATGTTTCTGACAGCGGAAGGGGGGCCGGGGGCATTGCATAATAATGAATGTTGCGTAAATCCAATTCACCTGAAATTTTCATAATGGCGCAGCTTAAAAATACAAATGTATGGCACAGCCCGTTCAAATGGGGGAGGGGCCAGGTGAACGGCCGGTATTCCAATTTAGTCAAATTTTTGGCGTAAGCCTGCACAGAGGAAAGTACCAGGCCAAGCCCATACACAGTCAGAACTGGTTAAACCACCTTAAACCACCGTTTGCATACCCTTTTTTATGGCACTACGAATACATGAAAAGAATTCTCTACTTATTCACTGCCAAAAAGTGTGCTAAGGGGTATCTAATAGCCAATCAGTCTCTCATCCACAACAGGCTTGTTTGCAAATAGTTTGCTAGTTACTAAATGGGCTTAAAATAAACCATTCTAGTTTGGAAAATGTGTGCGCTTTCGAAACGCGTTTGTGGCTTTGGGTAAGAGGAAGAAGCGGCAGGCACAACCGCAAAATAGGCAACAGCAGCAACAGCAACAACAACAACAACGAGGGCAGCAGCAGCCGCGTCAACCGTGGCCAAATTCATAGCCTACTTAGCGGCGCACGTTGCGAGCTTTTCAAATTTGAATTAGGCAACAGCAAGCCCTGAAACAGGGAACGTTTCCGTCTCCGGCAGCAGGTTCTGCGGCCACAAAATGTTGTTGTTTGATGGCTGTCTCTGTGTGAGCGTGTAAATATATATATATATATATAAATGTGTGTATGTGTGTGTGTGTGTATGCGCCCATAACTGCCCTGTGTGTGTGTTTGTGTGGCTATACAGGCCCTCGTCCAACGCTTGGGCAGCAGCTGTGCTTCTTGCCCTTAAAAGTATGCAACAGCAACGACACATGCTACATGCTACATGCTACTTGCCACATGCCATTTGCTAGATGCTGCGGTAAGCGCGAGCCTTAATTAGATCATAGTTGCTGCCGCCCAGCATTTTATTGGCATGAACGCGCAACCTGCCTCACATGTCTTGCCACATTATGCACAGGCTGCCAACAGAGCTGGTCTATCAAATTCTTAGCTACCGCCATAGAACACAGCCAAATTGGGCAGCCACATCAAATTTCCAGCTCAATCAGTGGTTGAATCTTTGCGCCATTTACGGCTCATGTGGCAGCTGCTGCTCTTACTACTGCTGCTGTTCTTACTGCTGCTGCTGCTGCGTGGCATCAACAGCTCACCTTGCTGCCTTTGTGGTATTTGCATTTTAATTGAATTGCACTAAATTATTTTGTTTATACCTGCAGTTGGCAGCAATTTGGCTGCCATTTCAACTGGCAAGGCCAACAACTTGCCACAAAAACCGCACGTAACAATAACTTTTCAGGATTTCAACTGTCGGAAACTTACTAAGTTCTATTCTTTTAATTTTGGTTTACTTTCATTGCAATGAGAAAGACCCAAACTAAGTGACATACATGTTGTCTCTGCATGCCATGTATTTTAAAGGCATGCAGTATTTTGTAAGAAAGTCAAATTTGCACACTTAAGATATCTTCTAGTCGAGCTCATGCGCACTACAGAGTAGCTGGAAGCACAGCAGCTTTAACCCTTCTTAATGAATGTGCGAAACATTCAACATCAATTGATCACAAAGTCTTAAGTATCGAAAACAGCTTAAAATTCCATCAGCCTGTCCATATTGGCTTCTAGTACTTCCAAATCGAACCGAAAGCTAAGATAATATATTCATTTCCTTAACTGACTAACTGCCCTAATCTTTAAAGCTTAAAGTCTTTAGATATAGCTAGTTTGAGAGTCCAGTGGGATATATCCACATCAGGACCATAACAAACTCATTGATCTCTGGGATTATACCACCTACAGCTCATCAATTAAGGCTAACTTTTAGTAAACCAAACAAAGTTGATTAATAACAGTAATATTTTCTATCCCAGCCAAACAACATTTTATATATGCAGTTAGTAGAACTTACTATACTTATACTGTCCATACTTAAATGATCTCTGCCTGAAATTAATAGGGTATTTAATTTTCGCTATTTGCTAACAAACTTTACGAGTAGACTAATTGGATATGCAGCTGTTTGAGTACTTGAGATAATTAAACAAGTTTCCAGTTGGTTAATATTTTACGCAGAACAAAGCTGAATTAACACACAAAAATTGGAAATAAATCTGTACGAAATTTCTTCGAGTCCAATGACTACAAAAGCAGTCGGATTATTAATCCAAGCAAATGCTCGACCTACCTCCACACAATACAATTGCAGTAAAGTAACAGTTGCAGTTGCAATTACACATATCGATTGCACTCAATGTGGCATTTCGAGTAGGCTTCACTCATCTGTTTGTGGCATGGCAAGGAGCGAAGGCGGAGGCGGCAGTGCAAATCAGAGCAGCAGCCAAAACAAAGGCAACTGCAATCATTGTTAGGACTATGCCAGCATTTGTAGGCTATGCCTTAATCGGTTTTGCTTCTACTTGAAGTTGGCACTGATGGGTCTTAGGTGAGTTGGCATTACAATGCTCGAGAGGCGGGCGCAGTCGACTGAGTTTCTCAGCTTGTGCCAACAATTGAAAGATGTGAATGATAGGATGTGTCCAATTAGTGTACATTTTAAACAATGCTCCGCTGAAGTATAAGATGCGTAATAATGTTGGCAATGTGGGAAGCACAAGGTATTGAATGAACTATTCAATTAGAACCTTATTGAAGTAGCTGTCCTTCAAGATATAGAGGTTGAGATATAGATATAGATATAGATAGAGATAGAGATAGAGATAGAGATGGAGCTAGAGATAGAGATAGAGATGGAGATATAGAGATAGAGATAGAGATAGAGATAGAGATAGAGATAGAGATAGAGATAGAGATAGAGATATAGATAGAGATAGAGATAGAGATAGAGATAGAGATAGAGATAGAGATAGAGATAGAGCTAGAGATAGAGATAGAGATAGAGATAGAGATAGAGATAGAGATAGAGATAGAGATAGAGATAGAGATAGAGATAGAGATAGAGATAGAGATAGAGATAGAGATAGAGATAGAGATAGAGATAGAGATAGAGATAGAGATAGAGATAGAGATAGAGATAGAGATAGAGATAGAGATAGAGATAGAGATAGAGATAGAGATAGAGATAGAGATAGAGATAGAGATAGAGATAGAGATATAGAGATAGAGATAAAAGAGAACGAATAGTTTTTGCACATTCCCGCGAAACAGTTGATGGATTTAAGTGGAATATAAGGGGATTGGGGCAAGGTATAAAAACAAATGTATGCAGAGTCGGAAAACTGGGGTCAAGGAATAGTTCAGCATTTTAATTTGATGCAACTCAAGCAACTGTTCTCAATGTTCAATTATAAGGCACAAAAAGTGAGAAGCGCGAGCGAATCGCTCGCATTAAATTAAGCTAATTTGCCAATGTTGTCCCCCAGATATTTTTGAATGTTAGATTATGCAAAGTGAGTTCAATTAATTTAAATTTCACCCTTGTTCTATTCGCTGCAGATGAATTTTGCGAGGAGTATCCGCATAATTTGATGCCCACACCTGGCTATTGGATAGAATGTTCAAGACAGAAAATAACGCTGCCCACGCCGCATACGATTTGGGATGAGAGCGATTCGGAGCACGAGGATATACGTGCTGGGAGCGCCAGCGACGCGTATTTGGAGCGTGAGTGCAGCGACCTCTATGAGGACGATGAGGATTCGGAGGCAACGCCCAGTCCACGCAAAAAAACAACCATTGAGGAGCAATGGGACCAGCAGGGCGCCTTTGAGCTAATCTCTGTGGAGCAGGAGACGTACGAGAAATACTTTTATGGCACTGAGCATTGGAATTATTTTACAAGTGACGAGGATCTGGGCCCCGTTATCCTCTCCATCAAACAGGAGACGCTCAATGGACGGGATCAGTTTCGTATACTCGTGCGCGCCGGTTCCTACACGGTGCATGGACTGATACCGGCCTCCTGTGTGTTTGCCGATAGGTAAGATGCACTCCAGGCTTAAGAGTAGCAGAAAATACGGTTTAACTAAATTTAAATACATTTTTCTTCATGTACTTTTTTTTAGATATAATCGCGAGGAGGTAGTTAGATCTTTAGGTAAAGAAGTTAATTTAAATCCACCATTAACCTTAGGACAATTGCCCGATACGCCCGAGGAATTATTAAAATTAGATCAGGTGCGTGCAAGCGTCGGATCTAGCTTATATGGGAGCTCATTGTGCAACTTTCTTTACTCTCAAGGTTTTTATAAAATCCGAATTAAAAGTCGGCGTCATATTCGTCAAGGAGGAACAATACAGCGAAGAGCAAATTCTGGACAATAATGAAAACTCACCGCTCTTCGATGAGTTCCTCACGCTGCTCGGCGATCGCGTTCGCCTACGCGGCTTCGATAAATACAAAGGTGGCCTTGATACGGTGCATGACCTCACAGGTGTGTCTCTCTACAAGCCCTATCTACATTCAACTCCTGACACACATACATATTTATATACTTATATACTATGCATCTTCCGCTCAGGTCTGTTCTCCGTTTATACGAACTGGCGCAACATTGAGATCATGTTCCATGTGTCGACGCTGCTGCCCTACGAGAAACATGACCCACAGAAGCTTCAACGCAAACGGCACATCGGCAACGATATTGTCTGTGTGGTATTCCTCGAAGCGGACAACACCCGCTTCAGTCCCGCCTGCATCAAGAGCCATTTTCTGCACACCTTCATACTGGTAAGCCAACATTTGAGTCTGATCTGAGCAGCTAGCTGTCTTCAATGGATGTCGGTCAGTATGGACAGACGATTTTATATATCTATTCTATAAATATAAATAGTGTGTCCTGACTGACTGATTGACATGTGATCAACGCACAGCTTTTGTTTCGTGAGTGAAAAACACGTGTTTAGGGGAAATTCGACGAGCTGTTGGGGAAAGTCGATTGTCGAAGTTTGCTTGAAGAACACCAAAAGCAACGCAGAGATAAAAGTTTGCTTTGCCAACGTGACGGGATGAGCCCGCGTGGCTTAAGTGTCTAAGCGTCGGATCGACAAGCGAGAGGTCGCCGGTTCAAACGCTGATTGACTGCCAAACGATCAACGAGCAGTCCAAAATGTAAAAGTTCCGAAACTGGACGGAGGCGGGATTAGGCATAATTCTCGACCTACGATCATAAAAACAAAGCAGTGATATAATTGTGAGCCCTCGTGAAGGAGCGACTAAGTTGTCCTTAACCAGCGACCACTGTATGAAACTTCTCTCTTCCTCTCTCTCTCTCTCTCTCTTTGTGCAATCAAAATACAGGTGCGTGTCTCGGCGCGTATTAAACATAAGCCCACACGCTACGAGGTATCTGTGGTCACACGCGACGAGGTGGGCGCCTACAAGCCCTACCTATGGGAGCAGTCGGTCTTCGAGAAGGGGCCAATGTTTCGGTAAGTTAACCTGTCCAATTGTAAGAGAAGTTATGAACGAGAATTCTGTTTAGCGAGTGGCTGCTAACGAAAATTGTTAATGGGGAGCGCGCCTCATATTCGGCGCCAAAATTTGCCAGAATGCAGGAAAGGACGCGCTCACAGATGCTCGAGGATCTGGTGATGAATCTATCGAATCACGCGGAAACTGGTCAAATACCGAAGCCATATAGACGCGGCTCCTGGCGGCCCATTGGTGAGGATGAATATTTCAAAATGTTGCATGCCAGAGTACTAGACAACAACAGATCACAACAACAACAACAACAACAACATGAACACTACAACAACTGTTGCTATTGTAATTGCAACGAGCAGCAGCAACAGCAACAGCAGCAGCAACAGCAGCAGCAGCAGCTGGCACTGGGCCTGCTTGTGGCACTGGGCACAACACACACACACACTAAACACAACAACAGCAACAACAAAAACAACAACGCTGAGCAACGCCAACTGCAACAGCAACAACAACAACAACAATCAGCAACAACAACAGCAAGAACCCTTCGCTGCAATTTGTGCTGTGCCTCTGTGATGCACCTCTGTGTGAGGCATAGTATGTGTATACCCACACACACACACACACACACACACACACATAGACACCTACCCACAGTCAGTTATTTAAATGTTTCACCTTTTAAATGGGCGGGCTGGTTGTGGGCATGGCAGCTGCTGCCGCTGCCGCTGCTTTGACAGCTATTTGCAGCATTTCACTTTGTTGACTCTCGACTCTGCATGATTAATCGTTTTGCCATGTTGTTGCTGCTGTTTGCCGTTGCCATTGTTGTTGCAGCACTTCCGCATGCCATGCCAAACACGCACACACACACACACGCACACTCGCACACACACATGCGCGCTTACACTTCCGTTTCCGCCATTAACACATCCGCCTGTGTTTGCACGCGACGCGACTGCGCTGCGCAGCCTCTGTGGCATGCTGTGACAAATCTTACAACACAATCTGTTTGCTGCCACAGCATAGCCTTGCCCGACCCCGACCCCGACCCCTCCCCCCTTCCGCCCCCCGCCACAACTTTGGCACACATGACACGCATCCACCTGCCCCTACTCTGCCGCTGTTTGGCCTGGTTTTAGCGCGTATCTTAAGTTGTCCGGCATGAAATGTTGTACACTTTATCTGCTGCGGTCAATCTTTTGCGTCTTAGCACAGCCGAGCACACACACACACACGCACACACGCACACCCACATCGCCTTCTGTCTGCCCATCCTATTGGGAGCTGTTGTTGTTGTTGTGATTTGTTTTAGATTTTCTGTTATTTATTTGTTGCATTAAACAAGACAAATCTAATTTGATTTATTCATGCACAGCAGAGGCACAATCCACACACACACACACACACACCCTCAGCCGCGTAGGTGTTGGCCAATCGACAGCCCCGAGCCTGGCGTCCAGTATCTGTGCCGCCCCCTTTCCCCCCTTTGCGCCCAAAATGCGTAGCGCACACTCGAACTAGTTATGCATATTAAAATAATGCAAATTATTGATTGATAGCTTCTGTGGCCACACTGGGGATGCGGTGTGCTCCCTCCTGAGTAGTTCCACACACTACCCCCAACCAGGCCCCGCCCCCTCAACCAACCTTAGCTGCAGCTTGAAGACAACTCAATTGGATGATCCATAGGCAAATGTCGCAGATGCCTTAATATACAATCCAAAGAGAAACAATAGCAAAGTACGGCATACCGAACCTTAAATACCCTAGCAAACATATGGCCCACGTTCTTGCAGCTATGTGTCGCAATTGTAGATATCTTGCAGAACAGAAAGTTTTATGAATTTATTCAAATTAATTTTATAAGCGATTTTAGCTTTTGAGCTATATGATATAAGTTGAGCTTTCTGTCCAAGCAGAGAGACAGATAGTCGGAATTGTTTATATCGATTTGACTTTAAGTAAATATACTTTATAGGTTCAATTCATGTTTAAGTCAAATTATGATCTAACAATTTGAAAGCTATCTTTAAAGGAGAACTACATTTTCGTCGAATCTTTTCCATGTCAGTTACATGAAACATGGATCCAATCTGAATGTTCCTGAAATCTGTTATCGATATCGTACAAAATAGAAGTTTCTATGCAATATTTGCAGTCTATTGCTATAAAACTGTGAGACTAGACAAAGTTTTATCGACTCGGCTTATGTTCAAGATACTGGATACTGTTCAAGATTATATATAGTATATATAAACCTTAGGGTATTCAAGAAATCTCTCTCATCTATCCACCTCTCTGTCCACCTCTGAACTCAACTCGAAAGCATTCTCAAAAACCTTTTCAGCTCAGATAAGTTAAATTAAATTCTTAAACCAGTCCAATTTTCGGAAGTTCGGAAGGCCGTGCGTCAACTGTAATACATACACCAAGTTTCAGCGATAGGAAATCTGCTGGCAAAAGAACAAATAAGTTCTAGGAATGTAAACGTTAATTATAAAAAAAAGGCGTTCAACACACAGAGAACACAAATTGGCCAATAAAATACCATGTACATATATTATATTTACATATCGTAACCATATCGAAACGCAGCTGTGTTGAAGTGCCGAACCCTGACCCCTGACCCCTGACCCAATGCCGCCAATCGCCAATCGCCAATTGCCGCATAGCCCGCTCATAAACTCTGCCATTGATTACACTAGCAATTTTTACGTGTACTTGTATTTTTGTTGGTTTCTGTATTTGTGTTTGTTGGTAATAACCAGCATTTTCCTGCAAACATGTAATGAAAATTGAATAATCAAGTGTACACTAATCGGCATTGCCCGACTTGAAGTTACCCAGTACCAAATACACACACACAGAGAGTAGCACTCGATTGTGCTGCTTCTTTTCTTGAAAAGTCCAATCCTTGACAGTTTTCAATTTTATGAACATTTTCTCGATCTCTGTTTAGCATACAAGAGTCTATAGTTATTTTCTAGATATGGTCGAAAGACCTTACATTGATTTTTATCGATTTCATGGGCAGGGTTATCGATTATTTGCAATAAGCTCGATCTTCGCGTGCAGCAGACGTTTCTATCTCTCTGACAGAGAGACGTGACCTAATCGACTGAGCTTGTCATCCGATCGAAAATATATACATATGTATATACTTCTGGTTGCTTCCTGCTGTCCGTCACACACACATTCGCATTTCACTGGATTCAGGGTATTTCAGGTGCAGGTGTGGTCGTTACTTCCACCATTGCATGCAAACCAAACAATTGAATCGAATCGAATTGAATCGATTTGAAATCGAACCCAATAGCAATGCCTTTGGGCCTCTGCAGAAGATGGAAGGTGCCTGTTGCCAAGTGCATCGTAACACAATTTCCATATGGCCGCTGCGACCTCGAGAATGCCTCCCATTAGGCATATTTGTATGTAGATGTGCAAGTATTTCGTATCCGTAAGATACAAGCAAGCGGTGTATGATTGATGGTACACATTGTATACACACTCACACAAACAAACACACACGCACACACACACACCAGAACGCTAAACGCAGACTTGGGCTGTTCCCCAGTGTTCGGTGCTTATGTGGTCTATGCTACAATTGGGCAGCAGGTGAAGGTGGCTGCGGCTTAGCCAAATGCCAGCTGCAAAGGCTAAAGGGTTCATATACCCTGTACTCGCATCATGATTAATAAGGGGTATATCAACATATGGCATTATAAGGGCAGCTTCTTTTCAATCTAAAACGTTGAGCACGTTCCCTTTAAACCGTTAAGATATATTCGAATTTCAACTTTGAGATATTTTGCTAACATACATTATCTTATTTAATATAAATGTTTTAAAGGCTGTATTATATATTAAAGACAATGTCCGCTCCGGCGCAGACTCTGTCGCCGATTGAAACCTATAAAGCATCGCGTGTACCTTTCCACAGGGTATCTGCTAGTCGACATGCTTGCTCACTTACCACGCACCACCAACCACAATATACAATAACAAAAATGAGCGATGTAACAAGTTTGTGAGAATATTTCACAAATATGCAAGCCATTTTTAAAAGCTGTCTCTTGCTTGTTCCAAGCTGTCATCGAAAGGGGCCTGTTTCCGACACATTAACACTAGTTAACATGCTACAAAAGCTAAGCCATAGAAATGTGAAGAAGAAATTTGTATTATGCCAGCCTTAACCGTCTGAAGTTCATGTCTGCATAATTAAACTTGTAATTTACGTGAAAATAATAATGAGGCAAGGATAAGGGAAGCTCGTTCGCAAAAACAACAAATTGGAATACATTTAAAAAATATGAAATCAATTTTTGCGAAACGACTCTATGAGAACAATTTAAATATACGAAGCAGACATAATTTATATTTTTCAGCTATATTACTAGATAGTTTTAGCTCATATATATGCTAAACTAAGACTCTTCCAAGCTTTGAAATCAAGTTGGATTCCTACCTAGGTTTTTTTCAAGAACGAAATGTACTTGAAAATGAATGTACAAGTGGTATGTATTCATGCCAAAGTCTCGAAAGTACTCGATAACATATCGATAAGACCCAGGGTATATCGATTCATTTGCAGCTCTCAGATGAACTCAACTTAGACTCTTCTTTTATTGAGCTAGTTTCGAGCTTTGAGAAGGAAATGTACTTCGATTTGTATTTCATGCCAAAGTCATAACTCGATAGTACTTATATCGATAATACCCATGGTATATCGATATTTTTGTAGCTCTCATATAAGCTCAGCCCAGACGCTTTGAGATCAAGTTTAGGTACATTCGAGAATGAAATGTACTTAAAATTGAATGTACAAATGATATGTTTTTCATGCCAAAGACATATAAGAATAAAGTACGGCATGTTGCTCTAAATATATACATTATTTATTTATTTATCAAAAGCTAACTCTTTTTTCATTAATTCGTATCATAATTCCTAACATAATGTATCATCCCAAAGCACATATATTTGTAATGTAATTCTCGACGTATTCGTTTCTTTACACAGGCCATATGCGACCATCGTCACCGCTGCTGGATTCGGTGAGGGATCAGTTCGAGGATTACGATCAGCTGGCCAAAGACTTTACGCGTGTATTTCTAAACGACGAGCCATCGTGCCTCACAAATGCCCATCTGTTCGATGTGGTCTTTCTGGTGGGCCAGTCCAAGCAGAAGGCGCGTCTCATTGGGGTACGCGCCATACTAGGTGTGCGCAGTCGCGTCTTTCAGGTAGGAAGAGTTTTGGCGGCCCTCAACTGTCAACTGTCATATTCAAAGTTTTCGATTTTTGGTATATAGGAAATGCTTTATGGCATACAGACGGGCTTTGGATCACCGCAGATACCCGTTGCCGAGATCTTTGCCCGGCCAGCGCCGTCGCTGGTCTCGCCGCAGAATCAAAAGCCGAAAAGTAACAACTATTTAACCGTACCGGATTCGGATTCCATACGACCCAAAAGTGTGCCCTCATCGCCGATGGTTAAGCGGGCGTTCTCGCGCCTTGGCACGATCACGGCCGGCTGGGGTCGATCCATACGGAATAAGAATACGAATCAATTGAATCCGGATGATAAAAAGAAGTGGATATCATCGACAGATTGTTCGAGTAAGAGTTTTCTTTTAATGCAATGCAACAATATCGATGCGTGTTCTTTTTTCTTTCTCTCTTTTGCCTCTCTCTCTCGCTCTCTCTCTCTCTCTCTCGATTTGTCTCTCTCTCTCTCTTTTTCTCCGTTTTTTGCGCTCTTTCTTTTGAACGTAACTGATTTTTCTAATATACACTCACCCACTAACTACTAAATAACGCCTTGGCTCCGCTCCTACGTACTCCGCAACTTCGTAACTGCCTGTTTTACCACTAATACTTGCTAACAACTTGGCTAACAACGAAAACAAATCGCAAATCGCAAATCGCAAATAACGCACGTCGCACGCCTTAAATACCTCACAAACTACCCAACTGCGTACTCCATATATGATATATGCATATACAAATATTATGTGTACATATATTATTATGTGATGTGTAATTTGTCCATATGTTAATTGTATAAACCGCATTCGGGTTCATCTGGTGTCGTTCACGTTCTGTTCGTCGTTATGGTTCTTGTCCTGAATCGTGTTGTTTTGCATTCCCAATCTTTTCCACCAACAACAACTTCTTATGTTTTATTTTTTAATCTTACTTATGCCAATTATTTTGCTTATATGCTTCCTTTTTATTGGCATTCTTTGCCTTAAATACCTTGGACGTGTCCTGCTAACGGTATTAACCGCTTAATGCACTCCCACCTCTCTGAACTCACCACCACCATAATCGGAATTCTAATCGGCTAAATATCATACACATATCGTATTTCCGTCAATGTTTCCCACTAAATATTTCTCCAACAATTTTTCAATTCGATACACACGTTGTTATTTAATATTTCTGCTCATTTTCAACATATCTAAAACTATGAATAATACTGCACAAATGGAATTCCAACGCACATGTTTCGCATTTCTATACTCACCACGAACACACGAAATATCACTCAACTCAACACATTTCACACCATCATCCATATTTCACCATCCATATTTCCCAAGACCATACTCAACACACTCTTCACAACTGACTATATTCAACTTACATTCCATTATACTCACCACTTATATATTCACCACCGCAAAACATGCAAACTCCCAATATATTTATAAAACTAAAACGTATCGCATTTGCTTGGAATTCTTAAAATTTGGTCGCACTAAACAATTTACATAACTCACCACACTGCAACTATTACTCTCTCTCGCTCTCTCTCTCTATCTCTCTTTCTTCGCAATCTGACTCTTTCAAATCATATTTAAAATTGATTTAATAACAAAACAAACTATACAAATACAAATTTCATTAAATTAATTAAACAAAAATCGAAATTCTTGTCATTTTTCACCACAAACGCTAACCCAACCGCCAACCCCCCACACCCATCTCTCGCTGCCTCTTTCTCTCGCTTCACCAAAATCAATTAACGCTATTTATTTGGATATTGATTTCTTAATAACCGTGCGTTATTCCCACCCGCAAAACTGACCGCAATTATTTAATTTCGCAATTCAATTTAATTAATATTTTATTTTATGGTTTTCATTTGCGTTTAATTTAATAATTTTGCGTCCACAAACCACCTTAAACCAAAAAAAAAATATCACGACAACCGAATACCAAAATACCGAAATTCCAAAAAAAAAAAAAAAAAAAAAACACCGAAAAAAAAAATCAACTTCCAAACCTGACAGACAGAGATAGTAAAGACAAGGATAAGGACAAGCCGGGCAACAATCAATTGGCCATGCCCCGGCTCTCCGTCTGCGCCGATGCCCAAAAGGTGGACCGGGCCAAGCTAGCCCAAACGGAATTCAACATTATCGAATTCGATCCGGATACGTTTCGTGTGCTCCTGGACTATTTGCACACGGGCACCTGTCCACTGACCTGTGTCTCGATACCAGGTAAGCAAATCGAAAGACCTTAATGAAGAAAGAGTAGAAAGGGGAACACTTGGAGCTGAAACAAACATATAATAGTAGTATTGCCCTTAAGAAATGGAAAATAGTTGAAATGAAACACTTTGAATTTGCAATTATGCAAGAACAGAGAATGTTTTAGTGGTATTTCCCTTACGTATAGCAAAAATGTTGAGAAGGGAACACTTGGAAATGGAACACATGTAAAAACGGAGAACATTTTGGTGGTACGTAAAGGAAAAAAGTAGCAAAGAGAACACTTGGAATGTTGGTAGTATTGCCCTCACGTAAAGTATAAGTATCGTAAATTGATCCCGTCACCCGATTTTAGAGTTTTTTTTTTTTAGAAAAACAAACCGGTTAATTTCTTAGTTGCAACATTTCGTATAGAAAGAGAACACATTAGAAAAGGGTAGCAACAAGAGGATTTTGAATTCCATAATTAAAAGTAGGAAAAGAAACTAAGGGCCAATAAGCAAATCTAGGCATAACTACAGGGAACGGTTGGAATCGGACCATAGAGAATAAGAACACATTTAAGTACAATATTGCAAAAAGGAATAAAAACATGTATGGAAAATGTATAAGAATAAGAAATTTAAGTACAAGTGCACACATAGCTTATGGGGAATAAAAAGGATAGGAAAAACATAGGAACTAAGCGCTGTAACATCAGGGAACATTTAGAATCAGTCCATAAAAACAAGTTCGAGTACAATATATAAAAAATGTATGGGAAGTAAGAAGGATATGAGAAAATATAGGTACTCAGCGCTGTACCAACAGGAAACAGCAGTAAGATCAAAAGCAAACAAGAAGTTTATGGAGGAACAAGTGGAAATGAAACGAATGAAAAGAAGTGTAATAGAAAACTGATAATGGATATGGGAAAGGGAATCAAAGGGAGTCAATAACATTAACACACATCCCCCTTCAAAATTTGAACTATTTCTGTGGCATTTCCGTAGGTCTGCTCTGCGCCGCGGAGCACTACGATCTGCCGGAGCTGTTGCAGGCATGCTTCCATCACTGCAAGCAGTTCCTGCGCATCGAGGTCGTCTGCCCGATGCTGATCTCGCTGGAGAACTACTACTGGCGTTACACATCCGCCTCCGAGCTGGTCAACATGATACTGTCGTTCGTGGAGAGCAAGGCGCATGCGCTGTTCAAATGCCCCGAATTTCTCCATCTGTCCGAGTCGATGGTTCAGATGATAATGTGCCGGGAGCTGCAAACGCCGGAGATACGTAAATTTGAGGCGATGCTCGCCTGGGCGCAGCACAAGGTTGCCAAGCTCAAGAATCATCCCAATAAGGACACACAATTCGAGTTCGAGTGCATCATGGAGCGACTGACGCGCGATCTAAATCTGTGCCGCATCTCGCCCAGCGAACTGCTCAGCGTTGTATTGCCATCGAAGTCGATGAAGAACGAGAGGATCATGGAGACGCTCATGGTGCAAGTGAATCTCGGCACCTATCGGATGCCCGAGCTGGATGCGTACCGTCAGCAGTTGCGACAGCAGGAGTCCGCCGAGGCCACCGTGCAAGTCCACCGGGGTGGATGAGACAGTAAGAATGTGAGTTTCGATTTGGATCAACAGCCGCTGGCGCTAGCCCCAAACACTGCCGCAACCAACGCCGCCGGACTGTTAACACCCAATGCCGCCGGCGGCGGCACCATAACTAGCACCATCGCGAGCGGCATAACACTCCAATTGGATGCGCGCGCCTATGCGATGGCCTCCGTTGCCGTTGCCCTCGAACATCAACAACAACAAGAACAGCAGCAACAACAGCAACAGCAACAGCAACAACTAAATCAGGTGCAGCAGGCGCCGCGCGACGCCACCGATGACGAGGTGGAGCTGTACGCCAGCTTTGATATGGCGCCCAGCACCAGCCGCGTTGCCGCCCAAATGCAGGCGGCCAAGGAGGCAAGGCGGAAGCGTTGGGCCGCCGACGGCGCCAGCGGCAGCAGCGAAGGCGGCTGTGCCAGTGGCAGCGGTCGGCGTTATTAAATTGGAAAAGAACAATAAGAAAAAACAAAAAAAAAACTAAATTCAAAACAAAATTGCACAGAGAACAGACAAACTTTGGCTAGCCGAAGTTGCAATATTCTTGCAGCTCTCATCAAATATATATATATATCTATTTATTTATATATATCTTTCTATATAGTTGTAACTTTATGCTAAATATCGAATTCCAACCTTTTGTACATATTCCAATAAGTGATGTTCCAAAGATATATGTTATTTCCAAGCAATCCGCATGATATCGTGTTCCGTTTCCACAAATTCCACCTAATATATGACCTGCAGCCAGCTCTTGCAAGTTTCAAATGCTTAACTAGCTAATATTGGGCTCAAAAAGTCTTCTCATCTCAAACCCAACAATAAATTAACTCAAATAATACGTTGTTCCATTTTCAAGCATTCCGCTTGATAAATGCGCGGCCAGCAGCTGCACCATATTGTAATATACATACAGGTGTCACAGGACTTTGGGACTTCTTTAAAGATTACAAAATCTTTATAAAAGGAACATAATCAACTGTTTCAAGTGTTCCATTCTCACCGTTTCCTGTTCAAAAACAGGACAAATGAAGAGAAATAATACTAGATTGCTACAATTACAATACTGCAAGGGTATTTTGTGTGTGTGTGTGTGTGTGTGTGTGTGTGTGCATGTGTGTGTGTGTGTGTGTGTGTGTGTGTGTGTGTGTGTGTGTGTGTGTGTGTGTGTGTGTGTGTGTGTGTGTGTGTGTGTGTGTGTGTGTGTGTGTGTGTGTGTGTGTGTGTGTGTGTGTGTGTGTGTGTGTGTGTGTGTGTGTGTGTGTGTGTGTGTGTGTGTGTGTGTGTGTGTGTGTGTGTGTGTGTGTGTATGTGTGCGTGCAACTAACCCACCGCTCGTAAGCGCCCTGAGAAGCCGAACAAAGAGAACCATCCAAATCGAAGCTGACATTATTAACTCTTACATTCACCCCGCAAGACAAGAAACCAAAAAAAAAAAAAAAAAAAACAAAATTGAATAAAAATCAAAGTAAATAAAGCAAAAAACATTTTCTACCAAGTATTACCTACAATTAAACAGAAATACATATACATAAAACCTATTGTAACAATGTATAGCACAAGTACATGCCAGGGTGAGGGAGAGAGAGGCAGAGAAAGACAGGGAGAAGAGAGTTTTTTTTTTGGCATTTACATGTTATGTAAGCAAAGTAAACGTTGTTGGGAATCCAACACACAACAGACCCAAAAAAAAATACTGGCAAGTCCGAACAAGATGAGAAACAAAAAATACCCAAAAATTTAAAAATATACCGAAAAAATACCCAAATGAAAACCAAACAAAAAAAAAAACGCTTACTGATGTAAAACAAAGACTTAAGACAAATGATAAAACAAATTTTTTTAAAACAATATTATTGCAAATGTAAGCTCTACCAAGTTTTTGGAAAAACCAAAGAAAATTACCCAAAAAAAACCTAGCATAACCTTGAAAAGAAAAACCTAAAAATAAATATGTACATAAACATACATTTACACACTCGTATATGTATTTAAATGTTAAATGCGAATTGTAAACAACATCTCAAACTGATTGAATGGCTGCGTTTGTTTTTTTTTTTTTTTTAAATAATAAAAAAAAAAATACCAACAAGAATATATTGAAAACTGAGCTAGCTATAGATATAAAACATATATATATATATACATTATACGTTTACTGTACCTAACAAAAACAATTGACTAACTAACTAACTTGCATTAAAATAGTTGTCGTTGTACCTATGCAAAAATAATACCGAACACAGAACAGCAGAAAAATACTAAATGCATCTAAACAATGAAAATGCGTTAATGTTCCGCTTATTGATTCCATTGCCTGTCCTTAAGAGTTACTAGTTATCCAGCAGCTGAAATATCACACATAGATTTATAGATATGTATGTATATACCTGTTAAAAAGTTCATGTTAGTTGACTAGAAGTTAATTTGTCAACCTGTCAGACCAAAGATCAAATGTCGATTAGCTGGCAACGCAAGTCGAAGAGTTTTATAAGTTATTTAAAACTAGGCGCCGCTTTTGTGTCTTGTTGCAACTGGTAGCGTAGCCGCCCACCAAGCTAACAGAAGCATGTTAAGGTGGCTGGTAAATTTACCAGGAACATGTAAATATACGCATTTGTATGGTTAAACAAAACTATCGCATTAATATTGACTAATTTGTCAGCTATTGACTGATGCCGCTTTTGCATATTTAAAATATGCATAAGCTACACAGAATACCCCTAATATAGGCTAAACCTTCAGTTGCTGGCATCTTGAGTGGAATTTGTCGTAACTACATAAATACTAAGTACAATATGCATATTTCTTTAATATATATATACACCTACATTAATGTGCTATCTATATATACATTAACCGCATATTTGTCATACTAAACAATAATAACTGACAGCTACAGAAAAATACAGATCTACCATATACATATATATATATATATATATATATATATATATATACATATATGTATGTGGCAAATGGAAAACCAAAGAAAAACAAATGAAATAACGTAACGGCAGCATTTTCAAAAAGGGTTTCACTTAACGGTTCAAATGTGTATATCAAAATTAAATACATGCATACCTAACAAAATGTTTATATAGTATATGTATACATATGTACTTCTTATATATATATATATGTATAAATATATATATATATACATATATACCAGCACAGCGCTGGGCATATGCTTAAAAACACTTATCCGTAGGAACATACCAAAAGAAAATACCAAAAGAACATACCCATTAAAAAACCAGTTTAAATACACACCGAATACAGACGTTGAAAATGCTTTAAATGTGCAAAATGTTGAATATAACCATAAAACATAATCCAATATCTAGGTTAACGTGTGTGTGTGTGTGAATTAATCCACCTCAGCCCAAATAATAGCTGAATTTGATGTAAACTACAAAAAGCATAAAACAGAATTATACTCACAACAAGTAAATTAACCAACACTGGAAATTGCAAAACATTTCAAATACAAAACTGGAAATGAAACAGTTGAATTAACAGTAGATGGAAAAACAAAAAACCAAAGAAAAAAAACTACAATTTTTAAACAGTTTTTTGCTGAAATAAATACAAAAGACATTAAATAAGAGATAAGAAAGAACACATGAAACAGAAATTGGAAATACTAAAACGAAACATTACTCAACACTTTTGCTAGGGAACATGGCAAACAGAACAGCTCGCAGAGAACTTTTGCTAGGAAGCATGTGAAACGGAACATGCAGCAGACATTTTTTTTGTGTAATAGACAAGTTGTACCACTTGTTCGAAGGAACACTTGAAATGAAACAGATTTAAGCAAACCGTAATTCGTATAGCATTTTTGAAGAAAATCATAAGACAACAACGGAACGTGTGAAATAGAACATAAGAAACCACTTCAATTGGTATCAAGCCGATAAAAATCCAAACAAAAGTTGGAGAAAATTGTTGTTTCTTTTTTTTTTGTTTTTTTGTGCCAACAGTTGTCAAATTATTGCAACTGAAGGCAAAAAATAACAACAACAAAAAAATATATACTAATACTAGCTAAGATACTTAAAAGAAAACCCTTTAAAGGTTAGGAGAAACGGTAACTGAATATATACATTACAAACCACGCTGGTGACGAAAATATTTACATACAATACAGTAAAAAAAATCAAAAGCAAAAAAAAAAAAAAAAATACAACAAAACAATATTTTGCATAATTGCAACAAGTGTTTCTAAGTGTTTGTGCCGTGCTGTGTTACAACCAAAAATCTAAAGATTTAACTCATAGTACATACTATATAAACTCTTGATATCTCAAAAGCAAAACAAAAAAAAAAAAAAAACAAATCAAATAAAAATGAAGTTAAAGTAAAAAATGAAAACAATGAAAAAGACAACTTCGGATTTGCCGAATTTAGGCATGTTCTATCTGAGAAAACGAATTGAACATATAGTTCATATATATTTATGAACATATACATATGTATGTAGGCAGACAGAGCATGCAGTAGCCGAATTTTTTGATGGAGTTAAGCAAAGAAAATAAAAATAGAAAACATATTTTAATCAAACTCAGTGTTAAACGCCGTGCGACTCCTTTTGAGCTCATCTAATTGTATACCATAACGATCCAAGATAAACCGAATAGATGATATCCCTTAAGCACACCGAATACTCTAATCAAACTAATTGAATATTGTAATTGACAGATAAATCAACATAAGCAAGCATACATTTAAAACTCATACGACTTTACATTTGTACATCAACTTTATACTATATACAACATGATTACACTCCATACTACATATATGAATGTTATACATATACATGTATTGCGCCGACCTGAGGGCCAAGGCTGCAGGTTCGGTGCGTTTCGACACTAATTGTTTATAAGATTAAGTTTACATTAACATATAATGAATGTACAACAATATGCTATATATGCTAATGTCTGTATGTGTAATCAACCTATACTACAATAAGCCAGCATCTAAATTGATCTATTCAAACTATGTTACGATATATGTGTATGTATGTGTTTGCTCGTATGCTACCAACTATATGCAGAATATACTTATATACATATACATATTAATATATATACTACTATATATACATATGTATGTATATAAATGTATGTATGTATATGTGTATAAGCGCAGTCGTTCCTTTATGGGCCCGAACTCCATTGCTTGATTCTGGAATTTCACTTAAATATTTCGGCTACATTTTTCGGGTGTACAAAATTTGTTTTGTCTGTTTATGGCCAAAAGTTATGCTATATATGATATGCTGGATATAAAACAATTGTATGACATTTATGGAACACATTGCGAAATATATATATATACATAAAATAAAACTGAATAAAAAAAAAAAACAAGCCAAATATTGTGTTTTTTAATATTATTAACATTTGCTTAATACAGATAAATGGAGAAACAATTGGAATTGGAACATAAGTAAAGGCATAAATAAAATTAAAACAGAAATGGAATTGGAATTAAAATATTGCTCAATTTTAATGGAGTTTCAGGTAATATACAGGGGTGGAGAAACAATTTGAATTGAAACACATGAATGAAATTTAAGGATATATGCAATTGGAATTCACATATTGCTTAATTTGTGCGGTATTTCAGGTAGACAGAATTAGTGAAACAATTGGAATTGGAACAGTATTAAAGACATACATGAAGATGAAAGAGAAATCAATTGAAATTAAAATAGTTCTCTGTTTAGAAAGTTTCAGGTAATAGACCGCATTCGAGAAACAATTGGAATCGGAACAGAAATGGGATTTGGATTAAAATATTGCAATGATTGGAA
>JAEIGF010000591.1:12075000-12182500 GCA_018903485.1 Drosophila littoralis
AACAGCTCCTCCACCAACTCCTCCAACGTCGCCGCTGCCGCTGACATAGTCCGGCTGCAGTTGCTCTGGTGATCTATAGGGCAAGCTGCTGTAGAATATGTTGTCGCTAGTTGTTGTTGTTGTTGCTGTTGGTGTTGCTGTTGGTGTTGCTGTTGGTGTTGATGTTGCTGTTGTTGTTGGCATTGGCGTTGGCGTCAACGGCAGCGGCTGATACTGCAACTGCGTGGCATTGCCGTAGCCAAAGTGTCCAGCTGCTGTGGCACATGGCGATGCTGGCGCAGCGCCGATGGCTATTTGCGAGCACGTCGACTGCGTCGATGACTGACTAGATGTGGAGTGCGAGGAGGGTGGCGCCACATAGTTGCTGTGAAACGGATTCGTGCTGGTGCCAATTATAGGCGCAGGACGCGGCGGCGGCGGCGCCGGCGCTGGCGCTGGTGTCGTCTGTGGCGGCTGATGAAAGTGATAATGTTGCGGCTGCGGCTGATAATGATGTTGCAGCTGCAGCTGCTGCTGATGTTGCTGCTGCTGCAGATGTTGCTGCTGCTGTTGCTGCTGCTGCAGATGTTGCTGCTGCTGCTGCTGCTGCTGCTGATGTTGCTGCTGATGTTGCTGCTGGAAGTGTTGTTGCCGCTCGGCTGCCTCCTTTTCGCGTAGCTGATTCTGCTGATGATAGAAACGCTGCAGCACTGCAAAGAGCGAGAGGCAAATAGAGAAAGAGAAACAGAAAATTAGACAGTTTTTGAGGTAGATCATAAAATTAATTAAATGATCAAAAGATGCGCTCAAGAGTTAGATAAATCGTTAAGTAACGTATGAGAATAATTGATGAAACGACAAAGTGAACATGTAGGACATAGACATATATGAGACTATTGTGTATAAAGACATGTTTAAAGAGAAAAAGAAATGCTCAAACATGTTCAAATACAGCTAAACAATGCCTTGAATGGAGCAGAACAACAAAACATAAACATAAGCATGGAGAACATGTTAGCTAAATTATTCAAATATCTGTTAAAGCATTTGGGTACAGCTAATTAAATTCTAACATAAAGTGAACATGGAGAACATGTTAAGCAAATATTAACAATTTAAAGCAAGTCTTTGCCACGACAGAAGGTTTCAATATAAACAGACAGGCAAAATAATTACTTAATATACAAATGGACTTTCTATGCTTTATACGTATTAAGTAAACATGAAGGTTGCCGGTTCGAACTCGACAGCTTACTGTTCTACTGTTCTGATGCCAGAACTCGAAAAGATCGTTTTAAAATGGCTTGGCTTGACAGAGCGTCCTTTAGGCTACGATTTCTATACAAAAATATATGCGACAAGCAATATTTTCAACAGAAGTAAATTCTAAATTAAATTAACATAATGTAAACTAAATATAACCACAACCAGCCAGGCACAAATTGTAACTTAAGGCGGAAAGCTGGTTCGAATCCTATTTTATACACATATTTATAAGATAATGCCTAGCCTAGCCCCTCACCTATGGGACTCTGATTGCCTGGCTGCAGGCGTTGTTGTTGTTGTTGCTGCTGCTGTTGTTGATTGTTGAGCTGCAGTGTTGTTGTTGTCGTTGCTGCCGCTATCGTTGGCTCTGTTATCAGGCTTTTGGGCTGCAGCGTGGGCGAGCCGAGGGCGCTGCAATTATCAATTCTACTATCACAGGTGTCGTACGGCGACGTTCTCTGCGCTGCTGGCAGACGCCATTTGGGCGTGGTCATTAGCTCAGTGGGCGTTTTGGCTTTACTGTGCGGCAGTGTTGTTATTATTGTTGTTGCAGTTGTTGTTGCAATTGGTGTTGTTGCTGTTGCTGCAATTGGCGTTGTTGCTGTGACAATCGCTTGATGTTTCTTTTGACTGAACGGCGATGTGGTCAGATTGCGTAATATCGATTGACCTGCAAAACACAAAAAAAGTTATAGATTGGGCCACGTTAGTCGCTGCATAGCTTACCAATGCTGCTAAATACAGACTCCTTTTTGGGGCTCTCATCCGTGTACTTGTAGTGCGAGCCATTGCTCAGCTTGCGCTGCATGAACGGCGACTTGCGATACAGCTTGTTGATGTCGTTGCTGCTGCTGCCACCACCTGGCGGCGACATGGGACTTGCGCTGCTGCTGCCGCTGCCACCGCTGCCGCCGCTGCTGAAGTTGTTCAATGTTAATGTTGTTGCTGTTATTGTTTTTGTTGCTGTTGTTGTTGCAGCTGCTGCTGCTGCTTGTTGCTGTGGTTGTTGTTGAGGTAGTTGTGTGGCTGATTGCATGAAATACTGCGTACCCGTAACCGGCGCCTGCTGATAGCTTGGAATCTGTGTGGGTTTTATTGTCTTCAGCGTTTGCGTATTGCTTGGACTGCGCGCTGTCAATGCCGCCGCATTTCTTCCATACAATGTGGCAGCTTCCTTGGCGCGTGTTGCTGCTGCTGCTGCAGCTGCTGCTGCGGCTGCGGCTGCTGCTGCTGTTGTTGTCGTCGCTCTGCAATTAACGCATAGTTTTTATTAATTTTTGAAGCTGGTTATTGAGCCCGTTATGTGCAAAAAAAAAAAAAAAACACACACACATAAAATGTACGCCAGCATGACAGCGTTAGAGTGAAACACACACAAAGAGAGCGAGAGAGGAAGAGAGAGAGAGAGAAGGAAATAGAGTTCAGTGCTATGCGGCGCGAGCGAGTGAGAGCAGGAGGCGTGAATGTGTGTGTGTGTAAGTTTATATGCGTGTGTGTGTATATGTAAAATATATATATATATAAGTGTGTGTGTGTGTGTGTGCGTGTAAGGAGTGAGTGGGCAACTGTTTAGATGGCTCGACTGGATCATGGAACATATATGAGATAAATGAGTTCAATGAGAGAATAAGCGCAGGGAACAATAAGAAAGCAACATACCAAAGAGAGAGAGAGAGAGCGAGAGAGAGAGAGAGAGACAGAGACAGTGAACAAAAGAGAGAGAGAGAGAGATATATAGAGTGCACGCTGAATAAGTGCAATGTGATGAAGCATAAGTCCTAATTTCGATAGTTATCGATAGGTTAGATAGCTTACGTCCTCTGTTATCGAATCTAAAAAGTTTTGAAATTACATTTCGAATATCACAAGGTCTATAAGCCCCGTAACTGATGTCCGACGTCTTAACAAAACATATACATATATCTCAAATATCAAGTATGCGAGAGATTCGATTCACGATCACTATCGATAGTTATCGAAGGTTGCAAACTGTACTCAGCCTTTTCATATCTCATTTTCATCCTGATCAACACTATCAACTACTTTTCTTTCTCTCCCCCCTCTCTTTATCGCTCGCTTTTCAAAGCCTCATTTGCATCCTAATCAAAACTATCAACTACTTTTCTCTCTTCCCCCTCTCTTTGTCGATCGCTTTTTAAAACCCATATGGTAATTGCCAAAAGGTTTCACTTTTCACAATGTTCCCCACGCACAGCATCAAGGGGTATAACAATTTTGAGACGCCAGAGGGCGCTGCAGAAACCGAAACAAGGAAATCGTCGCCATTGTGGTGTGTTGAATTTGCCCCAGAATCAAAATCAAAACTCAACACACCAAAAGGTGCCCGAAAAAAGCAAGAGATGATAACGAATGGGATGAAACAAGCGAAAGGCAAGATAAATAAAACACATCAGATAACATATATACATATATATATAAGGCTGGAATTTGTACATACATATAGACGGAAGCGGTATGTGCAATGTGGTGGCATTGAAACGAAACGAAATGGAATGAAACGGCAGCGAAAACAATTGCAATGAACGCCACAATTGCGAAGCATACAGCAAACACTTAAATTAAGACTAAATTAAATTTAAAAAAATATATATATGAAAAGAAACATGAAAATAAAAATTGCACAAAATTTACCTCGTTTGATGTGTGAAGTCGTTTTTTTTTTTTTTTTTTTTTTTTTAAATTTTCATTATTATTATTAGTTTGGCAAATCAATTAAGAAATAATTAGGGAAACTAAAAATGTTAAGCCAGAAGCCGCAAGCCGCAAGCCGCAAGCCCCAAAGCAACATGCAGCAGAATAACAAGAAGAACAATTATTAATCAAAATACACGCAAACAACATAAAAAGTGTTAATAATAATCAAATTAGTAATTAAAGTAATTAAATTAGTAATCAAAGAAGAACATCAATGAATCAATGCGCATTAACATAATCATAACAATAATAACAATAATAATAATAAGAAAACTCGGTCGTACTTACTGAATTTTACTTTTGATTTGGGAGGAGTTTTATTGTATTGATTTATATTTGCATTGCATTAATTATTTCTTGCGTTTGTCTCATTTATATATGTATGTGTATATCATATCGTGGTAGGGGTACACAAATTATTATTATATATTTATATATATATGTATATGTGTATATATATATATATATACATATATATATATATAGATATATTGCTCGCATTATTGGTTATAATTTGTTTTTTTTTTTGTTTTTTTTTTCGTTTTTTATAAGTTTTTATGTTTTGGTTTAAATCGGTTTTACAGTTTGTCTGGTTTTGTTTTTTGTTTTTTTTTTGCATTTATTATAACAGTATATATTAGGAATTAAGTAACCTACAAAAAATGGTAATAAAAAAGATGAAAAAAGAAAATCAAAAAACACACAAATTAAATAGTCAATGAAACGCAAAACAAATTGGAATTATTCTTTAGTTTCTTTACTGATTTTTCATGTAATATATATATGTAATTGTGTTTCAAGGGTTTTTTTGGGGGGGCGCAGAGAGGGGCGTGTGTGGCGCATACTCATGAGACTTGCCCATCGCCAGAGCTGGGAGAAATCGGCGCTATATATATGTATGTATATATATTATGGTATATATTCTAGGTAATGCACTAGCCGTTGGCACTGACAATGCATCAAGGTGAAATCAATTCCAGTTTTGCTAGGGCTTAGGGTACACCTGACACCGGTTAGGAACGAAACGGAATGAAACGGCTCACGGAATGCCTGTCAGTGCCCGAATAAGGTGCATTCGAGGTGCATTTATAGAGCATGGTGTAGGTGTTACAAAATAGGGGGAAAGAAAAGGTAGTAGTAGAACGGTAGTAAAAGTAGTAGCAAAAAGGCAGTAGAATTGTGCTCAAAATAGTAGTAAGTAAATTAAGTTGAAAACCAAAATGAATTCATAAAAGCAAATCATATTAACAGATAAGAAGAAGAGCGTGTGAGCGTGGATAATAGAGAGACATGCCAACGTTTTAGCTATATTCAAGCTAAAGTTCTTTCTTAGCATTTTTTTTCGATTTTTTTCGATATTTTTTTAACTTTATTTTTTTTTTTTATTATTCTTTTTAAGCTAGCAAACAGGAAATATTACAAACTTCAGCAAACACCCTACAATTAGGTTTTTAGTTGTATTTTTTGTTGGTTTTTTTTTTTTGTAATTTTGTAAAAATTTTTTTTTTTTTAATTTTATTTTTTTTATTTTTTATTGCCTACCTGTTAAGAAATTTGGTTTGTTGTCAGAGTTAGCTAAAGAAATCAAAAGAAAACGCAACGTAACGGAATGAAACAAAAGCGGAAACGGAAACAAATATAAAAACGAAGCGTTGTTGTGTACATGGCGCCCGCAAACACACACCACATATACACACACACACACACACACTCACACTCACACACACTCACACACACACTCACACACACACTCACACACACACTCACACACACACACACTCACACACACACGCACAGCCAACAATCAGACAGTCAGGCAGTGGGCCACAAGGGGTTCGCATTGTATTATCATTTTGAAATGGGGCCGGGACAGCTTGGAAGTGGGGTCGGGGGTGTCGGATTGGTAATGCTTAATAGAGAACTGGCGCCTCACCTCGTCAGCGTGGAGTCGCCATTGGCGCGCAGTCGCTTGCCCGCGGCACAGTCGATCACATTCTGAAACCAGTTGGGCACATCGACATGGGCCAGCTCGTAGCTCTTGATGAACGGCTGGGCCAATAGCTCCGGATATTTGGGTCGATCCTGATGGTTCTTGGTGAGGCTGCAACAAAAGCAAACCAGAGAGAGAAATATGTTAACCAATGCCAGGCGTTTTTCTTTTTCTTCGCTTGGCATTTACCACTTGATGACAAAATCACGAAACTGCTGACTGAAGTTGTAGCCATCGCCGCTGGGCAAGCACGGCGGCTCCGAGTCGAGCACCTTGGTTAGCACCTCAAAGTCCGTATTGCAGCCCTCGTACGGGGAACGTGCGGTGGCCAGCTCCACAAGCGTTATGCCCAGCGACCAGACATCGGCGCGTATATCGTACTTTGGTTTCTTCGGATCAATGCGCTCCGGCTGCCAGAAACAGAAATTATTTGATTATCCTTGTTTTGTTAGGGCTTCGGGCACTTACCGCCATGTAGGCTGCACAGCCAGCGGAACGTGTATTCGCCTTGGAGTCCACCAGGCGGCCGCTAATCCCAAAATCGCATAGCTTTATATTGCCGCGCTCATCGATCAAAATGTTCGACGGCTTCACATCGCGATGGATGACGCCGTGTTTGTCCTTCAGATAGGACAATGCATTGACCGTCTGCAGAGCGGCAGTGAGGGGTTGGGGCGGGGAGGGGTGTGGAGAGAAAGAAGAAGAGTGTTGGTTAACTAAGTAATATGAGCTTAATATGTCGCCTAAATGGGCATTAAATTAGATTGAAATAAGTAGATGCACAATTGCAAGTGAAAGGCTTTTTTAAACCAGTGTTGAGAAACGTACTTCTCGTGCAATTAACCAACACTGACAATGCAGTTTTTAAGCTTGTAACATTTAAAGTTGTCTATATTTACTTATTCGTCCTTTCTCGTCAGCCATTCTGTTTTGTAATACAAAGTTAACGTGAGTCAAGTCCGAATTGAGGAACATTCAAAAACAGTGTTGCAATTTTAAGCTCGTTACTCAACACTGTGCTCCGGTTTGTGAACACTGTTAGCTAGATTTCTTTTGTTTATTCTTTCATCTCTATATATCTATCTAATATCTCTATCTATCTATCTATCTAATATATATACCTATCATCTATCTATCTATGTATCTAATATCTCTATCTTTTTAATATCTCATCTAATCAAAGCTCTATTAACTTAATATCTCTAACCTAATACCTCCGACTTTCTATCCTTTATGCTATGTATCTCTTTTCGGTATGTCTGTCTGTTTATCTAATTATCTATCCCGACCTATCCATCTATTTTCTGTCTGTCTGTCTATCTAGCTATCTGTAGCTTGTGGAATGGCGCGAGAAGCGGGTTTACTTACCGCCACCGTGACCTTGCCGAGTATGGGCTCCGGCACCGGCTTTTTGGACAACTTGAGGAGCTTATCAAAGCACATGGACATTAGCTCCATGCAGATCCACACATCCGGATCGCGGACAAAGCAGCCCAAACACTTGACAATATATTTGCAGTCGTGCGATTTGAGCACCACATCCAGATCCATTAGAATGCGTTTATTCTCCTCGGCGTTGCCGGTGCGACGCATCTGTTTGACGGCAATGACTGTGTTGCTGGAAACGTGCAGCATTTTGACCACATTGCCGCTGGTCCCGTTGCCCAGATCCCCCAGATGCTGCAGATCGTGGATATCTGTCGGATACTGTCGCCCATTAATGTTCAGTTTGCCCGTTTGGCCCATGATCATCTTCAGTTTCTTGTCCGTTTCCGTTTCCGAGGGATGCGCTTGTGTTGGCAGCGGCAACATCATGCGGCGCGTTCGAGTCGAGCCAGAATCACCTAGACAGCAAGAAAGAGTAAGAGAGAGAGAGAGAGAGAGAGAGAGAGAGAGAGGGAGAGGGAGCGGCGGTTAGAGTGAGATAGACAGGGCGAAATTCATATGAATGTGGGTTGATAAGGCTCAAGTTTCAGCAATGTGCGGATAAATAATAATAAATATTGCCACTCAACAATTTGTTTTCGTCTCTAATAACCGTTAGTCAAACAAAGCGACCATGTGTGTGTGTGCGTGTGTGTGTGTGTGCGCATAGAAATACCATGCACACTGGCACAAACTACATTTGCTTCGGGTGCATTCTCTAGTCAAGGTCAATGCTATCGATTTCCTGGATTTTCATCGTGCGAAATCGCTAGCCCAAACATATTTAACCGTACCATCAATGGGGCACTACTAAGGTCCACAAAAGCTTTGCACCCATTGAAAGTGTTTAAAAGGGGTATATAATGCAGGTAACAGCCAAATTGGGGCAGCTGTATCTTCATAAAGTATATATCTTCTTGATCAAACGAGTCGAGTGGACAACAAATTTAGTATATGGTATATAATTAGAAAAGATTTTACAAAATGCATACTTATTTTATATTAATTATACCCTGAACCCATTAAAAAAGGGTAAAAATGGGTAAAAATGGGTATAATGTATTTGTGCAAATGTAAGTAACAGGCAGAAGGAAGCATCTCCGACCCCATAAAGTATATATATTCTTGATCAGCATCAACAGCCGAGTCGATCTAGCCATGACCGCAAGGATCTCAGAACCTATAAGAGCTAGAGACTTGAAATTTTAGCTGTAGGTCCTCCTAGTGCCCGCGAAGATCCATATTTGATAACTTGCCCCGTTTCCAAGTAATCGATAAAAATCTATATTGAAATCGTGTTTTTTGAGCAATTTTGGTAAATAGTAAGAGCTAGAGTCAGAAGCTTTGGTTTTGGAAGACAGTTCTGGGTATCCCCTAGTAGCGAGCTCACGACTAGAACCTCTTACTTGTTAAAATAAAAGTTTTGGATAAACGAAAATAAAATATTTGTAACTTTTTGAGCGTATTACTAATAGCAATTTTCAATGCTTAAACTTGTTGTGAATCGATTTCTAATAAACCAAATAAATATATTGCTTAGCTCAAGTGTGTATAATTTTCGACATACCAAAGCTAACTGTTATTCCTTATCATTTATGTGAATTGTTTTAAAAACGTGCCTTAGTACTAAGCACAGGGTATTTCGTAGTTTATCAATTTGTTAAATATAGTAAGCAAATGTCGATATGAACTCTGATCAGAAGATCTGCAACCGCTATTGTGAATGAGGCGAATGTAGCCCAAAACAAATCGAGCTTGTCCCACTGTGCCGCACATTGACCACGAACTGTGAGCAGCATTATGTGCGTTGTTATTGTCAATATTATGACTATTATTATGGTTATTGTAAGCGTTAAATAAGTTATTACTTTTCAGCCGATTCAAATGAAATATTACAACTAATAGCAACAGCAACAACAACTGCGAATCATAAAAATTATTTGTAAACAATGCGCGTTTTGCCAACGCAAGACGAAGACAAATTTTGTCGCTATCGCCGCAAAACTCACGCGAGTCACGCTGTCTCCCTCGCCCTCGCCGTCGCCGTCGACTTCGCCGTGGTCGCTGCCTTGAGGTGTGCGTGTGTTTGTGTCTGTGTGCGGGTGAAGAAACGCGAAACCAAAAGCGAATCAAAAAACAAACAACAATTCGAACAGGGGCGACGGCGACGGCGACGGCAGCAGCGACAGCGACTGCGGCGGCGGCGGCGAAGTACGCATATCAAGACATTACTCCGGAAATGCCAAAAACAAAAAAATGCCAACAAACATGCCAAATGAAAGCGGCGACACACAGACAAACTAAAATGTACATGCACACACGCACACACACACACACACACACACAAGCACAGAGAGGAACGCACAAAATAGGCGAGCGTCTGTAGAGCGAGTGGAGAGAAGAGAAGAGCTGCAAGTGCATTTGCCGTTAATTCGCTGTGAAGCTCATTCAAATGTCCAATTGGAGTTGTTTGGCGAAAAGCTATTGGAAGCACATACAAATGCGCTTGGATTTAATGCTTGATTACCCAGAAGCCGCGATCCAATTGGAATTGGATCGTAAGAAATACGAGAAACTGGAAGAGCCTCAAGGAAATGCTTCTTCTTGCTTTGACTGGTCAAAGGATTTTTATCTTCTCCGTTTCATATTCAAAACATTCCATATACGAATTCCAATATCCGGAAGTACCTTATTTTGTTTAGAAATCCTTATAAACAACCTATTTTTACCTTGTTGCATCAATTTCAATATGCAACTTAGAATTAACGATAACATTTTCTCAGCCCAACCAAAAGGATTACAAAATACTCGAACGTAAATCCAATTGGAAACGATGCGAATAAGACAAACACGCACACACATACGTGCACAAGAACAAAAGCATGCAGCAGCAGCTGAAGCAGCGACAGCAGCGGCAGCAGCGGCAGCGACGCTGGCTAGCGTAGAAACGTTTGAATGTATTGATGCTGCGGCTGCAATTGGCGAAAACAAGTTTGTTGTTTTTGGTTTGGTTTGTTTTGCTCGCAGCGTGCGCTTATCTATGCAGAGATCGAAAAGCAGAGATCGATAACGTGGGCCCTTTGTTAAGGGCATATGCATGTGCAAGTGCATATGTATGTGTATGTGCATGAGCGAGCATTTATCGTATCTATCGAAACGCCAATTTCTTATCAACGCACACGCACGCACGCACACACACACACGCACGCGCGCACACACACACACATGATGAACTGCATTTGTATTTGGTTTTTAACAGTACTTTTACTTACGTATGGGCAAACTCGGCGTTGTGCGCCCACCCCTGGTGGGCGGGGCAAATCCCCCGCCAGCAAAGATGCCGGACGACAGCGACGTTGGCGCCGGCAGCGCACCAACTGCGGCTGGTCTAGTGGGTGAGGTGGCGTTGTTGGCGGCAGCGGCGGCGGCAGCGACACTTGCAGCTGCTGTTGCCGCTGCTGCTGCATCTGCTGCTGCGGCAGCTGCTGCGGCGGCGCTAACGGCTGCTGCAGCATTTGGTGTTGGTGTTGTTGTTGTTGTTGTTGTTGTTGTTGCTGCTGCTGCTGTTGTTGTTGTTGGTGCTGCTGCCGCCGCCGTTATTGTTGTGGGCCAGACACGCGCGACGGCGTCGCGCGCATTCGATAAGACGATTTGTTCATGTGATTCGTTTTGCGCCTGCAGCGCAACCTCCAGCGATTGCAGGCGACTGCCAATTGTCTCGAATTCAATTGTGCTGGACATTGTTGCAGCTGTTATTGTTGTGTTTGTTGTATTCTTCTTTCCTTATTGCTTCTGTTTCGTTCGGTTGTTTTTGTTTCAAATTCGATTTTGCTCGCGTTGTGTATTTATGGCTGCAGTTGGCGCTGCTGCTGCCGCCACACACACACACACGCGCGCACACACACTCTCTCACACACACACACACAGTGTGCGTGTGTGTGTCTTTTACTATTTTGTATGCACTTGTATGCGTGCGCGTGAACTTTCCACTTGCAGAGGCCGCACAACAAAAATGTAACAAAAAACAAAAACAAAACCAAAAAAAAAAAAAAAAACAAAAAAAAATAAAAACAAAAACGACAAGCGACACAGACGCACGAACAAACGCACGCACGCACGCACGCACCCAGCACACAGCACAACAACAACAAATACAGCTAGCGATTCTTTTCCTTTTTTTTGGTTTTTTTTTTTTGATGCAGCACTCGTTATTTTTGTAGGCGTTCGCTTTGCACTCGAGCGTTACTTCGGCGTATGCTTATAATTTTGTTGCTGGCTGGCGCGAACAGTTGCACTTTTGCATTACACTTTAACTTTTGCTGTATTTGCTGGCTAGTTCGCAATGCACATCCTATAAAACAATGTGAAATAGTCCACCACCAACAAGAAGATAGTGTGTACAGTGTGACCATCCGGCGCTAGTACGCAAATGCACTGAGCCACCAACCAGCTGGCATCGATGAATTGTAAAAATATCGATATATCGCACATTTTTGTGGTAAAACTGTTTGGTTTTTTTATCTGTGCTACTCTTCGCTCGTGTTTGCTTTGCACATTGAGCTAAATAAATAGCATAATAATGCATATTTTTCAAATTTAAGCTGATTGGCAACCAATTGATATTCTGCCACAATCAAATCAAGAATTTCTCTGCTCAAGGACAAACGTGAGACAGTGTGACCACAGAAAATACTAGCATATTATGTGTGATTAAAAAACGAGCAGGAAACGGCTGAGTTGGCAACACTGCGATTATCCCACTGTATTGTTTTCAACGAGGACGAGTTGTGCGCGAGTGTTGGGTGAAAAAAAGAAGAAAAAAATATCAAAGAAAAGTATAGCCCAAAAACCGCCCAAGAACCGTACAGAGCGCGGCATTTCGACAGCATTTTTTTTTTTGCCCGATTCGCACAATCGAATGCGCAGCAGGCATACATATCCACAACACGATTTGACCAAATGTGGTAAAAATAGCAAGAGCAGCAGCCGCCGCCGCCGTCGCCGCTTCATCGACGTCGCCGTCGCCGTCGTTGTTGTTTTTGTCGACGCCGACTCAAAAAAAAACCCACACAACAGCAGCAGCAGCAGCAATAAAACGTATCCAATAGCGGCCCCAACTAAAAGTGGAGCAAATTATTTCAGTTACCAGGCGAAACGTGCAGCGCAAAACGCGTGAAGAGTTGAAGAAGTGCAAGTGCAGGCCGCCAAAGACGCACACCTACACCTACGCAAACATATACATATACATAAACATATACATATATACACAGGCACACATACACGTATTTAAACTACAGAGCGCAGCGCCGCAATGTCACGACCACGTCCGCGCCTCACACCCATTGGCATTTCGCGTGAGCCGGAACCGGCATTGTAAGTGCATTGGGGTTATGACATTATGACACTTGTTCGTTTTGCTTCTGCCTGTGCCTATGCGCGTGCGTGTGTGCGTGCGTGTGTGTGTGTGTGTATGAATGAGCGAGTGAGTGAGTGCACAGAAGCTGGCTAAAGTGTGCGAAGAGTGCGCAAAACAATCTGTTATAATATTTTGGGCAAAAGCGTTTTGTTTTCCTGTGTGTATGTGTGTGTGAATGTCTCTGGTAGATTGAACTGGTTCGATGAACGACAAGACCCACAGCTGTATTTGGCATGCCGAATATTGTATACCCTAACAAAGCAATTGCAGCAATAGCTAGCTAAATCATTAAACAGCAACAAATTTATTTAGCTTATTATCAATTGTTACCGTTACATAAAACTGTAAAAGAAAAGGTCCGTCCAAG
The DNA here is from genome assembly GCA_018903485.1 of Drosophila littoralis. Classification (NCBI taxonomy): domain Eukaryota; kingdom Metazoa; phylum Arthropoda; class Insecta; order Diptera; family Drosophilidae; genus Drosophila; species Drosophila littoralis. The sequence continues at coordinate 12,088,159 of JAEIGF010000591.1, forward strand.
GAAACTGTCCGAAATATATAACGGGAATGTCATCAATTTGAAAAGTCCAGCTCGTTAATCTTTTAACAGTAGCACACTGACAACATGCCGAATGCCATGTTAATGCTGTTGTCTCGCTCCAACCAATGGCAAAAGCAAAACGAACAGCGAGCAAGTGTCATGCAAGCATAAAGAACAGTCATTAACATTCTGTTAATTGTGTTAACAGCGTGCCGCCGCGTAACCTGGACTCGCGGGCAACCATACAAATTGGGGAGCAAACATTTGACATCGATGCCGACAGCCTGGAGAAGATTTGCGACCTGGGCCGCGGCGCCTACGGCATTGTGGAGAAGATGCGGCATCGCCAGACGGGCACAGTGCTCGCCGTCAAGCGCATCCCAATGACTGTTAACTTTCGGGAACAGCAGCGCCTGATCATGGATCTGGACATATCGATGCGATCCAGCGATTGCCCCTATACGGTCCACTTCTATGGCGCCATGTACCGCGAGGGCGACGTCTGGATATGCATGGAGGTGATGAACACCAGCCTGGACAAATTCTATCCGAAGGTGTTCAAAAATCAGCTAACCATGGAGGAGACGGTGCTCGGCAAGGTGAGCAATGGCTGCTGCTAAATACATAACATTGCATTTGATCTATCTAATTGTTAAACGTTTGTGGCAGATTGCGATGAGCGTGGTCAGCGCGTTGCACTATCTGCACGCCCAGCTGAAGGTCATACATCGTGATGTGAAGCCATCAAATATACTGATCAATCGCAGCGGTCAGGTAAAAATATGCGATTTCGGCATCTCAGGTGAGCTCTGTTAACTGTACATAACCTCAATCTGTTCTCCATTCCATTCCATTTCGTTCCCATTCGATTTCGATTATATGACCAACTATTTTCAACTCTGTTCCATTCCGTTTCGTTCGTGAAACCCTTTAAAATTGTTGATACGTAGGAATGTATGGAAATTGGAACTCGAATTTGCTTGCACTTTCGTTTCCATGCCTTTCGTGCTAATCGAAATCGTTTTCACGCATTTTGTGCTCCTCCTCCTCCTGCAGGCTATCTAGTTGATTCCGTGGCCAAGACTATAGATGCTGGCTGCAAGCCTTATATGGCGCCGGAACGGATCGATCCGCAAGGTAACCCAGCCCAATATGATATACGCTCCGATGTCTGGTCGCTGGGCATCAGCATGATCGAAATGGCCACCGGCCAGTATCCCTATAATAAATGGCGAACGCCCTTCGAGCAGCTGCGTCAGGTGAGCACAGAGTGCTCCCCTCGAGCCATAGATCTGACCCGACCCATTCTTATGCCTTAGGTGGTTGAGGACGATCCGCCCAGGCTGCCGGCGGGCTCATTCTCCGCAGAGTTCGAGGACTTCATAGCGACATGCCTGAAGAAGGAGTACACGGCGCGACCCAACTACGAGCAGCTGCTGCGGCACGGATTCATTGTGGAGCATTTACAGCGCAACACGGACATCTCGGAGTTTGTCGCCCGGATATTGGATCTGCCCGATGAGCAGCCATCGCAGTAGGAGCCAAGTTCGATGATCAACGTGTTTTGTACTCAAATGTGTACGGATTCAAAACAAAAAACTGTAAATTGCCGCCGTCTTCTACATGCATTTTTGTATGTGTGTGCGTGTGCATGTGCGTGTGTGTCTGTCTGTCTGTGTGTGCGTGTGTGTGTGTGTGTATGTCTCTTTCTTCCACTGTGCATGTGTGTATGTATGTATGTGGAGCAAGAGAATTGCAAGAGAAACAAATTGTTAGGTTAAGTACGAAATCAAATCAATCACGCATACATACATACAATCAACTATATACTATATATATATATATTATGCAAATATGTATTTATATATATATATATATGTATACTTACGTGCCGTTTTACCGTTAAACTGCAGCGCTCAAGTGATCGAAACGAAAGAAAACTAAATGCGATTCACAATAGGCAAAAATCTATGAAAACAAAAACCAAACTGTGCCTCAGCCTTGGCAGCCCAGCTAGTTGCTGTCAAACTGTACTATGTTAAACTTCTAGAGATACCACAAAGAGCCACTTATCTAAAAGAATCAAGCAAAATGCCACGTGCAACATGCCGCAAAAAAATATAAAAAAAAAAAAAAAAAAAAAAACTCAATTAAAACGCATCAGAAATCGCCAAGCAAATTATGTAAATTGTTAACAAATATACGTGAAATAGCTAATTAATGTTGTGTAATTATTTGTTGATTTATGTTTTTTTTTTTTTTTCTCTAATAATTAACTTATACGCATATACCTTAATAAAAACTCACTGTAAAATGAAGCAAAAAAAAAGAAGGAAAAAAAAACTAAAAAAAATCTTTATAGTTATAATAATGTAATATTTGATAAGCCCCAAATGAAATGTGTGCATTGGGTCTAACTAGAATTCAATTCTAATCAAAATCGAAAAAATGCTTTATTATTAATATATATACATATACATATTATATACACATATGCATCCATATGTCTGCCTATATACTTATACATACAACACAGATACATATGCATTATTAAGCACACCGTGTACAATTCGTACAAACAGCAGTAAAAACTTAACATTTTTCGATTATTCAAGTGTGTGTGTGTGTGTGTGTGTGCGTGTGTGTGTGTGTGTGTGTGTCAATTATTACTTGGAGCATAGGGTTGAGGCACGGCTGTCAATTACATAGATATACATACATACATACGTTTACATACATGATACATTTTAAGCAAAATAATTGAACAGAATAAATTGCAAGCATGTTAAACAAATGCATAGATAATCGTTTCAACTGTGGCTTGTAAAGTTCTTAAAAACGTATTGAATAAAACTATAAAATAGCTGCCCGAACAAATTTGCTTTTTAATAATTACCAAGTTTGCCCTATGGAAGAATCAGGGCAGAGGCAAAAATGTTTAAACCATATTATAATATGCCACTGAATATACAGACTTACGAATTATTTCTATTGGCAAAATATTCAAATCTAACGGCTACTATTATGTAGTCTGCGAGTCGTTGGAAAGTATTCAAATACAAATTGAAAGTATCGCGCACGCGATCGACAACAATCGATATATGGTTTAAGCCACCGTGGGCAAATACCGTTGAAATACATTGGAGTTTGAGTCCACTTTACTAAGTTTTTAACGAGCATTTCATTTCCGACAGCGGCATTTGACAGAATTGAGTACATCATTAAATGCAAGCAATTAAAAGTTACCGATAACGCACACGAGCTCAACATATCGATATCGATATATCGATACTCCGAACTGTTCTTTGTTTCTTTTCAACCGTTGAGCGGGGCATGCATGGGGAGGGCATTCGCTGAGAGTTTTATTGTGTTGCTTTATCTGCAGCCATAAATGTACTCGTAAAACAAAAGATAATCTACTCAGTAACAAAGCAGAGTTGCAGCGCATAGTTGGCATTTCACATTGAAAGCAAAAAAAAAAACACCTGGGCAACATTTAAAGGAAATTGAACAAAAATAAATATGAACAGCGGAACGCGTAATTTGTTGTTGCTCTCATCGTCGCGCCTGCATGGACATGGCTTTTTGGATCATGCACGCGCCCAGCTGGAAGATCTGTTTAAGGCGTAAGTCTTGCATTTCGATTGTTGTTTAGCTATTTGCAAGCGCTTCCCCTTTTTGCACAGCAAGAACGTGAAAACGGTGCTCTTTGTGCCGTATGCCCAGCGCGATCATGACAAGTACACGGCAACGGTGCGCGATGCACTGCAGCCCTGGGGCTATGCTGTCGAGGGGCTGCACACGAAAACGGATCTGGGACGGGCGCTGCGCGAGGCACAGGCCATCTTCGTGGGCGGCGGCAATACGTTTGTGCTGCTGAAGCAGCTGTACGATCTGCAGCTAGTGGAGCTGATACGGGAACTGGTGCTGCAGCAGGGCCTCGCCTATGTGGGCAGCAGTGCCGGCACCAATGTGGCCACACGCTCCATACACACCACCAACGATATGCCCGTGCTGCAGCCGCCCAGCTTTGAGGCCTTGGCCCTGGTGCCGTTCAACATCAATCCGCACTACCTGGAAACGGAGGCGAATAGCCAGCACAAGGGCGAGACGCGCGACGAACGTATCTCAGAGTTTGTCAGCTACCATGGTCGGCCCGTGCTGGGGCTGCGCGAGGGCACCAGCGTGCGCGTCCAAGGCGATCAGGCCACGCTCCTGGGAGAACGCAATGCAAAGCTCTTCAAGCCGTAAGCTCTGATGCCATATGCATGATACACATTGATATTGGTCCAAATTCATTCCACAGGGATGGCACTGCCGTCGAGTATGCTCCCCAGTCGGATCTTAGTTTCCTGCTGCAGCCCTGAGACTGATCTTCATACAGAAATACGTTTCCCTCAAAACATACAAACATACGATATATTGTACAACATTTAAGCATTGTTTTATACAACAATTATATGACGGTATGTCCGGGATGGATCTTATGGGCATTATATGTACACCATGGGCTATATCATGGTAAAAACTAAGGCTAAACATCATTTATTAGGCAATACTTATTGTTATTAACTGTGTACAAACAATTACCTTGTGTATAGCACAATGTTTCCCATATATCCATCAGCTAGAATGAATTAGACGACCTGAAGTTGTAAGTCTTCCAGTAGGTTCTTTTACCCAAGATCAATCGAAGTTTGAACAAGGTAATAAATTGCCCCAAGTATGACTCTTTCGACTTCCATAAAGACGGAAACGATGGCCTATTACTGCCATGGAAGAATACGCAGTAAAAACTCGTAATATTGAAAGCTAGGTAAAATAAATTCAGTTTTCACTGAACTTCACCTCACCTGTTCCATATACAGTAATCTCTCTCAGATAACGATCTAATGTCCAGAGCGTTAAACGAACTTAATTAATGCACATATTTATAAAAACTTAGTGTATTTGTATTTTATTTTTCACGCCCTAGTTCTTGACGCAATAAAGGATATGCCAAACGAAATGCAAAATGCGGTACAAAATGGTTTTCATATTGAAACAAATAACTGGCAGGCTACTTATTCGAACACTAAATACTAAATATTTTTTGTTTTGTATAACAGTTGGCACTTGTATAACAGTGACAATAGCATGCGTTTTCATATGGATTTCAGCAGGAATCGTAACGTATCAAGTATACTAGATCTTGGCATTTGTATAACAGTTGTTATATGTATAACAGTAATTGTTACTAAATTGTTTTATAACAGCTTTTGTTTTTATATCAAGTAGAGCTGAACTCAACAGTATAACAGTTAGAAATTGTATAACATGCTATTTCATCTTAAAATTTTAACAGAAATCGTAGCGTATAATATAATCTCCACGCTAGCTAGTATTTTATATAATAGTTTTCAATAAATTTTTGCGATCCTTGTCTGACAACGTTTACTATATTATTTTATATATTTATAAATAATTGTATAACAGCGTTCGTGTTTGTTAATAGTTGAAATCAATATAACAGTTAACAAGTAGACAATAGTATATTCATAGACATGCGTGCTTTTTGGAATAGTGTCATATTTATAACAGTTTACAATATTTGCCTAAATACATATGTTGCACATGCTGATGCTGTACGATTATAACAGTTGCAAAGTTGAGGTGAGGCAAGATTTTGGCCACATTCATTTCAGATTGGAATTTACTTCAACAGCCACTTGTTAAACTTAGTGATATACAATTTTATATATAAATATATATATATATATGCGTGTGTGTGTATATATACATACACAGTATAACACTTAGCTATGCACTAAATATAATAGTATATATAGGAATTTGCGGCAAGTTATAATTACATGCTTATGTTTATAGATTAATAAATTATTTATATAGATATAGGTTTATATGTTTGTATGTATGTGTATATTGGCTAAATGAGAGCGGCTAATGACAAGCTATGTTGGACCTGGAATATTGGCTAATTTGTTGGCTGTTGTTTGACTGTTATACAACTGTTATACAACACACTTGCTAGGCAGCTTACAGACTACTTACGATATAGCTAATATTTTGTATATGTATAGCTTATGCTTAAGCTTAAGCAAGCTAGTTGGCAGCTACAAGTCCCCCTTCCCCCCCCCCCGTCCCCCTCAAATACCCACTCACCCCGCCCACCCAAACGCAACAAAGCCCCCCGCTCCCCCGTTCGAGCGCTAATTATATAACAATTCTTGTCTACCAATTTGAGCATTAAAAGTTTCACTTTAAAGCAAGGCATTTACAAACAATAAAAAAAAAGGAGAAAACCAACAAAAATTGTTTACAACTAATCGTAGACACACACACCTAAATACACACGCACACACACACTCTTGGCAACATATATATAGATATAGATATAGATATATATGTATGTTTAGCAAGGAACTGATGATATCTCTATAATGTATAACAGTATAACAGCTGCAGCTGCCTACTTTTGCAGAATACTTTTATCCTCGTAGCGTATGATCGCATCTCCGATCTGTTTGCGCGACGCCAAATGGATGCACTGCTGCCGGCCACATCCATCCGGCGGCAACGTCGGCGGCAGGGAACCGCCGCGCGCCAAATGACTGCGGACCGCCAGGCCGAATCGCAGATGCGGCTCGACGGCGCGCAATATGTGCACCGTATGCTGTGCGGCAACAAACATGTCCAGGATGCTCTCGACGCCGGCGGGTCGTTGCGGCGCCTGCAGCAGCAGCTGCTCAATGTCCAGATCGCTGCGCATTATGGGCAGACCCACGGGATCCAACAGTTTGCGAGCTGCAAACAAAAACGGGACCAAATTAGTTTAAGACATAGATCGGACAAGGGGGGGGATGTTTACCCTGGACATAGTCGCGACTGTAGAAGGCGATGACATCGTGATTCTGGCGATCAAAGTAGCCGCTGCTCTGGCTAATGTCGCAGGTGTCGCACTCCTTGCAGAAATGCGCCCAGTTGCAGGGATACAGCTGAAAGCCGATGGGCGCATAGACCTGAAAGCCCTGGATGGTGTTCATGCGCACACGATTGAGGAAATCCGTGCGAAAGAGCATGCCCGGCGGCGCCAGCAGCACCAGCGACTCGAGCCCCAGCTTGGGCAGGGCCAGATCCGCAACAGCAAGGCTGAGCAACTGCTGGCTACCGTACATGGAGGCGTGCAGCAGCCAATCGTCTGGCTTAATTGGTGCACTCAGCTGCTCCGGCAGCCGTATGGACACCCAGGCAATGCGTGAGCCATCCGTCTTGTATTTGGTGGATAGATCCAAGGCCAACTTCTTCAGAGTCTTGAAGGGATCGTCGTCGCCCTTGCTGGGCGAGTCGAAGCGATAGAGAAATATCTGAAAATGAATATATATGAGTAAGAGAAGAGTGCCCGACTAGCTGATACCCTGTATGCAATCGATTGCACTCACCAGCAGCAGGAAGGTATTGTCCTGGTTAGCCATGCAGATGCGCTCGTATTGCGCCACAAAATCGAGCGCATCGGTCACCTGATGCTCAAATGCCGGCACCAGGATCGCAATCCGTGTGCTCTCCGTGACATAGGGCGATGGCACCACCTCGACCCGACCCAGCGGCTTGACCACCTCAAAGCTTTTCAGCAGTAGACGTTTCGGTGTGGCACCCTCGTACAGATTCAGATGCAGTTGATAGTCCATGCCGCGCGTGGCATCGAATTTGCGATAGGCGCTGTGCAGATCCTGGTAACGCAGCTTCGGGTACTTCTGGGCGGCATACTGCAGCGCTATGTCCAGCACCTTGGCAAAGTCCAGTGCCTCGATGCGGCTGAGCGGCGCCACCGCACGGTCTGCATTGGCGTTCGGCAGAAAACTGTGTGTGCCGTTCAGCAGCTGCCAGGTGAGCATATCGTGGCGCGTCTCTGGCGCACTGGGCGGAGGCACGCCCAATGGCCAACGGATTTCGAGTATTTTGTTGGAGATGCTGCCGTTGGCAATCCGATACGATTTCTGTTCCAGCGCATAGCCGCGCTGCTGCACCAGCTCCAGATGATGCTGTAATCGCAAAACGGGAAACGAACATTTAAATTTTGATTGTTTTAGCAGTTCTTAACGGACACTGCAAACGCTTAACAGTGCCATGTTATGAATCTTGACATGCAAATGTTATCGCGATTGTAATGTAAAACGCTAAACAATAATAAACAATTGAATTTGTAATTTCTTTCTTTGTTTTTATTATGGAGCTAAACGTTAGTTTAGAGTTATTCTATATATTAATTATACTATAATTTTTATTCAGTTCCTATCCGCCTTTAACACACTTTCTCGCAGTCTATGCAATTTAGTTTACAGTCATCTCTTAACAGCTTCATGCTATTATACATTTATTCGAATGTAAGCAACATGCTTTGCAAGTCAATAAACAATCGTTAAATATATGTAGAATTTTTCCAGTTTCTGTTCTTTCGTTAAGTTTTAGCTCTCTTTATGCAGTTTTCTGTCAGTTAACAGCTCTATGTTAATACCCGTTAACAGGACGCAGACGGAATTTGCCCGTTTATGGTAGCTATCCGTTACTGAATATACCTACATACATACATACATATGTACATATATTTGAATTACATCGTGTACTTACCTTGGAATAGTAGGCGTGCAGGCGATAGAAATCCTCCGGCGTCTGCACGGGATAAACTGTGGTAGCATTGCGAAATGCCGGCTCCTTGGCCAGTATGCTGAGATCCTTATAGTAGCGCGCTTTTGTATTCAAGGCGTAGCTGTACTGGCGCATACCCTGAACAATTAAAAACACAAAAATTAGTTAGAACGGCGCCGTCAAATGTTCCATGAAATGAAAAGCTAAAAAAAAAGGGGGCTAACCCGCACCCAAACCAGAATCAATGATACAGTTATGAACATGTGTTCTACAGATCACAAAACAATAAACTTCCTTTATCGGCGGCGTGTCGCATTTACGATCTCATTAAGCATTCCCGCAATTCCCGTTCCCATTCCCATTCCCGTGCCCGTTCGCATTTCCATTCCCATTGCCCATTCGCCAGGGTGGGGGGGGCGGCGCATAATTAAATTAACAGTGCCATGCTAACAGTTGGCGACGGCAGTCGCTGGATGCGAGTTAGTTTAGAGGAGGCATCCGGCATATCCCATTAGGGTCTCTGCCATTTGCAAAAAAACAGCAGCGCTCCATAAAACATAAAACATAAAACATTTCTGGGGGGGGAGGCACATTAATCAATTTAAACGGCAATATGTTTAAAAAGTGGCAGAAGAGGCAGTTGCAGCAAGCGACTGATTGTAACGGCACTTTTGAAGATGCTGTTAAACAGAAATAACAGTTAAATGAGAGCGCATTAGGGTAATGCACTCGACCTAAAGTATACCCTGTAAGCTGATATCCACTTTGGGAAGGCTCTTTAAACTTATGCTCTTAATTTTAAGAGCATAAAATACAGTTACTGTTAAAAATTGAAATAAAAACAGAAATCAACACGTGCACACATACACACACGCATAAACAACATACATATGCATGTTCATAAATCATTCCACGGTGCCTGCCAGCCGCATAAATAAACCCAAAATCCAAACAAACGAAATTCAAGTGAAAGACGTGCGTCAAGTTCTTGGCCCTGCGTTTCGTTTTATGCACACACACATACATACATATGTACAAGCATGTGCATATGTATGTATAAAGCCAAAAAAAAAAAACAAAAAAGGAAATAAAATTTCCTGCTAAATTGCGTGTGCAAAATGCGATTCCCTGCTGATATAAATAAACAGCAACTACTTTAATTAACACAAATATGTATGTATGCATGTATGTATGTATGTTGATGCCACCCAGCGCAAAGCTAAGCAGAGCAGCGCCAGCGCTTGTCAAACTGTTTGTCGAGTGCACTTCCAATTGGCTGTGGATCGCAAGCGTCACCTCACATTATTGCCCACTCTTAACCTTTCTCCTCACACAGATACACGATTAAAAAATTCTTCGGACCGTTGCCGTTGCTTGGAAATTAAATAAACTGTCCATCAAGTGGTGCTGCTGCTGCTGCTGCTGGTGGCATGTCCGCTGAATGCCTGCCACAAGCCGGCAAACAGCTCTAAAACGTTTAACAACACGAAGACTTTGAAGTTGCTTTACTTCTGTTTTTTTTTTTTTCATCATTCTGTCTTTCTTTTTCTGATTTGTACTCTCCGCTTTCCGCATCACATTTCGCTCTGCCGCTGCCGCTGTCGCTGCCGCTGCCAACGCTGATGCTCTTTTCAGGGTCACTTTTGTGTATCAATGAACTGATTTTTTTGTTTTTATGTTCTTTTCTGGCATTCTGCTTGCATATGTGTGTGTGAGTGTGTGAGTGCGTTTGCCTTGTTCTGTCTCTCTCCCTCTCTCTCTCTTGGTGCGTCTTTTTAGTCAACGGCAAATTGTTTAAATAAATAAAACGGCGTGTAGGAAGCAGAAAAGATCACACGACAAGCAAACGGCAAATTAACTCGCACAGGCATACACACACACACGCACTTGCAAGCACTACGTATGTATAGACAGCAATGTTTGTTTGTGTGTATGCTCTATTTGCTGGTTGCTGCAGACAACAGTGCCTCTAAAACTGTTAACAGCTGCTGCCAGACGGCAAGCGACAAATGTTAATTTGTTAAGCCTGTTAAGCTGCCTGCTAATTACTGGTGTAAATGAACTTTACACTTGTTCCAATTCCACACGTTCCAACGCTACACGCTAAACGATAATGTACACATACACATTGTATGCTCAAATTTAATGTTTTTTTCAACCGTTGCTCACCTGAAAACTCTCTTGACAGCCAGCCACACGACTCGCATACTTCACACAGCGACCAATATTGACACTATGATCATTCGTAATGCCAATGCGTACACAGCGATCCAGATTGTTGCGCATCTTGCGAATGACGCTGCTGCTCAGCAGTATGCCCGCCTCCAGGGCACAATAGTTGCGATCACTGAGACCGGCAGCACCGGAATCATTCAAGGATTCATCGCCAGCAGCATTGCCAGCAGAGGGCGGCGCATCGGTGGATTCGCCTAGGCCAACACGCGTGCCGCCCATATACAGATCAAAGGTGATGCTCATGTGGTAGAGCAGCGCAGTCAGCTTGCGCGCATCCACATAGACATTGTCCGGCACCAGCAGAAAGTAATCATAGTCATCCAGATAGTTGTCCGCAATATACTTGATCACATAGAAAGGTCGGCGGCTTTCGCGCGTGTCGGTGAAGCCAACAATGTTCTTCAGCTGGTAGTTGGTCTTCGCGCTGTCTGCGTTGATGAAGAACTTGATCTTGTTCACCAGATGGGCGGTGGTCCGATTGAAGGCGGTCGCATAGCTGTTGATGTTCTCCTGTGACGTCATCACACCAATAAAAATCTTCTCACGTATGCCCAACTCCGAGGAGTAATACCGCGGGCGGAGCACATTTTTAACCTGCCAAGAAGCAAAGTGACAAAAGAGACCTTTGATTAAAAAATGTTTAAATAACGAACACTTATCGAAACGAACTGTATCGAACCGGTTCGAGCTGGGAATTCCAATTTTGAAAGCTGTTAACCGAAAGGTTCCTATGAAAACGGCTTTTGAAACGAACCGTTTCGGGCTGGGAATTCCAACTATGAAAGCTGTGAACCGAAACACAACGGTTCTTCAAAAAACAGCAAATCCCAATCCCAAACTGCGTTTGAATCGAACCGCTTCCAGCTGGGAATGCTGTGAACGTTACCCAAATAGTTTCTTGAAAACCCGCTTTTGAATCGAACCGGTTCGAAGCGGGAATTCTAGTTTTTAAAGCTGTGCACCGAACCGAAAGAGTTCTTCAAAAAACAGCTATTTCCGAGCTCGAGTTTCGTTCGATAAATGTTCGAGAATATATTGAACATTATTAATACAGTTTTGAAGAATGTTTACAAACAATGCTTTAATATTATGCGGAACAAATAAGAGTTAGACCTATTAATCATAGAGCAAATCGAGAAGATGAGGAGGAATTCAACAAATCGGTTCAGTTGAAAAGAATTTTGCTTAAAAATCTGGTACACGCCCATTTAGTTACGCATATCTTCATTGATAGAGTTATTTGGCGCAATGCTCATTGCTTTAAGAGTTAAGCTAAAGGACAATATCATAAGTATTTTGTACCCATTAAAATTATCTAGCCAAGCTGCACGGACTACACATTCGGCCACTCGAGAACTCAGACCCACAAGAGACAATCACAAAATGCCGGGCAGCTCAAGTGGCCACTTAAAAAGTGGTTCTTGATGATCAGATGATTATGTTATTCATATGCGAGTAAACGAAGTACGCGTTTTTTGTTTGCCTTCTTTATTTATTTTACTGTGTTCCTCAAAAAATGTTAAAAAAAGAGGCGAGAAAAAATAATAATAATAATAATAGTACTCCTATCTATTTGAATCTGGGTCTTTATTAGGCATGGGGTTCAACGTGCTCCATTAAGCGTTTACGATTATGAGCATGGGTTGAGTTCTTCTGGGAAAGAAATGCTTTAAACAAAAATACTTCGAATAGTTGCGCAATCCGAGTAACTACTGTAAGTGCAAGTGCATTCCACAGGCCCAAGAGAGTAAACAATCTACAAATAAATAGAACATATAGAAAAAGATCTGGAGAATCTAATAAAGCGGCATTTGATCATATCTAGACTTATTCATTTGTGACGCATCGATCAAATTGATCACTAGCTCTCTTGATATATGTATATAGATCAGGATTGAACGTATCGGAATATGCGAATATGTGGCATATAGCTCTCATAGGAACTATTGGTCCGAGTTTTTCCCTGAACAACTTTTGTTTTTGGAGATAGCTTAATTTAACCCCATATTAAACGATCTTTATTAGGCTTCGTAGTCTTAACCAAAGTAGACCTCTATATAACTCGGATCGGCCTAATGATTTATATATTAAACAACTTTTGTTGATCTTCATTAAACTCCTCTCAAACTCCCAACATTTTACGTACAATATCCCATACCTGAATATAATCACTGGGAGTTATTAAATAAAGGCTAAGATCGAAAGATTATATGCTTAGTACATCTACTATAAGTCTGAAGAGTATTTATGACACAATTCCCGAAAAGAACGTGTTTCTTCCTTGGCTCGTTGTCAATCTTCAGTTTGTTTTAGAGGCGGCCGTCGGTAGTTGAATGAAATTATATTACATACAATTACAAATAGCTTTTAATGCCACACTTTATGGATCCATAAAGTGACGGCCTTCGCGCAGGTTCGCGGTTTTTACAGCCTTTCAGAAGGGTATCATAATTTGGTAACGAAAAGTGGAACGACCCCATTGGGAATATATACATATGTATATATCGGTCCGAGCTGATCGAAACGGACAAAAGGACCTGGCTTGTATAGAAACTATCGGGCGTATCTCATATATCGTCATATATCTTTATCCAACTTGACATTTGCGAGTTTCAGCATGATCTCCACTTATAGACAATATCTTTTCAATATCGGACTACCATATTATATAGCACCATGCTAGGAATCGGTAGGAAAAACAGTTTTTATATAGGTAAACTTTTCAACTAACATATCATATGGGAACCGATATATAGGGTATTTAAGCTTCGGCTAGCCGAAAATAGCCTCTCTTTATTGTTGCTTATGCAACAGATTTTCTTCTTCTTTTATAGTTGCGTTTATAGACACTGACGTCAGATACAACTGCCCTGACCCTTGAACCTTGTGCCCAGCTAGCTCGTGTTTTTTTTTTTTGTCTGTGTAGCTATTCCACTTGCATTGGAGGGGGGCGTGGCTAGTGAACGGCTTTGGATTGCGGCTTGGTGAGCTGCAATTAGCGCTAATAACAAGCACAAATATTGGTTGTCTAGTTAGTTGCAGTCACTAAGCGGCATGCACGACTGCCAAATGCCCTGTACAAAATTATTGGCATTATGTTGAAATCTTCATGGCGAAAGATCAGCACAAAGAAGTGTGCCCGACTGGAAGTTACCCTGGTGCCCATCTGTGCGGGCATCATTTCCCTTCATATTCATTCTTAAAGAATCTGGGGCTTTAAGCCGACTGAGACTTGCAGGTTAAAGCCTACCCAAAGTTTGTTATAATTATACTATATAATTAATTTTAACGAATTTTTAGTTTGAAGGGGCAGATATAATAAAAAAGATTAACAGATTTTAATTTAATTGGAGCATAAGCACATTGTATTTGCGATCTTTAGCTTCTTGAGGCTCTTCGATCGTTGCTTCCTGCTGGGATCTGGGAATCTGTCACTGCAGCAGAACGTGAATCATTGGCCAGCAAACAAATATGCTTGTTTTTGGTTTGCGCATACAGGGTATATTATGATCGGCTATTGCTCTGCTAATTTGTGATTAACAAAACATTTAAATTTTTTTTATATGTTTTTAATGAACGTTTTTAATTGTCAGCCAATGCTGAGCACGTGCGAGTGTCATAGCGGAGAGTGTTATAGCAGCGAGTGCCATAGCAGCGAGCCGTCATGGCCAATACACCCATTGAAAGGCAAACACCCCGCCGGCCAGTGTCATAGCAGCGAGTGCCCCAGCAGCGAGTGCCCCAGCAGCGAGTGTCATAGCAGCGAGCCGTCATGGCCAATACACCCATTGAAAGGCAAACCCCCGCCGGTCAGTGTCATAGCAGCGAGGATCCCAGAAGCGAGTATCCCAGCAGCGAGTGCTATAGCAGCGAGCCGTCATGGCCAATACACCCATTGAAAGGCAAACACCCCGCCGGTCAGTGTCATAGCAGCGAGTGCCCCAGCAGCGAGTGCCATAGCAGCGAGCTGTCATGACCAATGCACCCATTAAAAGGCAAATAACAACCCGCCGGCCACTTCCCGCTTGATTCGCATGCAAAACCAAGATGACCTTGTGCCGAAATTACGGCGCCTTATGCCACAGCCACAGCCACAGGCACAGTCACAGCAATAGCTCCGGACTGTACGCAATTAATTGTGTAAATATCTAAACACAACACACAGCGGCACAACAGGTAAACATTTGCCTAGCTGCACACACACACACACACACACACACACACTGGCAAGCCTCTGCCCCTCAGCAGTCCCTGTCTCTGCAGCAGCATTTGAAAAATATTTAATCTATTTAGCTTTTTGTGGGGGTAAATGAAAATACTTTCCAATATATGCACAATGTCTGTTTGTTTGCCTGCGTGTGTGTGTGTGTGTGTGTGTGTGTGTGTGTGTGTGTGTGTGTGTGTGTGTGTGTGTGTGTGTGTGTGTGTGTGTTGGCGGGTAAATGATGCATGCAAATTCCACGAAATTAATAATTGAAAATCGAAAGCAAACATTGACCGTTCCGAATCTAATTTCGAATTTTCTAATGCACAATAACTAATGAACGTTGTCCAGGCAACATATTTGCTTTGGCTTTTAACGTTTTCATATGAATTAGCAGAATCAGCAGCAGGAAATTGTGAATTAACAAGAGCTGAGGCGAAGGCATGGAATTTGCCTCTAACTTTAGTTAGTCCAGTTTACATTTTAGATTACATAAAGCATTAGAAGAGAAGAGAAATATTATGTACAAGATTAGTTCTACCTTTAGCTTGACTGCGGTAATAGCATCTATTTAGCATATGCTAGTTCACAATACAGCTTCCCTAGGGGAATTTTAATTCACATTAGACTTTCAGTTTGCAGCCACTGTTAATCACATAACAGGTCAGGCACTGCTTAAATTTCTGAGAATCGCAGAGAACGGCAGGTGTTAAGTTTAATTAATTACAACATTTCAAGTTCCACATTGCACTTGACTTTATACGAACTGTTAATCACATCACAAAAAAAAATCACTACGATTTCAGTCAATTGGGGAATTTTGAGAATCGCAGAGGAGAACGGCCGCTATTTTTAAATTAATAAATTCACATTTACGAACAAGTTAACGTCAGTCAGTTACAGTATGAGTATTTTGACTTGATTTTCTGCTCCTCCTCTTTTTTGTCGCGCTTTGACTGCCTCTCTTCTCTTTCTCTCTTCTATGCTCTCTTGCTCTCTCTTTCTCTCTCTCTCTCCCCCTCTCTGTCTCTTCTACTCACCCTTTCTCTTCTACTCAGTCTTTACTACTCACTCCCTCTCTTTTTCTCTCTCTTTCTTCCTCTTCTATTCACTCTCTCCCTCCTGCTCACTCTCTCTCTTCTATTCACTCTCTCTCTCTTATACTCACGCTCTCTCTCTTCTACTCACTCTTTTCTTCACTCTCTATCTTTTCCTCTCTCTCTGCCTCTCCTACTCAGTTACTTGTTCTTGTTTGCCCCTTTTAGGCTTCCTCTTAAGATTTTAGTTCTCTCTTACCGCCTAGCATTTTCTCGTTCTCTTTGTCTCTCTCCTTCATTTATTTTTCGAGCACTCCCGAAAGGGCGCCTTTCTCCTGTTAGTTTCGCCCTCGCTCAATTTTTCTTTCCCACACCTGTTTATTTTCTTGTACTTGCTCCCGTTCCTTAATGCTCGCTCTCTTACCTTCTCGATCTCTCTTTTCATTTGACTTTAACTTTCTTTAACACTCTCCTCTACGAAAACTGTCTTATACCCTGACTTAGCAATATTTTACTCTTTGTTCCTCTCGACGCATCTCTCTATCTTACTTCTCCTCACTCTCTCTGTCAACTGAATTCTGTAAGAACCTGTTGCGAATTATAAGCGAAATCATTGTAGAAACAGAAAATTTAAAGTATTCATGGACTATCAAAGTGAACTTAGATGCGTAAGCTTGTTGGGGCACGTGGCTGGGCAAAATTCAATGCTCTGTTTTACGGGTTTCTATTTTTTTATACCTTTTACTATTGATAAGCGATAGACATGACAACAACCTTGTGACGTAACAGCAGCCAACGGAAGTAAGTAAAAAAGAGTAGTTCGATGTGTGCTTGTACGATTATTTTTTATTATTTTTTTTTTTTAATTTACCTCAAATTGATAGTTGCAAAACTAGCTAACATTAGCCCTACGGCGAGCAGGCATTTATGCCAAGCACTGAGCGTTATCAAAGAGCTGTCTTATCAGCCAGAAGGAGCGACGAGCGACGTGAGCTGTGGGCAACGTCACGAATGACAACCAAATATATTCCCATTTTCCATTCCACAAATTTAATTAAACATAGATATTGAATTATGTTTATTTGCGCCGTATTGGCGTCGACGCTGCGTCGCGTCGCGTCGCTTCGCATAGTTTTGCCCTCCACCTGGTTTACAATTTACACAATTGGATGCAGCCGGTCCAATTGGAGCCACAATTTGGCCGATGAGTCAGTCGAAAATGGGTTTAAGTTGACAAATTATATGGCTTCTGGCCAATGAGCAAGGGTCTCAGATACGGTTTCTGGTCGGCGTTGGGTATAATAAATAAATCTCAAGATAACTTTTGCCTACAATCATTCGTTTTTATCTACATAATGTACCAGTATATATGTATTTATATATATGGCCCACTAAAAAGGCTGCTTCTTTGGGTGTCGTATGCGTTAGCTATGAATGAATGAATATTGTTGCGCATAAACAACTACTCATAAGAAGTGCAATGCTTTTGGACTGAATCATGCAGATGCAATTTCAATATTTGATTTGCTTGGCGCTTAACTAGCTCGTAATATGAACTGTTAGCAGTACATGTGAATATACATATACATATGTATGTGAGTGTGAGCCACAGTTAAATGAATTTCATTGTCTCATTGGCTCATTCATAAGTGCGAGTAATGTTCATAATATAATGACATGAGCACTTAATTAAGAGCTTATTATATGATTCGAGTTATTCGAATGCAATCAAATAAAGTGCATTCAAGCAAATGATTCGAGTAATTCAAAATAATTGAAACTGTTTAAATAAATCGAGTGTATCGTATGGCAAATAATCACTCAATATTTGAATTAACATTTTACAAATGATACAAATTATTCGAACGCATTCATTTGAATGATTCGAGTAATTCAAAATAATTGAAATTGAATTAACATTTTACAAATGATACAAGTTATTCGAATGCATTCAATGAAATGATTCGAGTAATTCAAATTAATTTAAATTTTTCCAATAATATGAGTCTATTGTATGGCAAATAATCACTCAATAAGTATAAATATATCAATTTAAATCTAGCAACTCATTCAAGTTAATCGAATGCATTCATTTGAATGTAATTCAAAATAATTGAAATTGCTTAAATCGAGTGTATTGTATTGGCAATTAATCACTCAATAAGTATAAATATTTCAATCAATATTACAATCAATAGTATAAGATTGAATTTTTGAAATTCTTTCGGTTGTCATCCTAGTTATAGTAATAATGGAACATTTATACTAATTAAGTAATTGTTTTCTCCATATAAAAGCTAACATATTTGTCTAAATGTTACGAGCTAATTGGGTTGATTCATTCATACCATTCGAAATTTATACCAGCATACGAATTTATCAATTTGTAAGTAATTCAAATGCATTCAATTGCAAATGCAGGTATTCATAAAGTCTTTGGTTGACCTTTAACGAATAGAGAGATGCGTGTATTCAATTTCATATGTTGATGCTATTTCTGAGAATAACCCATAGACATTGGTGCTAACTAAATGAATTGGGTTATGCAACCGCATTCGAATGATTCAAGTCATTCGAATGCATTTGGAATTTCCAAGAAATGGGCATACTTGGGGTAACCCGCCCTGGACGATAGCCGACAGCTAGATGCACAACAAGTGCAATTACTTATAGCATATACTGTGTGTTTGCCACAAATAGATATACATATACGTGTTTATGGAATCACATATTGCATGTGTCTCAATCTCGGCTCGTTTTCAATCGGGCACAAGACCCAAGTGGGCAATATGAATTGCATTGGATTTGACAAATCTTAATTGAAAGAAGTGCGCAGGCGGTGTCGGCTAGTTTGTTACAGATCGGTAGTTGTTATTGTTGGTTTAGCTGTAAATGCCAGATCGCCGGGTCGGTTGACTTCGTCTCGCGCTTATGACAATTAATTGAGTGTGTATGTATGTAGATGCACAGACACACATATAAATATACATATAGCTAAATACACATACGAGCATGCGAGGCCTTAAGCCGGAAATGCGACGCGCTTTTCAATTAGGGCAGCAAAATAAAGCTGCTCAATAGATTTACTTGCTTGGCCTTTGCATCTAGCTGAACTAAATCAAACGTGATGACAATATATATATATATAAATATATCTTTTACATAAGCCTACAGCTGAAGGGATCAAGTTGAAGAATTCTATATATTCTAGCCGAAGGGATCAAGTTTGAGGATCTTAGATATTCTAGATATTCCAGTTTGGGATTAACTTTAAGAGTTCAAAGTTTCGTTTTGGTATATTCCGTAGAGTGTTAAGCTGCATTTGAAAGATTTTATATTGTTTACAGTTGAACTGAAGATTCCCCTTTCAAACACGAAACCCATTGAAATGGGATAAAAAAAAAAGGGCATTGGCCCTTTTGTAACAGGCAAAAGGAAGCAACTCTCAAGCCATACAGTATATATATATGCTTGTCCATGTCCGTATGTATGTCTCGATCCCAGAACCTGTAAGAGCTGGAGACTTGGAACGTAGGTTCCGATAATTGATAACTTACCAAACAATCGATACATATCGATATCGCAAGCCTGTACTTTGAGAAAATCTCTCAGCTAGAGTCGCCAAACTTGAATAGTACATATATACAGATCGGGTACCTTTCATTTTATAGCTAAGCGCCCCAGCTAAAGCTGCATTTGTTGTTGGTAGCAGGAGGTTCAGGGCATCCCCTAGTCGTACACTCCCGCTCAGAGCTGATCCCAAATGAGATCAGACTGCGATCAAGCAAATGAACAGACTTGAAAGCATTTTACGAGAGTTTTATAGGCTATTCTCAGCTGATGATCACTTGTCGTCACAAGTGATCGCTTTTCGCAGAGAAGATCGCATCGCGTCCAGTTCTTCAATATCAAAATCGCCGGATTTCAAAAACTGCTAGCTGCAAAATCCCTTACTCATGATCTAATTTGAGATAACTGAATATTGATTTAATCGATCAGCTGATCGATGATGCGCAGCCCAACGTTCGACTGGACTGGTTGCAAACATTTGGTGCGTACTTTCTAGGTGGACTGCTAATTGATAAGTGGCTTTATTTATAGACATATTGTGCTCCGGGAACGCCGATAAGTTGTATATGTGAGGAATTAGGCTGTCACAACAAAGCAAACACGAACAGAATGTTGAATGTTGAATCCAACGAAATTCGCACGGTTCAATGTTTCTTGGCCTGCTGCTGGCCGTTGCCATGCATGGAGCCGGAGATCATGTACTTGTCAAACAGATAGTCACCGACCTCGGTCTGGGCGCGTTCCAATTGCCTTATAAAATCGGCCAATACCTTTTGGCCGTCGACCTGCTCCTGCAGAAAGTTGGCCTCTATGAAATCACACAGATTGGGATCATTCTCTTTGCCGGCCAAGGCGTGCACATCCAACAGATGCTGATTCACCTCCATTTCCATTTGCAGCGCATGCTTCAGGGCCGACATCGCGTCCTCGAACTGTGGCACCGGCTCCGGCACACCGCTCAAAATGATTGAGCCACCGCGTTTGTTCATATACTTCATGATCTTCTCGGCATGCTCACGCTCCTCGACGCTGGCCTGCAGAAAGAAGCCGTGGATGCCCGGCGAGCTGACATCGGCGCGATCGAAATGATAGGCCTGCGGTGCATATATATATATTTGTATCTTTATATTTGTATCTTTATTTTTGTTAAAACCAAGCCTGAAGCGAACAGACAATTCATCTAATGGCAACGAATTATGACAAAATTGTACTCGAAAACTAAATGTCAGCAGAACATCTTGACGATTTTAAGCCTATTGAAAAACGAGTAGGTAAGAAAATGTTCGGCACGCCGACGATTCAATACCCTTACCCCTAAGTGAGAATAGTGAGAGCCCACTTTCTGAGCGACCTTTTCTATGGCAGCTTTATTATATAGTCTTTAGATGTTGGTCTGAAAATTTTGCATATATATGCTGTTCCAGAATATATCGGCTATGATTATTTATACAGAATATACTTTATGGATTCGGACAATATTATAATACCCTCAGCAAGGACATATAAACTGGAACCGTAGAAGCTTCCTAGAGACAGCTCTCAGTGTATATCCATATCAATATCTTTTTAAACCTTTACCTATATCTACATCTATAGCTTTACCGATATACCCAAATTTATATCAATATCTTCATCCATATCTATGTTTATATCTCTACACATATCTATACTTCGTTTATATTTATATCTTTACCTATATTCATATGAATATATATATGTATACCTTTATCTATATCTCGATGTATGCTTATGTCCCTTGTTATACCTATATCTATATTTATAGCTTTACCTATATCTATATTTATATCTTTCTGTATATGCATCGTATATACCTTTATCTATCTATATCTACCTAAATCTCTATATCCTCTCCAATATCTACATCTATAGCACCTACCTATATCTCTTTATATATCTCAATTCATATCTTTTGCCCATGCCGTGCCTTACCATTGCCAAATATTGATGGCATGCCTTAAGTTCCATGTTGATCTGATCGTTCAGTTTATCTTCACAGCTTTTGGCAAAGTTCTGCCGCATTATCATGCACAGGCGACGTATCATCCAGGGATTACACTTCGCCATAACGAAGCGACAAAATTTTGAGAATAAAACAACGAAGAAGAGAGTAAAAGAATGGAAAATTCTCCTGTATACCGAAATTTAACTAGTCTATTTCAATTTTTTATATTATTTTATTTATTTTTTTTTAATTTTAACTGAAAAGTGCCTGCAAAGGCAACTAGTTTAAACAGTCAGTTTATATAAACAGCAGTGATACCCTATGAATACCCTATATATTCTTAAAGGATAGTATGCACAGTTCAGGAGGGATCCAAGTTTTGGCATATGTATATGTATCATATATTAAAGCCTTATAAATTGCATAGGGCTAAGTATTACTAAATTTGATTAAAAATGATTTGTTGATGGCGTATGGCTAGGGGAAGAGGGTAGAGGGTATTCCCTAACGGCTACTCTCAAGAGAGCACTCTTTTTATGCCCTTGTAGAGGGTATAATAGTTTTTTCATGAAGTTTGTAACGCACAGAAGGCGACATCTCCATCTCCATAGAGATACCATAGTACATATATTCTGGACGGCCCAGTTGATATAGCCTAGGTCTGTCCTTCTGTTGCAGACAGTACATATTCTGAAACCAAACGGATCGGAGCACTATATCATATAGCTGCGACAGGAACGATCCGTTGAAAAGTAGGCTATTGTGTGCAAAACTTGTTTGGTTATCAAGTTATCGTGACCAAACTAGGCCTTTATATATATAGGAAATCTTATCCACATCGGAGCACTATATCATATGGCTGCCATCGGTTGAAGCGGTCGAAATTAAAGCTCTTTACCAAACCAAACCCGGCATTTGAACTATGCTGCTTTCATATGAGCCAAATCAATACTATATTATATAGCCATGTAGGAAGAATCGATCGCAAAGTGAGTTTTTGTTTGAGATAGTTTCATCAAACCCAGCGAGCTTTACGAGCTTAACAACTCTCACATAACTGCAAAACCGTGGGGCTTTGGGCATTAAATCTATTCTAACTTTCTCGTTTTCTAATGTAACTCGACCTAACTCAACAGCTGCTGGTTAATTCATCATTTGGCAAACAGGAAACTATTCTCACGTGGGTCTACTCTATCATATTTTGAGGCTCAAAATGGAGTTGCACGAAAAGCGAATAAAATCGAAATATTATATCGTGCATATGCCAGATGTCAGCAAGTATTTATTAAACGGCAGCTTCACTTTTCGGTTGTTTCTGTGAGATAATCGGTTGTTCGTGAAAGATCTTTTTTGTTCATATGTACATGCCGGGTCAAAGGTTCAAAGTGCGCAGTCAACTACACATGTGATTTCACTTTTTTCTCTTTGAGCACTTAGTCAGTGTACACACACACACACATAACACACACATCTTGACATATGTACCTGTTCATACCTTATGCTATATGTTTGCTTGGGCAACAACAACAACAACAACATGGTGTTAAGTAAACTTGAGTTATTGTCATTTACTTGTATTAAGTGAATGGAAAACGACTTTTTCGCTCAAGTTTTTTTTTTCTATTTCTTCTCTTCTCTTCTCTTTTTTGTCGTTTTTGTTTTTTGTACGAACAAGTTTTAAATATTATCTTTCGCTCGTGTCATCCACTAAGTAACTTACGCACATTAAAATAAAAATAATAATAATAAACCCCACACACACACACAGGCCCATTAAAGTCGAAATAATAAACATTATTTCTGAGCACATGAAACGCAAATCATCGTTAAAGTCGAAAGAAAAAAATTGTTGAGATTAAAGATTGTCTAAACGCACTGAACAACTTTCATGTTATACAACACTGTATGGGAAAAAGTTCGTGCCATTCCATTGTAGCAACAAAATAAAAGTTGATATTTTGTAGAGCATAAATTAAATAAGGCATGCGAATAAAAATAAATAGAGCCTGAGCTGAAAGAGAAAGAACAAGTGAGAGTTTCTAGTCGGGAGCTCCCGACTAGGGGATACCCTGAACCCTCATCTTCCAACAGCAAATGCAAATATATATATACTATTCTAGAAGCTACATGTCAAGTTTGGTGACTCTAGCTCTTATTATTTACCAAAATTGCTCAAAAAACAGGTTTTCGATATCGATTTTTATCGATTACTTGGAAACGGGGCAAGTTATCGAATATCGGAAACGGGCACTGGGAGGTCCTACAGTCTTTAGCTCTTAGAAATTCTGAGATCCTTGCGTTCATACATACGGAAAGACGGACGGACGGACGGACGGACGGACAGACGGACAGACGGACGGACAGACGGACATTTCTAGATCGACTCGGCTGTTGATGCTGATCAAGAGTATATATACTTTATGGGGTCGGAGATGCTTCTTTCTGCCTGTTACATACATTTGCACAAATACATTATACCCTTTTTACCCACTTTGAATGGGTTCAGGGTATAAAAATAGTTTAGTTCGGGCAAAGACAAAATCGCAACTAAGTTATGCTTCTAGCTTGAACTTTTGTGACCCTTGAAGTTTTCTTGAATTTTGTTATAGTTTAAGTCTTTTGGTTAATATGAGTAATATATATTCTTAGCCTGACTTATTTTGTTATTCAACTGATTTTTGCATAACTGACAGTTCTGACTGAAATCCATCCAATATTTACATTAAATTAAGCATTTCAGTGAATGCCAAGAGTTGTTCGAATTCCACTTGTTCCTTTAACAACATAACTTTTAACGTGCACCAAAAATGTTTCAATTCCGTTTCTTTGAGCTGTTAACGTTTATAAAGTGAGAAATATAGCATTTAGCTATAAAAAAATTGAGTAAAATTTTACTCTTCCTAAACTTTATTGATTATATATCTAATTAAATGCATTTAACGAACGAATAAAACCATCTGCGGCAAATAAATTAATAGAACTGAAAGATATGACATCTTAATTGTTTATCGTATTTATTAAAAGTGCCAGAAATTTTTGCAACTAATTGCGCATTATTGTTTCAGTCATAATTATCGATGATTGATTTTCCAAAAACAAAATAAACGTGCCAACATTTTTTTTTTTTTGTTTTTATCAAGTTCATAAATTTTTCTTTTTTTTCTTTCCTTTTTTTCACGTTGGTTGCTTAATTAAAACGCAAACGTTTGCATTGTTAACTAAATAAAAATAATAGAAATAAAAAAAAGCGGCTCGCAAACAAAAAGTCCAAAATTGTATGGCGCGAAAGAAAATAATGAATTACTCAAAATGTTAAGCAGGCCGCAGATCAAATACCCTTATATAGTTCATAGATTTGTAAAATGTTTACCTGATCTTAATACGAAATTGACTATTGGGCTATTTCTAAAACAAAAATTGGTTATATCATATTTGTTCCAATTCCGCGCGTTCCTACTTAAAGGTGAAGTACGGAAAAGCAGAACCTCCAATTGTTATATGCAAGTATGCATGTATGTATGTATGCATATGTATGTATGTATATGCTAACATGATAGAGTTAAATATGTAACACGCCGTGTTGCCAATTCAGCTAGTTTCCAGCTAAATGTTGGCTATTTCCGAAGCTCATCAGCCAGAAACAGTGAAATTGTGAACTAGTTTAGCTTTTCTTCTCAATGACAAGTAACGGCCGCCCTGTTTTGTGTACTTGACAACACTGGTTACATGCTACACAAAATATGTGATGTACTTTCTATGTGAGCATGGCAATTTTTAATCGATTTTTGTTGGTTATTCCATATTGCTCGCGCCTTTAATTCAATAAATTTTGCAGCGTTCGATTTATGCCGGTAAAAGTACACACATATACACATATACACACATATATGTCAGTACTATTGTACACATGTTCGTGCATATGTATGTATGTATGTATGTATGTATGTATGTTGTTATGGCATGATGCATGCATCAGCCATCGGTTATTTACTTGGCTCTGGTTTATAAGTGAAATGCGTTTATTTATTTAAATGTAATTTATTCGCGCGCCAGTGGAATTTTTGCCGATCGCATGTTCTTTTTTATTTTTTTTCTTATTATTATTATTTCTTTTTTTGACGATTAATTTTTGCAAGCAATGCTGAAATTGGCGCTCACTGTAATTGCCAAAAAAAAAAAAAATGTAACTCTTATCGTGTAACATAAGGGAGAGAGAGAGAGAAAGAGAGAGGGAGAGAGAGCGAGGTAGAAATGAATGCATTAACAGCGCATTATAACTAAACGGGTTACAGTGGCTGTCAAACTGTTGCATGGCTGCTGCTGCTGCTGCTGCCGCTGCTGCTGCACGCCGGGTGTTAATTGTAAGAGAAATGGGTTTTTCCAAATATAAACTAAGCGACTGCAAAGTGGTTGCTGGCTTCTTGAAGTTGTTGATCTTGTCTTTCTTTGTACAGTGAATGCCGCATAAACGTAGGCGGTGATAACGGCAATTGAAGCCGAAATAATGAAAAGTGACGTCTGCGCTGACGTTGTTGACGCATACGCATACACATGCAGCGACAATATACATACATACATATACATATATTTATATATACATGTATGTATGTGTGTATGTGTGTTTTCTGCCTGAAATGAGGTGGTAGGCGAAGTACGAAAGCGAATGCGATAAGCAAGAAGGTCAATAAATTGCTTGATATAATGAGCCATGTGCACAATTACACACACACACACACACACACACACGCACGCACACTCACACACAAACGCTATCGCGCATATGCGCTCGCATTTACATATTTATATACATACATAAAACACGTGTCGATTTTCCCAACAGGAACCCGAGCAACATTTCGGAAAGACGCACGCTGCAAATGGCAGGACTAGCACATTCCAATATTTTTTTTTTTTTTTCAATTTGTATTTATCATATAAGCAACTCGAACTCTCTGGTTTGTAATCGACTTAAGAGTTAATAAATATTTTATAATTGATTATTTGTAATAACAAAATATGGCTTTCATAAGCTGCTCAACTTTTCAATTTGCAACATGGATTTAACATTTACATTATTTGATATTTTGTATATTACTCAAATTTCTGTGGTAGCACGAAATCTGATTGGTCAACGGGGGCGCGTCGCGCTCGTGTCACGACACGCACTCAACTCTATTTAGGACTCGAATTGGCACGCTCTGATTGGCGCGTGGACCACGTGCAGAAAAATTGTTCGATATTGCGAGCGTCACAACGGCAATGAGAGAAAGAGAGCGCAGGGGCGAGCGAATGCGATTGAAATGAATGTTGATTTGTGGCGACTTACCGGCTTTTTTGCCGCCAGCGGCTTATTAATCAAATTCAAATGCGGCTCAAAGTCCTGGCCAAAGCGTTCGATGAGCAAATTTTCGGCAACCTCCTGCGGGCATTCCTCCTGCTGCACCAGCTCCCAAATGTCCTTCGGTATATAGCAGCTGAGCACCAGGCCCAGCAGCAGCCCGATCACAAAATAATGATTGCGACTCAACGCGGACGGTCTACGCATGTTTCAGGCGTATGGCAAATTGAAATTACATACATGCATGCATACATACACCGATTTGTACATATAGGACGCTGATGCTAAATGGCGCTGTTGTCATGTGTACATCTTGCTGTTGCTGTTCGTACGCACAATTGTTGCAGCTGCTGCTTGCTCTTCGACTGTTGTTTCGTTACGTTTGATTTGGTTTTCTTTTTGTGTTCGTTTTTGTTTTTTTTTTTTTTTTTTTTTTGGCGGAAGCGATAAGCAGGCAGAGAACTCAAACAAGTGCGCTGACTGTGCCGGCTAATTTTGGCAGTAGATGCGTGTTATTTTTGTTGTTGTGGTTGTTGTTGTTGTTGCTGTGCAGCACGCACTTGCGTTTCGTTGTTGTTGTGTTTGTACTATAGCTGTTGTTTGCATTTGGCGCATTTTTAAAACAAATTCACAGGTATATAAGCAATCATTGCACTTACACCACACTGCACACATTTATTCGCATCAAGACGTTAATGCTACGAAATGCTTAAAAAAAAAAGAAGTTCAACAAGCGCAAACAAGCGCCGCCTGGCCGCCGCACACCGCGTAACGTAAAAAAATGGGATCTTTTTATCTTCACTTCGTTTTGCACACTTAGCAGCGGCTGTTTCTGTTAGCACACTGTTACGAGTACCTGCTAGCTGTCTGTTAGTAAAGTGATATGTTATAAGCTAGTATGCTGCACACAGATCATGCAAGCTAAGCAAATATGTTCAAACATTTTACAGTTAAAAAATAATGAAATAGAAAAAAAGTTAAAACTGTGGTGAATCAAATATTTTTAGATGACCGTGCTAATATTAAAATTGAAAAAATCACATATAATATTACACACAGAAACTGTGCTGCACCACAATACAAGATCATACACGCTCTGTTAATGCGCGCGCAGTGTGCGTACTCAGCATACTCGCCAAAGACTGACAGCCATCTGCTAACAGTATGTTACTTTTAACAGAGCGCTCATTTCTGCGTTAACATTGCTGTTATCATATTGCGCAACTGTTTACTCAATTTGGCGTTGCTGATATTGCGTTTGCGTTGTTGACATTGCGCCGGGTGGGTCGCACATTTGTTAAAAAGTTGATAAACAGGCGCCGACATGGCTGTGGTTGTGCTGGACAATGGCGCGTACACAGCCAAAGTGGGACTCGCAACGCAGGATGAGCCCCAGGTGGTGCCCAATTGCATAATGAAGGCAAAAAGCGAGAGACGCCGCGCTTTTGTTGGCAACCAAATCGAAGAATGCCGCGATACCTCGGCATTATTTTACATCCTGGCCTTTCAACGTGGTTATCTGCTGAACTGGGACACTCAAAAAACGGTCTGGGATTATATATTCAGCAAAGAGGGCATCGGCTGTACACTGGAGAATCGCAATATTGTCATTACCGAACCGCAAATGAACTTCCAGAGCGTGCAGGAGGCAATGCTCGAGATGCTCTTCGAGGAATATCGCGTGGCGGGCATGTACAAGGCGACGGCCGCCGATCTGGCTGCGTTCAACTATGTGGCGGACAGCGAGGAGCGCACGACAATGCAAACTCTCAACTGCATCATTATCGATGTCGGCTACAGCTTTACACATATTGTGCCGTTTGTGCTGGGCCGGCGTGTCCTGGAAGCCATCCGGCGCATTGATGTGGGCGGCAAAGCGTTAACGAATCATCTCAAGGAGCTCATCTCCTATCGGCATCTGAACGTCATGGATGAGAGCCATGTGGTGAATCAAATCAAGGAGGACGTCTGCTTTGTGGCCGAAGACTTTAAGGATGCGATGAGCGTGCATCATAGCGAGAAACGGCGAAAGGAAATCGCTGTGGAATACGTCCTGCCCGACTTTACGACAGTCAAGCGTGGTTATATACGTGTGCCGGGCCAGCCACGCGAGGATGAGGAACAACAGCAAATGGTGCCGCTGTGCAATGAACGTTTCACTGTGCCGGAGGTGCTCTTCAATCCATCGGACATCGGCATTCAGCAGGTGGGCATACCGGAGGCTGTTGCCGATGCCCTGCAAGCGTGTCCCTGGGAGGCGCATCGCGAACTATTGCTCAACATTCTCATTGTTGGGGGCAGTTCACAGTTTCCCGGCTTCCTGCCGCGCCTCAAGCGCGATCTGCGCGCCCTGGTGCCAGACGATTTGGAGGTATCGCTCATCTGTCCCGAGGACCCGGTGCGTTATGCCTGGTACGGCGGCCGCGAAGTGGCCACCAGTCCCAACTTTGATGAGTTCATCTATACGCGAGATGATTACGAAGAGTTTGGCATACACGGCCTGCCGCAGCGCTAAATATTATGCATTATGCCCATTGATTAGGTTTATAAATTATTTCTATAGCTCACTTTTTTTGTGTCGTTGTGCGTGTGTGTGTGCGTGTGTGTATGCCGGCTGTGTGCCTGTATGTGTGTGTGATGCCATTAAATAGCCCATGAATGTCGCATATAGATCCTTAAATGCCGCATTTCATGTATAACATGGAAACTGTGACTTGTTTTTATTATATTAAGTAACTGGGAATGAACGCAGAGAGTTTTGCAACTGGCCTGCCTTCCAGCTAGATGGAGCAGCTCTTGGACTTGGCGTAGTCATCTCTTCAATCATGGAACGCTAGAGCTTAAGCATCGGAAGCCATCGCATTCCCAAGCCAGAAACTTTCCCTCCGGTCGCATACCCTTGCCTAGCGCACTTTAATTTAGTCAGGCTCTCAGATAGAGTGTACGCCCCACCTCAGATGAATCCCTCTTGTTCCAGGCAGTCCACAATCATGATGTATGCTTATAGTCAACGATTGTACCATTATGTATTGCAGCTTCCATAGATAGCAAGGATTGGTTTGCATAAGTCCCTTTGCTCTTCAAGATTCCTTTAATCTTCGCCACAAGGAGTCACAAGTTATCTAGCGACAATGATAAATGAGTATTTACAACTTTGGCTATCCGATGAAATCAGTTTTTGTTGCACTTTTCAGGGACACTCTAGCCCGAAGCTATATGCGCCAACATGTGAAATAAGAGTAGCTTTGTTAGTAAACAATTTTCGTTTTGTATTCTATTTGTTTATAATTTGAACTACATACATGCTAATGTACATACGTATATGTTATTTGAAGGATAACCTAAGAACAGAGTCAATTGGGCTCGTTGGCCGCGCGCTTACGATTAAAATGTAACTACAGAAAACAATCTTAAGCATATTTTCATAATATTCATTTCTTTTCTTTTTTTCGTCTTTGTTGTGGAGCACCTTATGTGGTAGAATCTACAAACGTATCGAGACAATTGAGTAGATGCTCTCGCAACGGGCGTTCGCAAAATAACAATTGAATTTAAAAAGAAATATACATAACACAAGCTGTAATCTCTATATAAACTTAGATAATTTAGGTATTTGCGAGGCGGGTCCGGTTCCGTAGAGAGAGCATCGCGCTGGCCCCCCCCACAAACGCTTTACATGCTGAACGATTCGCCGCAACCACAGGTGCCCTTAATGTTTGGATTGTTAAACACAAATTCGCTGGTCAATTTGGATTCCACAAAGTCCATTTCGGTGCCTATTAGAAAATCAAAAGATAGAAAAAAACCCGATAAAACGTTTGATTATATGATGAGGCATTATATAATGCGGCATCTGCGATTACCTAGCAAAGAAAGTTGCGCCTTCTTATCAATGAAGACCTTGACGCCATCCTGCACTACCTCCTCATCCAGTTTATCTGACCATGCAAAACATCAATAACATTTACAAACAGTACTCAAATATAGATATATATATATATATACGGACCTTTGGTGCTGGCATAGTCCAGTGTATAGGAGAGTCCGTTGCAGCCGCGCTGGCGCACACCGACCTTGAGGCCGATCTGTGGAGACAAATTCAGGCATATACATACATAGATTTTGACGTTAATGCACAAGCAGTCGACCTACCACCTCTGGTTTATCCTGGAGCAGCGACTTGATGCGTTGCACCGCAGCGGGCGTCTAGAAGAAACACAACGTGAATAACATATACATATATTGATCAACCAGCTGCGATGCTGCCCGTTTGGCTGTTACTTCATCAGACGAACGTCTGTCGTCTGCGCGTATTTCATCAGAAAGTTTTGTGGCACTTACCAGCGTTAGTGCGGCCCGCGTTGCTATTAATTTTCGTCCCGTGACAGCGCGTACCGTTGCTGTTGCCACAACACGTGTTGCCATTTTTTTTTGTTGTTCAAGATTTATATAATTTGTTTTGCTAACAATTTCAACAATTTCTGTGCTGTTCGAAAAGTGTTACTAAACACTAACAAACTGTTCGTGTGATAGGCGCTCCAGAGTTGACTAACAGCGTGCAGGTTATCGAGCGACCCGATACACGGTTATCGTTTCGCTGGCCGTATTTCGTCACAAATTTTAAAATTACGTTTCTTATGGAAAAATATTAAATTGAAACTGAAACTTTTTCGAGCAAGCTATTTTAATTTAATCACTTATTTAATTTAAATACAAATATATGTAGTCAAATTATATTATAATTGAACAGGTATATAAATAACAGAAAAAACTTTGTGGTACATTTGTAATAACAGTGACAAAGTTGTTAAGAACATGCATATGCTTGACGAAATCTTCTAAAATCTCTGAGCACTGAAATCATCGATCAGTGCTTACTAACGCACAAGTTTATCGATATATTTAGCGTAATATTGTCCGTTTCATATTTATTGTTTATACAATCACAAGTACAATGAGCGCCTTAAAATTGATGTACAAACTATATGGCAGCGCCGGCAGACGCACCATAATTCCTGTCAGACGCGCCCTATGCCATGCCCACAATCATGGCCAGCGTCAATACCATTTGCTGGCCATATCAGCATTGCCAAACAACAAATACACGTGCCTGCAGCGCGCAAGCTTCAGCGACAAACTCGAAACGGGAGCGGTAAGTGGCAGTAGGTGCAACAGGTGAATACCATTTTAATCTACATATTATCCATAGCAGCAAGATGCAAGCAGTCGGGTGGCCACCAACAGCATACCCTTGGCCGAGCTGCAGACCAAAATGCAGCTCATCTATACGTGCAAGGTGTGCCAGAGCAGGAACATGGAGACCATATCGAAGGTGGCCTACAACCGGGGCGTTGTCATTGTCACATGCAAAGGCTGTGCCAATCATCATCTGATTGCAGACAATTTAAATTGGTTCACAGATCTCAATGGCAAGCGCAACATTGAGGAAATATTGGCCGAAAAGGGGGAACAAGTTGTGAAAATTGTCAGTGATAAACATGAATATTTGCCAAGCAATTAAAACCCATGTTATTAGCTATAAACGTAGGCTACTTTATTGAGCAGTTCCCGCAGCCGACCAAGCAGCGGCAGCGCCCGTAGCTCGCCATAGAACTGACTGCGACACGGCGATTTGGGTGTGAGCAGCAAATGTGTCAAATAGAGCATCTCGTCCAGCGGCAGCGCTGCAATGGGCGCGTCCCCTGTGCACTGCATGTCATCCAAGCGCAGATGCGGCAACTGCTGCTGCCAATAGCCAGACAAATAGCTGGCCAATGCGCCAGCGAAGCGGGCATGCATTAGCCAGCAGAACAGGCGCGAAACATTGGAGCTGCTGCCGTTGGCAACAAAGAGGTAAATGTTTTGCACAAAGCAGGCGCTGGCCGGGCATGCCGTGCCCTCCGCTAGCATATCACAGATCATTTGGCGCAGCACATAGCAGCGTGTGTACAAAATGCTCTCCTTGGGCTCCCGAAACAGCTGCAGCCACAGTTCGCAGCTGATGAGCCGCATGGCGCGTCCGAGTGCAATTTTGATGTCCTCCACTGTGGCCAGGCGAAAGATGCGTCGCACCAATTGACGCATTTGCAGCACATTGACATTCATTTCGATTGCTGCTGCTGCTGTTGCTGCGTCCAGCGTACTGTTGGCCTTTTTCTGGGCCATGGCCGACCAATCCAGATCCTTGATGATGCCCCAGGCGGGCTGCACTTCGGCATACGTCTTGTGCATGTGGTACAAAAGTGGCGCATGTGCATGGCCGTTGTGCGTGCCGTTTACAATGTTGGTGCACAGCTCCTTGATGCACTGTTCCCGATCCATTTCACACTTGTCGTAATAGCCTCTTATGGCGGCATGCGCCTGGGCGCTCTGCAGCAGCACAGCTTCCACAATCTCATCGCCATGCCGTGCATGGCATTCATGCAGGTACAACGTGGCTTTGAACATGCACTCGATATCCGTGTGGGTCACTTCAAGATACTCTGGCTGCCCCAATTGCATCTGATCTTGGCAATCCAGCAGCCAAGCGATCAGTTTGGCGGAATGTGTCGCAGCTTGATCCAGCGTTAAGTCGCTGTCTACACTCAGCTCATTTCGTATGTACGCATCCATCGTTGGCTTATTTCCAGGTTCTTCGATTCTCTAATTTAATAGCATTTACGTGTTAATTCATATTTTGTGCTGTACCCTATTAAATATTATATTTGATAAATGAATTTGAAAGAAGTGTTATCGATAAATAGGCTCTGTTAACGAGCAGCTCTGTTATCTGAATGAGTCTGCGCAGAGCTGCCACCATATAAGGCGGGCTATCAACCAAAAACCATTGGGCAGCACTGGCTTTTGAATTCGAACATTTCATTCAACCCGACCGAAGTGTGCAAACGGTTTGTACGGTCATTAGTTTTATTTTAATATATGTATATATATATATATCTCATCTTAGATGAGCAAACGTATTGACGATATTATATATAAATATGTATATATTTATCTATATATCGTCAATGGGTTTACTCATCTCTCGCCCTCTCTTTCTCTTTTACTAAAGTTACATTTACTCATTAAAAAGATAAACATAAAATGCATAACATAGACTTATAGTTATATCAAATACCTATGCCTTCTTTTCCTCCTTTCCTTTTTTTTTCTGTCTCGTGCATTTTATTGTATTTTTTTTTTTAATTTTTTAAATATATATATATATAAACAAGACTCAAAGCGTAATCTGCATATTTTGCGTTTGCTTTGTTTCACACATATCCATGTCGGGATATGCTCGACTTAAGTAAATAAAAATATATTAGTTATTTTTTCGTGTTATTATTAGTTTTTCAAAAATAGGGTTGCAAAAAAAATTATAAAATTAAGAAAACAGCTTTGAATACATTGATGTTGACTGATATATACTTTTTTTTTCCCCATATGATAAATGATGTTATATTCTTTGTGTGCTCTTTGCATGGTTGTTCTTTCTTTTGTTTCTTCTTGTTTTTAATGTTTAATGTTTATCTTCGGTTTTTCCCTTCCTCTTTTTGAAAATTTATGAAAATATATATATATGTAAATATATATATATACATATATATGCATGTATATATATATATAGATATATATGTATTGTATATAATATACGCGCGAAAATTAATAATTAATTCAACATGTTTCTTTTTATATATACTATATAACTATATGTACTATATGTATATGTTGTTGTCGCTGTTGTTGCTATCGCACATTTGCTGTGGCTGTTCTAATTATTTTTCTTCGCAGTTTTTGTTGTAGGAATTCTTGAAATTGTGTGCATGTGTGTGTGTGTGTGTGTGTTTGTGTGTGTTGCTGTAGCTGTTAGTTATTATTGTTATTGTTGTAGTTGTTGGGTGTGTTCGGACGGCACAGCTTAGGCAAAGCCAAAGCCCTCGGAGCACTCGTGTATGGCCTTGAGCAAACAGCTGCGCAACTTATCATACGACTTGTACATGGGCAGATCCAGTTGATTAAAGCTGCAATTCAAGTATTTGGGATTTAGTTAATATCATAATGAATGTTACAAATTGAAGCTAAGCAATTACCAGGTATGTGCGCAAGGCAAACGATCCGTGGAACGATCATCGCGATGTATTTGGAACTTTTGTATGCCATTCATGCCCTCCAGGGAGCCGAAGCCCTGCAACGGTACCTTCGAGGTGCCAGTGACAAACTGTAGGAATTTAGCACGATCCGCCTGATCGAAGCTGCGCAACGCGCGCCAAAACCATTGAATCTGCAAAAAGCACAAATATATCATATACATATATTACACATAAGAATAGTTAATATATAGTAATTAGTTATATAGACACGCACCTGTGCCGATTTAGATGTGTACTTGTGGTACTCGGTGTTTGCCTTTAGATCTTCAATATCAATATCCGGCAGGCCGGATATGAGAAGCTCTAATTCCTGTTCGTTAAATATGGATATTAAATGCTTTGGAATTATATCATAGAAGCCTTCAAGGAATGCGTCCAATCTGCAATAATTAACATTATGAAATGTATTAGTTACAATTATATGTTTCCATTAATGTATAAAATTTAATTGATTCCACTACTCACTGCTGACGTATGGAGCCGCTCATCTTTAGCTGGCAAACGAGTTGAACATATTCAAATTTATTCTCCTCGGTGACGGCAATGTCGCGCCCATTTGGCTTGAGATCACGGATTTGTGTGACGCCAAACTCTTGCACCTCGGTGGAGAAGGTTAACTCATAGCCAAGCGTCGATATATCATTTTTCATAAGATAGTCCAGGCCCTTATAGAATTCATAATCCTGCGATTCCATATCAGTATGCTTCACCTGTTTGCCCAGGATGTGTTTATAAAATGAGCGTGTAAAATAGCACTCCAGCAGCTTATTATCATGCACGGCCTTGGCTATAATAGTCGAATGGAAACAAGTTAGAATTTGTGGGTCCTCCGATTTGGGACTCTTTGGCACTTACCAATGACTCGACCGACAAACTTGAAGTAGCTCAGATGATTGGGATTTGCATGACTCGATGGATTTATCATATAGGTGACGCGATCGCCCGGCGATACGCAGAACAAGGCATACATGGGATTAAAGATTTCGCGCGATATTATCACATACCATTCACGTAGCAGGCCGCCAGCGTCCTGGCCTTCCTCATCTAAAAGCAAATCACAAATACAATTATTTTCCATAACATTGGAAATCGAATTAGGTTCAAACGCGCACTCACCCTCAAATACAATGTAGAAGCGATTCTTCCATTCCTCGGGACCGAGACGATAGAGGACACGGAATGAATCCTCAAAGACGGTAATGCGTCGCACACTAACAGTATGTTCCTCACGGCGTATACCCTCGTCGAGGCGCTCTAATTCGGTCTGGAAGTATTTGCGCTTCACATCAAAGTCCAGGATGCGTGTATGATCCACCAAGACGGCGAATGGGCCATCGGATAGATGTGTGGCCGACTGACGTAGAATTTGATTAAGCACCGTGCGATGCTTCTCGGCGAATTGTAGAAACTTTTGGCGATCCTGTTTAAGTTGGGCCTCGTGTGCGGTTAGCGCCACCTGCTGACCAGCAGCGCCTGTGGAACCATCCTGCAAGCGGGATTCATCTGCAAAACAAAAGTGGCAACAATTTAATTTCGATCTATGATGAACATATCTGTACGTACCCTCAAAACTGGCTGAATTTTGGGCTTGGCTGCTGTTGCTGCTGCTGTTGGTATCATCCAGTTGTGGACTAATCTCGGATGCCACTGGATGGGGGACAACGCGCAGACCAGAGCCAACAGTTGCGCTACCGGCGACACCACGTCCTGGCTTCTTCGGTGTCACCCGATGTGAGGCGTGTATAAGGAAGAAGGCCTCAACGGTCGGTTGTAGAACCAGTACAGCAAACTCATCCTTGGACTCCTCCAGGGCCACCAGGCACTCGCT
Organism: Drosophila littoralis; assembly: GCA_018903485.1. Lineage (NCBI taxonomy): Eukaryota > Metazoa > Arthropoda > Insecta > Diptera > Drosophilidae > Drosophila > Drosophila littoralis. Next base: position 12,125,109 of record JAEIGF010000591.1, read on the forward strand.
CAACGTGTGCCACAGCACGTCCAGGCATAGTATTTGGCTAAGCGTTGGCTTAGCTGCGCTCTTTGAGCCGCCGCCAATGCCGCCGCCGCCACCGCCGCCGCCGCTACTGCCAGCACTACTGTTGGAGTTACTATTGACATTTGAAGCGTCGTTGGTGTCCATGCTGCTGACACCGGAAGCAGATGCGCTGCCTCCAACCGTTGTGCCCGCATCGCCAATAATATCAATGATGTCCTCGTTGTTGTCATCATTTTGACTATTCTGCAGCTCGTACATTTCACGCACCTGCATGAAGATCTTAAGAGTGCGCAGGAAATAAGGCTGTGCCGATGAATTGGACATTAGCTTCTTCATCGAGGGCAACTGCAGTTCACAGGTGGGCTTGGCATTCTTTGGGGCCGATATGATGACCGATTCAGATGTGAAGCGATCCTGCATAGTGCCCTCATGGACGGTTAAATTGGATAGCAAGGCGGCGCCTCCGCTGCTGCTGCTGCTGCTACTGTTGTTGTTGTTATTATTGTTGTTGTTGTTGATGTTATTGCTGCTGCTGGCGCTGCCGCTGCTGCTGGGCTTATTGTCCGGCTGTTGCGGCTTCGGCTGCAGCTGCTGTTGGCCAATTGTATTGTAGGCGCGAATCTCGTTGAGCAGCGTCTGAATGGCCTGACGCACCTCCTCGGCCAGGCCGAGTATCGCTGCCGTCAAGTACTGTATGAATATGGCATTCGATGCCTGCGAGCACTGTGTGAGATTCACAATCAGTTTGGTAACATTGTCCAGTCCCTCGGTGGTGCCGCACTGATGTGTCAGCACCTCGATAACTAGCTGCAATTGGGAGAAGTTCTTGGCATATATTTTGCGACGTGGCTTATTTGATTGCGATGGGGCTGATGGTGCTGGCTTGGGCACTCTTCTGCCTACTGCACCCGAATGCGATAGCTCATCATCCTCATCGTCATCATCCTCCTCCTCTTCGTCGTCGTCATCCTCCTCGTCTTCATCATCCTCCTCCTCATCGTCGTCCGAGTCATGATGGCGACCTGCCGCCAACAGCTGTTGTGGCCGCGCCGGAGCTGTTGTGCTGGCATTTGCTGCTAACTCTGACTCTGCACTCGCTTCGTCACGCATCTCTTCATGGAATTGACTAAGAGGCGCCAGTGGTGGCAACAGACTATCCTGTTGCTGTTGCGTTGGCATTTGCTCATCCTGTTGTTGTGGTTGTTGTTGCTGTTGTGTTGGCATTTGCTCATCCTGCTGCGGCAACGGCTGTTGCTGTGGTTGCTGTTGCGGTTGCGGTTGCAGCTGTTGTTGTTGTTGTTGTTGCTGCTGCTGCTGCTCCTCCTCTTTGGGCAAATCAACGCTCAGCGAGGCCAACAGTTTGACCAGCATATCAGTTAAATGCGGCGAGCGGCAGATAACCTTGTACGGCAACATCTCGAGCAGCTGGCCAAACGGCGAATCGGTGAAGGATAAAAATTCGCTATTATTGGTCTGCCATTTCCAGGCCGGCTGTGAGGTTAATGGAAACTGTGCCACATTGGCCAAACGCAGCGGAGTCTGACGATCAATATTTAGCACCACATCCCAAAAGTTGTGCGCATTTGTTTGATAGGCAACGGTGGTGCCATCAATGTTGTTGTTGTTGTTGTTGTTACTGCTCGGCTTGACGGCGCTGGCAGCTGCCTTGGCAGCAGCCGCTTTCGATGTGGATGGCGCCTCGTCCAGTGGCTGCGCCTTGGGCAGCTGTAGTTGCAACTGTTGATGCTGTTGCTGCTCATCCAAAATGCCGCGCAAACGATTGGCCATTTGATAGCGATGATATCGTGATCGCAAATCTCCGCCTACGCCGGCACCGCCACCACCTGCACCACCACTTGCTCCACCGGCGGCGGCAGCAGCAGCAGCAGCAGCAGCATTACCAGCTGCCACAAGACTAGCTACGGCTGCCGGATCATCGAGACGTGCCGAGGCGCTCGCATTTGGCATCCCAAAGACGGCGCTGAGCATGCGAGCGCGCGCTTTTGGCTCGCGATTGTAGGGCAAGAAGCTGAATGGATAATGCTTGGCCAGGACGAAGAGTAAATCAAGACAATTGCGCACTATCATTTGCGCTGCCTGCGGATTGATGCTGATGCTGCGTGCGCTGCCCTCGTACATCCGATTGATTAGGAATATGTTGCTCTTGTAGCCAAAGGCGGCATCGACGCGCAGCTTGAGCCATTCGGGTTTGCTGCCCGAATTGGCCGCACCAAAGTTCGAATTATCCTCGTTTGTCTTCTGTATGATGCTGATCAGGGCTTTAATAATCCAGTCGCGCGTTGGCTCATGATGGCATAGATTGCGTATAACGCGATGCAAACGCACGCTGTTCACCTTCTGATCCTCAACAAACAGGAACAGCAAAAGCGTGGCCAGCGAATCCGGATCCAGCAGTATATTCTCATCCTCCATCATGAGCAGAGCGAGCGGCTTACCAGTGCTCGGCGCAATATGATGATGATGCACAATTGTCGTGTGCTGATGATGTTGCGGCTGCGCATTGCCGCTGGCATCGTACCAAATGGCGCTATGCCAGCGCGCCTCATCCAGATTCTGCAGAGTTGACTGGAAGCGGGCTGTCAAACAAATCGAGGGATTTTCAATTAGAAAATGGTCGACAAAAAACAGCAAGTGCGCCAGTCAGGAGTGTCCGACTAGAAGATAACCTGTTACAATCTGCGCTCCAACTGAGCGTCTTTTCACCTTATGGAATATATTCTCAAGGTCCGAACCTCAACTTGAAGGGTCTAATTATAGCGCCCAAGTAGGTCTAATTATCGAAATGCGTCATTAAATATTAAATATCATTAAATATTCCTAATCTGTTTATACTTTACGAGAGCCTACATATCAAATATAGCATAAAAAGCATTGTTCAAAATCGATTTTTATCGATGTTAGAAACGGGAGATGTCGAAAAATATAATAAGCACGACTCAGCTCGTCTTCCCAACAAGAATATCTTAGAATTTGATAAGATTTGGCTCTTATGTAAGCAGCAAAAATGTTTATCTTTTCGACCTATCGTTCCTATGGCTGTTATATAAAATAGTTTCGATCTGTTTCTATGCGTCGTAATGTCTCCTTCTATGCGTTACACATATCATGGCAAGATTTTAGTATCCTCTACAAGGGTGGGAAGAGACTTACACAGCGCATTGCTGGGTGGATGGGCATCCATGCGGGCGCCGTTGCGCGATTCCCAGTCGCGACGCAAGAACTGCGCCTCGGCAGCCAGTTCCGGTGGCAGGCTGGCTATCTGCGACTCTTCCATGTCGGTTAGTATCTGTTTTGTAAACACAAATGGATTAAAAAGGGGGTCATACCAGGGAATTATTGGGGGGCACATGTACTCACAGCTTGACGCAAATTTTCGGGCAGATTCTGAAAGAATGCGGCGGTATCGACAGGATCATCGGGATTGGCGCTCTGCGCCGCCTGACGTTGCTGTTCGATGCGTTGCTGCATAAGCACCTCCGACTGTATATTGGGCGGGAGTGCGGCCAGAAATTCGGGATTAACCTCGACCAGGGAATCGTGCGCAATTTGTATGGCATTCTGCTGGGCACGCTGGCGTATGCGCTGCATCCGCAAATGCTCCTGTATAACCTCCTCGCGCATCTCGCTGGGTAAGGCGGCCAGGAATGAGGGATCAACGCCCTCTGGCACCTCTAGGTCTCCCAATGCGGCACGCACCTCGGGACTCATGTCTGTGACAACGGCACTGGCTGTAGCGCTGGAGCCCCCTGTTGCGCCGCCTGCTGCAGCTGCTGGTGCAGCTTCACTAGCAGTAGCAGCAGCAGCAGCAGCAGCAGCAGTAGCAGAAGCAGGAGCAGCAGTAGCAGCAGCAGCAGTAGCAGCAGCAGCAGTAGCAGCAGCAGCAGTATCTTCTAAGCTATTAGCCTCCACATCGTTGGCAGGCGTTTCTTCGGCGGCACCGAAATCCAGGCCGGAACTAGAATCTGTTTCGGGTACCGGGTCATGGGGACGCACCTCTAAATCTAATTCGGGCGGCTCCATATCGGGCAAATCTGGCAATGGATCTGCCTCAACGGCAGCCACCACAGCTGCGGCCACAGCGGATAGAGTAGCGCGATTTAGCTGATGATAGGGTTCAGGTACAGTGCTCAAGATTTCCCGGGCCTCGTCGTGCTGGTCATTGGCCATAAGCTGAGCGGCCAGCTCGGATATGGACACCGCTGGCGGGGCCGGTGCAAAGAGCGTGGTTGGATCTGTAACACCAGAAAAATCTGGCACCAGGTCCTGCTCGGAGTCTGACTCCTCCGGCTGCTCCTCTTCCTCTTGATCATTCGATGGCAGCTGTGGCTGTGGCTGCTGCTGCTCCTGCTGTTCTGGCGGCGTCGGCGGTGGAGGATCGTTAAAATTCAGTGTGCCTGGCACCACATCCAGCGTTGGCGGCAGCGGGAAATTCATATCAGCGCTAGGCATGCGAACTGGCGAATCGCGCCATTGCTCATCATTGGGGCCAGTATCACCGGAATTACTGCGTCCGGCCTGTATCGATACACGTTGCAGGCGGGCGGCGGGCAAATCGCGATTGGGCAGCGATTGTCGAGCATTCAACGGGCCAGCGCCGGCGGTGCGCGATGAGTTCGCGTTCGCATTGGCATTGTTGTTGCGTCGCGTCGAGTTCTGACGTGGCTCGTTCATCTGCCAAATAGAATATTAAATCAAAAGCCAATTATTAATCAATTTAGAACAAATTATAGGTGGGGTGGTGGGCAGCCGCCTCTTTAACTAGACTTTCTTGGCTACTTGGACTTTTCATTCGCTTCGCCCTTGCATTCATAATATGCCAATTGTAACCATTTTTTTTATCATCTAGAATCGATTTGGCTTAAAGAATCAATCTTTGAACTCACCCCAAACTCGAGGATTTCAGCTACCTCGGCGCGTGTACGTGTACGCGATGGTCGCCCGCTGGAGGGCAGATGGGGTACTGGTGGATGACGTGGTGGATGCGATGGCGGTATAGCACTGCCAGCAGCATTCGACGGACCCTGGGCACTGGGGAACAGTTGCGGCGGCGCTTGCTGTTGCGGCTGCGAATGTTGCGGAGGCCGTGGGGGCATATCGTTAATGCCCGAGGCACCGGAGGCACTGACAGCACCAGCCGACTCCTGCTCATTGGTCAAATCAATTTCAGCATAGATATTATAGAGCGCCTGATGGCGCGAGGCGTTGTTGCGATGGCGTGGACGCCGTGGCTCACCAGCTGCTAAAGGGGGCAGAAAGAAATACGTTTAATATTTAATCATTTTGCGAGCGTAAAGGGTAGAGGATAGGCGCGTGTCCCACTTACCAGCTGCTGTATTGTTGCTGTTGCTGCTGCTGGTGCTGGTGTTGTTGCTGGTGTTGTTGCTGCTGCTGATGGTGGCCGCCAGTGTTGGTTGAATTGTGGTGCTGGCGGTTACAATGCTGCCGCCATATGGAGTCGTTGCTGTGGTCACCGTTGCCAGAGATGCGGCATTCACGAACTGCATCGATGGAATCAGTCGGGGTATCGAACTTCGGAAATTGTTGGTTACCGCCGATGATGTTGTTGTTGCTGCCGCCGCCGTGCCCGGCGGTGGTGGTGGCGGCGCTATCGCGCTCGAGCTGCTGCTACTGTTGCTGCTGCTGGTTGTGGTTGTCGAAGCGGAATTCGACAGCCAACTGTTGACATTGTTGGCGCCCGTTGTGACACTGGTACTTCCACTTGCACTGGCATTGGCACTAGCATTTGCATTTGCATTTGCATTTGCAGCTGTCGCAGCAGTGCCTGGCTCAGCGGGCGCGGTGGCGGCGGCGGCAGCGGCAGTGGTGGCAGCACCAGCACTAGCTCCAGCTGCAGCTGCAGCTCCAGCACCAGAATTGGAGGCGCCAGCTATGGCCGCAGCTGTAGCTGCTGCTGACGCCTGACGATTAGCCTCCTCCTGTTTGCGCTGCTGATGAGCCAATTTCAGTTCTTTGATCAAATGCGGCAGCAGGAAATGTGCCGCATAGAGGCATGCATCGGTTTGACTTTCCATGTCCAGGGCTTTGGCTTCCTCCAGCCACCAATGGAGCGCTGGCAAAAGGCAACAAGCGTACAAAATAAGAGAGATTCAAATTTAACAGATGTTTACATCAACTAAAACTTAGATAAATATGAAAACTATTTATAATTCTCAAATGGTTAACGTTTCGCCTTGCAAATTAACAGTCGATAGCAAACTCTGCTGATAAAAGAACCCGAAGATTCTTGAAATACAACTCTATGAAAGGTTTTTTGAAATGGGTTTAAAACGGGTTTGAAATGATTCAGAATACTATAAAACTGATTCATAAGAGGGTTTCATTGTGTTTCAGTTGCATATTCTTTGAATATTAAACAATTGAATTGGTTCAAGCTCTCCAGAACGCCGGAAAACTGTTATAAAACAGGCTTATAAGTGACTAGCGGGAATTGCCCGGCCTTGCCCGTGGAACGTTTTGGTCCGTGCGTTAAGAAACTTGCAAGCTGCAGAGTAAACTTTCGTTTATGAAACTTGTGACCTGTACATTGATCACCAATCAGGATAAATAGTTTTATATATGAGTCAGCTACATTGAAATGTGGTTTCAAGTCTAAAATGATGATCGTTGTACTCACCGTCCTGGGTGAACATCTCCATTTGCGTCTCCTCGGTTGGATTCTGATGGGTTGGCATGCACACACAGTACTGCTGATCCAGATAGAGGAGTCGTCGGCGCACACCATTGTTGCACAGCGATGAATTATTATTGGGATGACTGGCGGCTGTGGTGGAGGCACCGCCAGCGCTGGCAGTGCCACTATTGCCAGTGCCAATGGCAGCAGCTGGTGGCTGTTCGTCGAGCAGATTGCTCATATTCTGGTTATTGGTAGCACCGCCGCCGGCATTGCGTTCCATTTGAACCATGGCGGGCGGCAGAAATGCATTCACATTGACGTCAGCCGCATTGGCATCGGCGCCGCTTCTGCCAATGAAATTGAAGTCTGGTGCCATCCATGAATCGGAGGAGGAACGCAATGCGGCTGCCACAGAATTGGCAGCCGAATTGTTGCGTCCACCGCCGGCGGCAGCTGCAGCTGACGAGGACGAGGCACCGCCATTGACATCAATATCCAGGGGTAGGGCAATCGAGCTGTTCATGCGCACCCGGAAATTGGACGGCGGCTGGGGCATCAGGTGTCCATGACCGTGTCCATGACTGCCATGACCACCGCTGTCACCACCCAGACGCTCATACAAATAAGCATTGGCATCGCGGCCCGAGTCATCCATGCGATTGTCGTTGCCGGCACCGCTGCCACCGTTGGGCTCAATGGCGGCACTGCGACGTGGTCGATTATTGGAATTGGCGGCTGCCGAGGTGCTCGTGCTGTTGCCGGTGCCATTCACTTGGGCGAGCACTTCGTCGATTAGAGCAGCATCGTCGGCGTTGCGAGCACGTGTATCCTCATCATCCTCGTCCTCGTCATCGTCATCCTCATCTTCATCCTCGTCATCATCCTCGGCATCGACATCGGCATCATTGGATGCCGTTTCGGAGGATTCTGGCTCATAGATATGATCAAATACTTCAATAAATTGACGCGGCCGCTCCTCATCCACATCGGTTTCGCTATGCTCGTCCACATCCTCGTCAGCGGCCTCATCATCATCGTCATCGTCCTCCTCCTCAGCGTTGCGTTCATCATTCTCGGTAGATGCCTCCGAATCTGAATCACTTGTGCTCACATCACCCAACAGGGAGGCATTCATATCGCGTGCTGTGCGCGGACCACGTCCAACACCGCCGCCGCCGCCACCGGCACCGCCACCACTGTTGCCACCGTTGCCATTACCGCCACCGGTATCCGATGATGTGGAGGCGCCATCGCTGCCGCCGCCGCCACCGCTGCCACCGCCGTTGCCGCTCAAGCCGTTGTCATTGACGGCACTTCCGGAGGCATTGCCAGCCGAATTGCTGCTGCCACCGCCACCGCCGCCGCCGCCGCCGCCCACATCGACATCCGAGTTGTTGCGCAAACGTGGATCGCCTATGTTGCCAACGGCCGAGGAGCTAGCTGCGGAGCTGCCAATGACGCCGCCAAGGGCTTGTCCCGTGCCGCTGGCATTGCTGCCATTCTGCTGAGCGGTGGCAGGACCGATAGCACCATTGGCATTGCCGTTGCCGGCACTGTTCTGGCCGCGCGAGGCCAAAAAGAGGCCCTCGCATTGCAGGAAATCATCCCAGAGCTGATCGAAATTGAGCACCGGACGCACAGCGCTGCCGGGTGCTGCGGGTGGTGGCGGCTCAGCGGCCTCGGTGCCATTGCTGCGCTCATCGACCACATCAATGGCGGCTGCATTGTGATTACCAATGATGCCCGGTCCGCTGTTGCCAGCGCCCGAGCCAGACGACGCCTGCGGTGCCGAATCCTCCGAGTCCACAGCCATCTCATCCGAATTGAAGATAAACTCGAATGCATGACGACGATCCGACAGCACATTGCGTATAATATCCCGCAGCACATGCTCGCCACCGCCCATGGCATTCGAGCGATCCACCGCGGCGCTGACAGCGGTGCGTGCAGCAAGACGGGGATACAGGCGACGATTTATAATGGCGCTCACCGTATTGCCACCGCTCAGGCCGTTGGCATTGCTGTTGCCATTGTTGGCCCCGTTGGCGGCCGAACTGGCGCCGCCAAAGAGTATGCGCTTCGAGCCGAGCGTTGTTGTGGCCACATTGAAGCGCAATAGGATCTCCATGGGACGCAGTATGGCGCCGAGGGTGCTCAGTGTGTTGTGATTGGACAAATCCTTATATTGGGCCACCTTGGTCAGATAGGTCATGACACCCTGACGCAACAGCACACGGTACATGGTATTCCGATGCATATGGACCTTATCGTACAGCATGGGCGATTCAATCAGATTGGGGAACAGGCTCATTAACACCTGAAGACGTGTATGCTTCTCCGCCGAGTCCGGCTGAGCGAGTGCACGTGCCACGGCCGCATGCAGCTCCTCGGCCACCTGCTGCTGCACGCCCGTCTGCTGATAGCAATCGGATAGCGAACAAAGCAGCACACGCGCCATGGTGCTCACCTCGGGCACATGTTGACGCTGGGTTAGCGGCAGGAAACGATCCAACAGCACAGCCAAAAATGTTTGCGGCCCGCTGCCAATCAGCGGACTATCCGCTGGCGCATAAACATGCGAGAGCAGCACACGCGGCACCAGCGATTGGTACGCACGCGTCGTGTCCGCCAATAGCTTCAGCAATGTGGCACGCGACAATGTCGGCTTGTTGTGGCTATGTGCACTGGTCGGTATATGCCAGGTGCAGCAGCAAGGCTCGTATTTATCCGAACCGCCGACTGCCGAAGAACCAGCGCCAGTCGATGGTGTCGCTGAGCCACCAGTTTTCTTCAATGTAGCCGATGTTTCCTGCAAACGGAAATGGGCAAAACAAGAGACATTAGACAACTGAAGAGGGGCATTAAGATTAGAAATATGTGAAATGGTGAGCCTAGAGCACAGTCAAGTGGTTTTCAATAAAACATAAACTGCATCCAAGAACAAAGTGAACGATGTGAAACTTTGGAAAGGTCAGCCAGAACTTCTTAATAGATCCAGTCAAAGGGAACATGGTTGCAAAATGACCATGGAGAAGGGACAAAGCTATCTATATCTAATGTTCATCCTACTTTACAGTGGAGAGCTTTAAAAGTGCCAAAGAATTGAATTGAAATGGACTCACCTCATCGTCGGGGTTACCAATAGAGCCTGCAGCGCCTGGCGGCTGATCTGGCAGCAGCAGCTCGGCTGCATTTTGCTGCTGTTGATCTGGAGCGGTGCCGCCATAATGGCAACAGGGCTGCACCAGTGCCAGGAGCAGCTCCTTTAGCACAGAAATGGATGACTGCACCATCGGATCATCGATGATGTCATCTTTGGTCGATGGTGACTCTTTCTGTGTGGCCGATGATGCAGACGCACCAGCCGCTGCGGCTGCGGATGCTGCGTTCGGCTGTTGTCCAAACTTGGATTTGACCATGACGCGTCCATCGTCAATCAAATTGCTGGTGCTGTTCGCATTGATCATATACTCGCCCTTGAGCATCTCCTTGGCAGCGGCCACAAATATCTTTGGATCACGGGACACCGCCGTCGAGACCTGGGTAAGTACATAGATGAGATCACGATGACCCACCGGCACAATGCCAGCGGCGCGCATGCCCAGCACACGTTCCATGGCCTCCTGCAGCACCGGTGGCGCCTCCAGCACATGACGCAATATAATAATGGCATAGGTGGGAAAGCCCATAAAGCTGCACGACTGCTGCAAATGGAGCAGCATGCGCACACCGCCACAGCGTATGAACACCTGGGCATTCTCAAAGTTGCGCGTTAGTCGCGCACATAGCCGCAGCAGGGACAACTTTGTCTCGTGATGCAGCAGCTGGGTGGGCTGCAACAGGGCCACAATGCTGCCAATAATGTAGCCACAGTCGAATTTACTGAGACCCACATTCTCCTCGTTCAGCACAATTTTCTGGGTGCGCTTGGGTATCGCGGATGTGCCCGTCGTGCTGCTGTTATTGCTAGCGCTGTTGTTGTTATTGTTGTTGTTGGTGCCAGAGTTGGATGCTGCAGCTGCGGCTGCCTTTGCTTTGGCTGCAGCGGCAGCGCTCTTCTGACGCGACTTGCTGCGTGTGGTCATAGCGGGCGGCGGCGAATAGTTGCCACCCAGCTCATCATTGCCTGCAGCAGCGGCGCCAGCCGACTCCTGGCCCTGTGCCGCCGACGATGACGACGATTCCTGAGCTGGCGGCGGCGGCGGTGGTGGTGGTGGTGGTGGTGGTGGTGCTGCTGCTGCTGCTGTGGCGGGTTCATTGAAATTGATAAGCTGACGCAACGGCACCAGCTCATCGGATTGTATGGTACCATTGCCATCGGGCGCTGTGCGCACCACACGATTCAATATGTTATCAATTTTTTGGGGTGCTATCGGATTTTGCAATTGACTGATGGCCTCGCATATTTTCAATGCCGGATAAACGGGACGATGACTGCCCGAGGCATCGCTCACCTGGGTCATGCAGTTGAAGCTAACCGTGCAGCGCTGGCGTCCAATGTTGATGTGAAGCCAACGCTCGCCGGCGGCATAGGCGCTGCGTATTAGCTCATTGTTGGCCTCCGAATAGGCATTCCATTTGCCCGTAGAGGCATCATACCAACGCCACAGATCACTGCTAACCGCACGCATATTGGCCTTGCGCTGCAATATATGACTGATGCTATCGATGGCATCAATGAGATCGACCAGATTTTGCACCCAACGCGGCACAGTGGCACGTGCCTGATTATCCACAATTTGCGATTGCTCCAACATCCATTGGCTCATGCAGTCGAGCAGTTTAACAAGCGACACCATCGCATCCTGTGCGGTTATGGCCTCGACCAATGGACGATGCATATCACTGTAGTTCTCCTCCAGCAACAATGTAGATGTTTTCAATCGCACAAATAAACGTGTGGCCGTCATGCCAGTCAGGCATTCCTCCAGACGACCTGGTTTCGGCGCTGCCTTACTGCCATTGCCCGGCTGGGTGGATGCGGATTGGGCACCTGCAGCTCCGCTGCTGGCTGCCCCCGATGCCGGCTCAAATAGCTGCAGTGTAAAGTCCACCCACTGTATGATGTTGCGCACAAAATTGGTGACAAACACCTGACGATTCAGCTGATTGAGGCGTCTGTAGAGGACCGCTATAAGATCGGCGGCACTAATAACTGTATCCGGTATGGCCTCCATGAATTCAAAGGCACGCGACACGGCCTCATCGCAGAACCGATCGAATATGAATGGCGGCATCAATTTCAATTGCCTGTAATCATAGCCGTTTGTTGTGGCCGGTTTGACAACCAGAGCGGGTGCGGTTGCGGCAGAGGCAGAGGCAGCAGCATCACCGGCAGCATCTGTGGCCAAACTGGATGTAGAAGCATTGGCGGCACCACCGCTGCCCGGCAACTCCATATCAATGTCCATATCACCGGAAACAGCTGCATTCGATGCGGAGCTGCCCTGTGATAGGCTCTGTGTTGAGCCAGTGCCAGTGCCGGGGCCAGTCTGTCCCTGTCCAGAATGGGATAGAGCACTTGCCTCCGGATTGTTAAGCAGATAATCCGTAGCCTCCTCAAGCGAGGCATTACTGCGCAGCGCTTCGATAATGTGATAATGACGGAAGCCCATATCGGTCAGAGTCTTGATGTGATCCGCATTGAGGCCATCGTCGGTGCTGCGTATATATAGATTCTCAAATTTGATCTCCTTCATACGCGTATGATAGCGATCGAGCAGCATTTGATGTGACTTGATTAGATGTTTGAGTATCAGCAGGATTGTCTCAAACATGCTGGCGCCATAATTTGGTATGGGTCGACGGCACCAGATGCGACGCAGCGCCTGCATGGCCAGCTGATGGATATGGATGAGATAGAAAATTGGCTCAAATGGCACACTATCCGGCATATAGTTGAGACGTGGACTCATTGTGTATGGTGAGTCGAGCATGGCCCGTGGATTCACCATTTTCTCGAGCAACTGCAGCCAGGCATCCAGAAATTCACCCGTACCTTCCGGACAATCTCGTTTATCATCCTCGTGCGATTGCATTAGATCATCTAGCGGTGCCCATTGATCAAATACAAATTTCTGCGAGACATTATCCAGTGACAAGGCCCAATAGAACATCTCGAAAAATGCCTTCAGGCCATTCTCGGCGCAGAACTGTGAGATCATCAAATGGAAGGCGCTGCGTTTATCATCGAACAGCATCGGCCCGGTAAACCCAACCGAGCAGATGAGAAATGTTAATTTCAATTTGGGCACCGGTTTTGGTAAAATGCTCTCATGACTGAATCCATTCACCAGTATCGAGCTGAGTATGCGGGCAATTTCGCGCGCCTCGGGCGTAGGAACTTTATTAATGTTGCTAATGAGGTCATTGATGCGACGCTGGCGCGTCTGTGGTGAGCCCACCGATAGCTTGACCAGTGTGCCCAGCAATTCAGCTAGGGCGCGTCCCAGACGCGAACTTGCCGCCAATAGCGATTTGATATAGCGAAATTGCTCTTCGGGTGTATATTTGGTACGAAATTCAGCAGCGCGTTCCAATTTACGCGACAATTCGGCTTCAGTCATGGGATCCGCTGTGCCGGCGGCGGCAGACATTTGTGCAGCGATTTCATCCCAAATGAGATCCGGATGCTGTGTGGGCTCATCCGAGCATAAATTCAATAATATGGTGCTCTCCCACACCAGCGATATATACAGCTGGACAAGCTGTTGCAGCAGCTGTACGCCCGTCTCACGATTGGCGCCCCAACGTTTGAGCAGCACAGTTCGCATCTCGGTGGATGCATTGCGACAGAGATGCACCAACATCACCACATAGCCATGGACAAAGCTCATGTTGTGCAAAATGGGCGTATATTCGGCATTGGCAAAACCATCCTCCAAACGCTGACAACAGACAAGCTCGGCGAGCAGCACACTGCCGCCGGGAAATGTGAAATGCTTGATTAGTGGCTTCAATTGTGCCACAATGTCAGCCAGCTGCTTGAGCGCCACATCCAGCACTTTGGTCTCCTGTGCCTGACTCAGTATGGCCTTGCAGACATTGGCCACAGCCTGCGATGTTGTTGATACGGGCGAATCTACCGGCAAATTTGGCAGCGATAGCAGCTGCAATATGGGCGTTAAGCCATCCTTTTGGACAAATTCACGGCAATGATCACCATTTGGACTGTTGCTGAAGATTGCCTCAATGAATTTCATCACATTAAGTATATAATCAATTAGGGGTATGGCCTCGCGTTCAGGCTGTTGCGTCTGTTGTGGTTGCTGCTGTTGCTGTTGCGGTTGCAACTGTTGTTGCTGCTGTTGCTGCTGCTGCAGTTGTTGTTGTTGTTGCGGCTGCTGTGAACGGTTGACTGCAACAGGATGCTGTTGTTGTTGCTGCTGCTGCTGCTGTGCTGCACGCGACTGTTGCTGCTGTTGTTGTTGCTGCTGCTGTGATGCGGAGCTCATCTCATCGTCATCATCATCATCATCGCCACTGCTATCGTTATTATCTGCAGCACTCTGCAGCACAGGTCCAGCTGCCACCATAACCATAGCCGATGGCGAGGGCGTTGATGGCGCCGCGCTATGGGCGGCATTTGCCACGCTGCTCTCCTTATTGGCACGCCAGCATATAAAACTAGGATCAGAGCCAAGGCGCACCAATTCATTAAGCAGCCGCACAATTGCTTCGGTGGCATCGGCACGCAAATATGGATGATGCTTGATAAGATCATCCATGGCATTGCCCAAATTGGTAGCCGTATCACCCAATGGATCTGAACTGCGGCGTCGGCGCATAGCCACCAGATAGTCCGGTGAGAGCAGAACCTTCAAGACCTTATCAAATGGATCATACGACAAGAACTCAAAGAGTCCCCGCTCGTTAAGGCACAGCGCCGAGAAGACATTTGGCAAGGAGCCAAGCACCTCGCGTGTTGCGGGCACATCCTTCTGCAGCAGCGCCTTAAGCATCACACTGGTTATGCCCAAATCCTGTAGCGATGACAATAACGATGGCTCATTGAATACATAAACGGTGACCACATCGGTGGCCAACAAAAACAATGATGGCCCATAATACTCGGCATTGGCGATAATGTGACGCAGCGATTGTGTCAAGCTGGTCTCCATAATGTTGCGCATATTACTAAAATGTGCATGATCCTGTATGCTCTTCTTTAAGAAGTTCAACATTGATTTTAACAGCGCCGCCCGCTGGGTCACACATGATGGTTTCTTTGGCTGCAAGCTGCTGGGCAGCTGCGAGGACAGCTCCGCTTTGCGCTCGGCGAGCGGACGCGCATAATAGCTATTGGCTGGATACTGTACGGGTCTGTCGCGTGCAGCTGCATCGCCGCCGCTGCTGCTGCTGGCTGCTGCGGCCAGGCTGCTCAGCGCATGTATGCCCGAACCGCGTGATCCAATGTCCATCCAGCTGGCCGGTGTGCCAGCACCAGCGCCTCGCGGCTGATCACCGCCGCTGTGCTCCATATAGACGCGATAGGCACGCTGAGCATGATCGCTGGCACTACCGCTGCCATCGCTGCTCGAATTATCGCGACGCGGCGATGCGCTGCCGCTGGCTACCGATGCATTCTCCGTGGCAGCATCTGTAATTTATAGAATGAGCTTAGCAAGACAGTGAACTGTGAATTTCATCCACTTACCATCATCATCTGCCTGCTCCAGCGAGCTGTCCAATTTATCTGTGAGGCTGTGCTCGTCGCGCAGCGTTGACTCCTTCAGTGTGATGCCAATTTCGGCCAGGGCACGACAACAGCTCTTGATCTCCTTCTCGAGACGATCGATAAAAACATTGAGCCCATTATTCTGATGGAAACGTGCGATGTCTATGTTGGTGATCAGATCAATAACGCGTACGGCGCGTGTCACAAATGTTATGTGCTCCAAATCGACGCCGGGCCAGCTTATGACGCGCAACAGTGACTGCATCATGCCGCTCTTGACAAGCGCCGAACCGCCCAGCTCATAACTGGCCAGATGGTAAAGCAGCGAGAATAGCGAGGTGGCCAATATTAATGGATAACGCTCCGTTAGGCCATGTGTGGTTAAATTATCGATGCAATCGCGCACCAGCAGCGGCAACGTACCGCCCTGTCGTTCAGCGCCCGTATAATGCACGATTTTCATCAAACGGGATCCAGCTCTGCTGAAGCAACCGGTTGACAGTTCAAATGAGAAGGTGAGAGAAAGAAAAGAGAAGAGGAGTTTAGAAACATCACCAAACAATAAAGCTAATAAAATAAACTAAATTCAAACTAAGCATTCGAGATTTAACCCACAGTTCCCCTCGCTCACCTTGGCACACTGGGATTGCGATCAAAGTGGAGCATCGATGTGAGTGTGCGCAGCACGGCGGCGCGTATTTCCACCAAATGCACATCCTCCTTATCGATCAGTTCGCATAGCTCCTCGCCGAAGCCAGGATAGAGCACCTTGTCTGTATTATCCTGCAGCGCATTTGAATATATCAATATGGACACAGCCTGCAGACGCGCCTGCACAAATTGCAAACGCAACTTATAATTGTTGAAGCCAGAGATAAGGCGCACACGATGTGCAATGCGCATCTGTAAGATTACAACAATGTACACATCGAATAATCATTGATTAATCATTGTACTCAATAGCCTTTTGAATCGAAGATACGAACCTTAATGGCCTCACTGGGCTTTGAGATCTGTCCGGCTATTGTTTTTATAACCTCGGGTGCTGCCGCTGTTTGGCAGAGATCCATCATGTCAGGTATTTCAAGCTGTGCGGCATGTCCATGCTCATCGACATAATCGATGCACAGCTGATAAAGGAACTCCAGCTTTGGCTCACCAATGCAGCAGTCCTTAAGCGATAGTCCGTAATTTGGATCGCCCCAACGCTGCGGATGGCAATAAATAAAAACAAATTCAAAATCAAAATAAAACAGAAGGATTTGAATTGATTTGAAACACACACCTCAGCGATATTGAAAAGTTTGACAATAAGCAACTCCTTTTTCTCAAACGGCAAACGTGGAATGAAATTGCTCCGTTTCGAGAACATATAAAGCAGATTAAGCACGGCCAGCACAATGTCCATGTTCTGTGATGATAGAAGTTGCGTCAAGTGCTCAATTGAATTGTACAAATGGCGCGAGAACGAGTGCTCAATCAGCAGAGTTGTGAAATTGAGTACGTGCAGCAGCAGAGTAACATCCTGTGAGAATAGAAAAATTATATCAATCTATTATTTGGGCATACATATATCTACATATGTGAATTGATGTGTTATCAGTGTATTTTGTCAATGTACATTAAATTCTGTTGAATATTTCAACAATTTGCAATCACTCACCGATTCTATAAATGTTGTATCGCACTGCAGCACAAACTCATTGGCATTGACATGGCGGGCCGCCTCCTCGAGTATTTTGTCAAAGCGATCCAATATTTCAATCCAATGATATAATTCACATTTACCGTAAATCCAAACGTGCACAGTGTCCAAAAATTCAAGCAGCTCGGCACGCGTGCGTCGTTTGGTCAATTCATCAATTAATTCGCGACATTCTGAAGTTAGCTCCGAAGAGCCCTTCTTCAGTTTAACGGTGTCCACCTTCATGGCTGACGCCTGCTGCTGCGCCAGCTGCCGACGCCGCCGTGCGTATGTGGTTGGTTCAATCAAGTTGGTGCGTTTTGTGTCTTCTCAATCTTATTAATTCGTATTATTAATGCGTTCAAATTCAGTTTATCGTTTCGTTTTTTTCTTGCTTGTAATAGCTTTGCATCGAGTTGTTCAAATTTTATACGTCAAAGTCTTCAATAAACTGCAATTGAGAAATGTCATCACTAATCAATTAAAACATGTCACAAAGAAAACAATTAATGCGCTTAATTTGTTAGCCGTAATACTAGATAAGGCAAATAATACAAATGAAATGCAATTCACAATAATTCCCAACTGGCGCACGCACTCTATGTAAACATTGAAATCAAATGCGTTTTTGACAGGCTCTCGGCTCTCACACACCAGCAGCAGCCGCCGGGCAAAATGAAATTAACGCGAAAACTAACTGTGCTCGTCGTCAGTTGTCAGTTGTCAGCTGTGGCCGACGCCGACGACGACGCGAAGAAGACGTCGACGTCGTCGTCGCCGCCGATTGTTTTAAATTCGCATGCGAGTTGCGACAATAACACACAGCATGCAATTGGAGGCGAATTCCAACTAGCAACGATATGGCAAAGAATAAGAAAACAAAGTAAAATTATTTTAAAAAAAATAAATAAATAAAAATATACATAGAAAATAGCGCGCGCGCGCCCTGTTTGTGCGAGAGTAACAAACAATTAGAGTATTGCTACCGCCAGCTTGCCTCAGCTCCGAACTTTAAACAAACAGACTGCGAAGCTGCTGCTTCTAATAATGAGAAATTTATAACATAACAGAAAATGACTTGCCTAACCTGCCGATGCAGAAGAAATGTTATCGATAATCGTCAGCTGTTCATTATTCAAACTGACATCAATCAAAGGGAACAAAAGTCTGGCCCCACTTGCTGTGTATTTGTGTGTGTGCGTGTGACCAAATTTAATTTAATTTTTCATTTTTTTGTAATTTGGAACTTTTAAAGGAACACACAATAAAGTTTTGCTACTGGTTGCCATTAATGGCGGCTTTCTAAGAAATAAACAAATTTTTTTATATCCCTTGCTCAAGCCGCAGCAGCTTAGTAAACTGCAGGAATGCCCCTATTATATGCTTCAGAAAAATGCAAACAAACAGACGCAAATAAGGAGCATATTAGGAAGGGCATTACTATGTAAGCCACAACTTGTTTATAACTTCTATTAATTTCTTCCTATTGCGGTGCACACTTAAGAATAAACAACGAATCTTAGGTGTCGTCGTCGTTGGTTGTCGTCGTCGACGTCGCCGCGGTCGCGGCCGCTGCAGCTGCAACCACAACAGAAAAACGAATTCGCCGAAAAAGACCAGCAACAAATGCATATGTGTTTGTCCGTATGTCTGTGTGTGTGTGTGTTTGTTGCGTGTGTTTTGTGTCCGTGTATTTCACGAAAGCTATTGCATATAAAGAAATCTATGGGCAACAATTTTTGGTTGTTGCATTTTAAGCTATAGCAACAAATGCCTTATTGGTCGGACACATCCACACACATACAACGATGTATGCATGCTTGAACGTACATATCTACATACATACACACACATATACATATTATGAGCGAGCACATCACAGCATTTTGCAATAGCAGCAGCATAGCATATTTTACCTGCTTATTCTTAATTTGTAATACAGTTTAATGGTCCTTTGCGTATTTTTTCTCCCGAAACCATACACGCACACTCTCGCACACACGACGGCAAATTTTGTAGCACGAAGTGCAAAAAAAAAGAAAAAGAAAAACCGAAAGTGCCGAAGAAATATCAAAATAATCGTGTAGTCGCAAAAAAAAAAAAATGTAACAAAAAGAAAAAAAAGAGATTGCCACAGGCTACACAATGCAGCATGCATGTGTGTGCGTAAATGCATTTATGTAAAAAATTAATGATCGATACTTACATTTACATTAAACCGCAGCATATTGCTGCTATTATTGTTATCTTATTTTCGATCTAAAAACGTTCTTATTTGGTTTGACAATTGTAATTTCAGTTTGTAAAATTCCCTCAGCACGCACTTACACACTTATACTTTAGAAACAACACTGTCGTCTTGGACAGCTCGTGAACAAATTGGTTCGATTGTGTGAACTAGTTCAATGCGAGCGAGCTTAGTTTGTTCACCAAGCGCAGGTGTTCTTTTGAATGAGTATGGTAAATGGCATGATTGATTTGATTATTTTTGCTTACCCTTAAAAATATTAACTTTTCTCCAAAAACAAAACAATTGCTAGTTGCTGGATTTATGCGCAATTTCTATTCTCGTTACATATCAGGATGGCATAGAGCTGACTGGTTAATTTGAGCCGGCACCTAAAGCTTATGTAAATATATATATATATATATAAATATTTATATTTATATACATATATAAATAAATACTTATATTTATATATTTATATTTATAATTATAATTTGGGTTTGTGTAAAAATAAAACTAAATTGACACATAATTATTAGCCAAAACTTACAACATTTTTATATTATTATTTAAATGTGGCCCACTTGGTTCCGTTCTTCTGAATTCGCTCATTCACCAAACGGACTTGATATGCAACACTGTTTGTTTGAGCGAACTGAGGGCTGCACAATATGGTAGAACTGCTTTAATACTTATCGATGTATGGACACGATATAATAACATAGTCCTTTACTACGAGCGCAAATTTGAGTCAGCCGAAATTATTTGAGTTACAGTCAGCAAAATCAGGGCCTACTTTGAAACAATTTCGAAAAATTGGCCATTTTGCATTAATACCCATAAGTAGTAAGGGGCTTAATCTGATCTTGAATTTCACGATTATTCCACAACCGACTTTCAAAGATCCAAATTCTGTGCTTTCTTTAAGTTGCAGGTTTTATTATTGAATAATTTAATAGCTTAATTACAATATTTGGCTCATACTAATAATGAAAACATGTACAAACGTAAATACTATTTGCATACGGTTAATTTTAAAATTCAATTAATTAAATGTTAAAAACTGTGCGAAAAACGTTCAAGGAAATGTTTTGAGTTTTACTACTTAATTCGAATTTTTGGTTTATATTTATAAATATACATATACATAGATAAAAATAAATAAATACTATTTAATATAGTTGAATGTACATTAATTAATCTAATTAAATAAATAAGTTGAATATGTACACCTTTATATATTCATGACTTAGAGTCCAATTTTCTTTAGGTCCTGACTAAAAGCTATGCAAGTGTGGACTGACTGCTTCGCTACTCTGTCCCGTCTCGGCCTCAAACAGGACCTGTTGGATGCGCAGCTTGGCAACGGAACGGGAATAGGGATCGGGTATTGTGCGCAATTGTGAGGCAATGCTTTGACCAAAAACAAACAAATCATCATCGCTGCTGGCAACCTGTCCAGCTCCAGTTCCAGTCCCATTTGAGCCAGAAAAGCACATGCCATGATTGGTGCCTGAGCCCAATTCCAGCTGCTGCGACGGCGATGGCGAAGCGAACGGCGTCGACAGCCTCTGGTGTGGCTGCTGAGATTGCGACGGATGGTTTTGCGCATAAGTCATGTACTTTAATTTACGTGCCGCCGTCTGCTGTTGCTGCTGATGGTGAGTTTGCTGCTGCTGTTGGTGCTGCTGTTGTTGTTGTTGTTCTTGTTCCATGATGCACAGCGTGGAGTCATCGATGATGAGCTCGCTTTTATTGGGCGCACGTGTGGAGCAATTGCTGGGCACCTCATCTGTTTGACTGCTCGCATTTGGCGGTTTGTTTGTGTTTGTGCCCGTGCTGACGGTCGTTTTGGTCGGATGCTCATTTAGCTCTGTGCTATAAGCGTCATCTGGCTGTCCCATCGACGACTCCAACTCATCCTCATCTTCCCCCTGCTGGCGCTGCTGCAACGCATCCTCAATTAGGTCCGCAGAAGCGTTGAGCAGCATTCTTTGTGGTGCTTCCTTTTTGATGTCCACGCCTGCATTGTCCACATCGGCATCCTTGTTCTTGACCTATTCAATCAATATTATAAATATACATGCATATATGTATATAGATTATGCCAATTATATGGAGACTTACGCGTTTACAGTGGGAGAGCGAAACGGCGCGCAGAAATGAATCGGCGCGCCTGAACCAAAACAGCTTCGGCTCATAGGATCTGCCCAGCTCCTTTTCGCGCATTAAGATCCTTAATTCTTTTGTGTAAACGGTGCGCACGCTTTTAATTTTTAATTTAATATCGAGCACAGTCAATTGCGGTATTTTGAGCGTCCTAATGATCGCCTCGTACGCCTCCTCACGCGCCACACGATTCTTGTAGGTGTCCAGCAAGGAATTATAGAGGCATGGCTGGCGTCTGTAGGCCTCCAGGAATTCGGTGATTGGTATTTTTGTTTCACTTAACTTGGCCATCGTTTGGTGTTTGTTAAAACAAAAACAACAACAACAACGAAAACAAAAACAACAGCGGAATCTATGTATGTGTTTTTTTTGTTGTTTACACTGGATCCTAGAGATGGCATAATCAGCTGTGCTATGCGCTTAGCACGGTTTCTTTTCTGTTTCTTATTTTTTTTTTTTCGCATGCAACAGTTATCGTTATCGTTAATCGACATTGTTAGTTTTGCAAGCCGGCAAGCAGCCGCTCGTAAAGATATTTGCCGCGTTTTATGCTAAAGCTTTGTTTACAGTTATTTGAGAGTTAAAGCCAAACAAACACAGCACAAACGTAAAATGGATGGTATGTAGTTGATTTTTATAACACAAACAACTAAAATGTACATATCGGCTCAATTAGGTGGTGTGCTCGAGGACATGTGGACGCCGTACAAGCGTCTGTACGATATATGCCAGTTGGCCATAAGGAATCCCAATGAGGTCACCTCCGACTTTGAGCTGTGCCTCAAAAAGTACAAACAGAACTTTACAAACTTTCTGCGCAATCCGGTAAGTAGACACTCAAAATACTGAGAAGCAACATAACCTAAACCGCTCCCCCACCTCAACCCCTCTGCCATCGTCTATGATTCACTGCGGCACAGCCGAAAAGTGAGAAGAGCCGTTCACATTTGCGCAATGCGCTGCTGGAGGGTGTCATGCTGGCGGGGCAGTCGCGTAAAGTGGAACTCTCACAGGAAATAATTGATGAGGCCATCATATTGTCCGATATGTTTGATTTGGATGAGATATTTGCCTTGGAGCTGCTCTGCACGGCACAGCGTCAACAGGTGCATCATCCGGGCTTACCGCGCGGTCTGGTCGCCGTATTGCTTTACTATGATGGTCGCAAGGCAATCACTTGTACACTGCGCGACATGTTTCAGGCTGTGAGCGGCGTTTCCTGGAGCACCGAACTGCCCAGAGAGGTAAGCATCATATATATATATATATATATATACACATATATATGTATTTATTGCATTTTCAACTTGCAGATGACCGCCTTGATAAACAACTACTGCCAGAATCTGGTAGAAGATTCCAACATACTTGGGCGTCTGCTGGAGCTGCTGGCCGAAATGGACATAGAGAGGGAGGTAACTATGATATGCTCTGCAATATAAAGCTCTACATAAATGGCTAAACAACAAACACATTTACACAGATTAGTTTACTGACCAAAAATCGAGCCTTTGGCTCAAAGAAGCATCAGAATCAGGTTCTGGCTCTCTATGAGGACACACGCAAAGCCTTGGCCATGGCCCTGTTCCATTGGTCCGCTCAGCGTGGTCTGCCCAAAAACATTGCCATACGTTTGCTGCAGCATTTGGCCAATGCAAAGTCGCCCGATGCCGCCGGCAACATGGACGACGTAACACTAATCATGCTGATGGCGTTGCTCTATGCCTACGATACCTCCGTGCTGCTGATAACCGAATGCGATAGTCCGCATACGGCACGCCTGCCGATACTGAGCGATCCGGATTATGCCAAGTGTTTCTATGAGGCAATTTATGCGCAGAACAGCTGGCAGACTCAGCATCTGGATGCCATTATCAAGTATAGCTTTGGTTTGACAATGGCCAGTCTGCGGCAGGCGCCAAGCGAGCTGCAGGCCAATGCTGGCGCTCTTATCAATCGGGATGAGCAGCTTATTGACGAGGCGCTGGCGGCAAATGTTTTTACCTTTATCTATCGCCAGCTACTGGAGAAGAATGTGGTCTATACGTGAGTTCTGGAAAGCAGCTAATCATTGGATTAACTATTGAAATTGTTAATATTATTATGCATTGCAGAACCGAATTCATTTATCGCCGCCTACATCTGCTCATCACGGATTTTATAGATTTTATGCATGCCAAGGTATCGGAGCTGCGCGGTCGTGCGGATGAGACAGCTCGCACGGTGATTAGCTTTCAGAATGAAGGGCTCGAACCACCGCCAAATCTGGATGTCAACTTTGAGCTGCTGATGCTGTGCGTGGCCAAGTTGTATGGCGATAAACGTGCCACCATAACGTTATGCAACGAGTATTGGGGTCCAACGGATACAACAACAGCGAACGGTGTCGCCAATTATGTCCAAAATACCTCACGCGCCGTCTCACTGTTCAAGTTTATACGCTTGGCCAGCGAGCTGCTGCCGCAAACTCTGTTCAGATCGTACTTGAAGATGATTGCTGGCCTAACACGCACAGAATTCGCGGCACGCTGCGCCTTCAATCTGCTCAAGAATTCGCAGAACTTGTCGTCCACCTATGCCGTCAGCTGGGATCATTTCTTCAATGCGCTCAACAACTATTTCAAGTATGTGGTGCACAATTAATATCTCTATGTTTGCAGCGCGAGTCTACGACACCTTTGGGTATATATGTATACCCTATAAAAAACTTATTCGTTTCCTTTAGCTGCATTATATAGAAATTACATTAACGGAAATCTTGTGCTAATATTTTGTTGCATCCTTTACAGCAACATGCGCACCGACTTTGACAGCGTGGCCAATGCCGGAGATTCGATTTATCGGGGCACTGGCATACCACGTAATATGACGCCACGTGAAACGGAACACATGGCTGCTGTGATGGGCATTATGCAGGCCGTCGCTGAAAATGATGAAATTTCGCGCATTATGCTCTGTGAGCAGGCCAATTGGCAGACGCCGCAGGTTCTGCTCGGCCTGGTGGCCTGCTCGACGCCGGTGATGCTTAAGGGCGAAATTTTGTTTACGCTGGCCGCGCTCAGTCGGTCGAAGGAGACGGCGCGCACCATTTGGTTTCATTTGGAGGAATCGCAAATCATACCCACCATTACGATGGTGTCCAGTGCCCATGCCGAGTTTAGTCTGGCCGAGGAAATTGATCAGAATGAGAGCCGCCTGGAGACGTACAAGCTGACCCGCGGCATTCTGCAGCTGTTGTATACGCTGATGACCACACACATGCCACGCAGCCTGGGCTGTGGTCCGCGCAAGCCCGGCTATGATCCGTATTTGAAATTTGTCGTCGAATCCATATTGCTGAAGTTCTACAATCGTGCGTATAAGGATCCCACCGAGAAATGGGCTGTGGGCGCCAAATGTCTGAAGCTATTGTATTTTCTGTTGGCCAGCTATCGGCCGAAGGCCTCCGATTTTCTGGAACAACGCGATGAGCATGCGTATCCGGGCTATCACATAATGCTCCAGCTGCAGGTCAAATCGGATATGCTGCGTCTGGTGTTGCGTATCATTGAGGAGGCACGCGAACGTCTCGACGATTACAATCAATTCAATGGCAAGGAGTTGCTCGAGGAGTGCGCACTTTATGCCTTGCTGCTGCTTGAGGTGGCCCTGGCCAAACAGAATGCCTTCTTCGAGGCGCACGCAACGGCCAATTGTTCGATATTGTTGCTTGGTCTCAATCGCATGCTGCTCGATCTGAATCCGCGCAGCCGCAGTCCCGACTATGTGCTCAATATTGTCAAATTTGTTACCTTCAACAGTTGGCTGCCGCGTCATACATTGGCCTCAATTAAGATCCTGAGCGCGGTCAGCATGCTGCCGGATGTGGTCAGCCAGATATTGAATATGTATGCCCACGGCAGCACCGAGAAACTGGAGATACGTCAGAGATTTGTCGAATGCCTCGAAATGGATATGCGTCGCGGCTCGCCGCTAAATGACGATGAGCTGACGGATCAATTTATTGGCATTGATCAATTTGGTTATGCGCTTGATGGCAATCTCAATGAGACCGATTTGCGTGTGGACCTGGAGGCACTCGACTATCGCAAGCCGCAGCGCATTGAGCTGCAGATCAAGGAGGCCATTGTTGAGCTATTCGAAGTCAATCTTAGCCAGCCAATGCCCAATTTTGTTTACTTTCTGCTTGGCATCGATGTAATACGCGACTTTCTGGGCAATGAGAAGCAACAACTTAGCCTTGACGTCAACTGTTCCTGCATCAATTCGCTGGTCCTGCTGCTCGAGCGTTATCTAGAGGTAGGTCTAGCTACTAATCAAGTTTTGACTATGTGTCCTGACAGTCAGTCCTCTTTCCGACAGCAACAGCGCCACAGCGAGGATTATTGCGAGCACACGGCGCACATTGTCGAACGGATCTATCATCTCTTCCATGGACTGTGCGCCCATCGTCGCACCTCGGAGGCGATTTTACGCTACTTCCGGTTGACCTGTAATGACTTTCTGTTGCGCCACTTAACCGCAATGCCGTTCCGTCATTACGGCGAGGATAATATCTTGCATGCGATGAGCCATCTGATGAACTGTGTATCAATTGAAATGAAATTGGCCGCCACATACGGCCAGACGACGCGCTATGCCCTGCTGTCGGACATCCTGTTGGCCGTCAATTCGGAGACGCAACGCAACGGTCACAGTTTGCCGCTGGAGATGAGCAACAATATGCTGACACCGCCGTCAACCAATCATTTTGGTGATGTGCTGCCCGCCGGTCGAACAATGTTGCAGACAACATCGTTGGGCCTCCATGTGAATCGTTTTCTTGACTGGCTAACGCTGCAGACGCAAACTCCCGTCCAGCCCAGTCTGGAGTTTTTCGATGAACTCCTGTTGAGCAACTTACTGGTCGATTGCGAGGCAAAGGGCAGCATGGGTGGCGCCGGCATGATAAATATACACAAGCTCCATGATATACTCCATGATGAGCTGCGTCATGTGCAGAGCACCATTGCCAGCGGTCAGCGTAAGTCGATTGTCAATGAGATCACCGTGCTGCTGCAATATGCCATCCAATTGAATGGGGTGCGCATGCAGAGATTTGCCACCTATAGCTATATGAGCGCCTGGTGTAATCTTGTCCAGGTGCTGTTCAGCATAATGCCCGATACTGTGCTGCCGGTTAGTGTGCGCAAACAGCACATTATCGATATCATCGAGAAGATCATGTTGAAGGTGGAGCCACAGCAGCCGTTGATTAAGATCTCCATACAGGTAACGGATACGATGCTCTTGCTGTCCGCCAATTTGAGGCACTGCTACTATCAGCTGGAGGATCAGCGTTCCCTTGACGAGCATGGCAATGTGGTTTGTCTTAGTGATATGCCCAGCTCTGTGGAGAGCAGCAGCCAGAGGAATGCGCATCAGAGAAGGAGCAGCAGTAGCGGCAGCAACAACAACAACAACAACACAAACAATACCAACAATAATATTAATAGCAATAATAACAACAACAACAACAGCAACATTAACCACAACAATAACATAAGCAGCAACAGCTGCAGCAGCAGCAATTTACGCTTCATACTAAAGCGTATCATCGACTGGATCATGACCTGCGAGGTCAAGTCACAGAAGCTAAGCATCAATCTGTATGCCTCGCTGCTGAATTGCCTGCGCATTGTGAAGCGTGTGCGGAGCGAGGCGCAAGTGGAGTACGATGAAACGTAAGTTTAATCAATTATTATTGGCCATATATAAGACAGCTAATCCTTTGGCCAATTCTCAGATTTTTAGCCCGCACGGACGGCTATAAGAGCCAGCGCAGCCCAGACGGCGGCGAGATGTTTCAAAAGGAAATGGCCGCCGAGATAATTAGCAGCATGGGCGACAAATTGATAGACACCATTTGCCATGATGCCATCACTGGGCACGATGTGTGCAGCATGCTGGCACTCTCCTGTCTGGACCTCATATCCGAGCTGCGCGCCTTCGGTACGCTAAGCGACACGGTTGCCCAACGTGGCTATTTGAAGCATATACTGAGCAGTCTGGCCAAATCGGATGAGCAGCTGCGCGAGGTGCTCAAACCAATGCCACATAACTTGAGGCCGCTTTTTGTATACGAATCGTGCATGGCATTCCTAACGCAAATGGCGCAAACACATCAGGGCGCCACCCTGCTCCTTGCCGAGGGTGCGCTCGGCGTGCTCTCCAATATGAGCATCTATGATATGCAGCCAGATATTAAGGCCAGCGAACTGGAGCGTAATGTGCCTGGCAATTTTATGCCAGCCATTGATGCGCGTTTCCGTTCCATATTGATGCCCGCATTATCGCTATGCGATAGCATCATTGATTCGCTCGGCATTAGCAACAATAGCGCCTCG
The DNA here is from genome assembly GCA_018903485.1 of Drosophila littoralis. Classification (NCBI taxonomy): domain Eukaryota; kingdom Metazoa; phylum Arthropoda; class Insecta; order Diptera; family Drosophilidae; genus Drosophila; species Drosophila littoralis. Next base: position 12,152,925 of record JAEIGF010000591.1, read on the forward strand.
TTGCAGGTGCTCAATTTTCTGTTCGCACACATTGAAATGATTGAGGGCATGCTGCGTGCCGCATCGCCATTTATGCATTTGGGCTACCTAAAGCTGTTGGCCACGGTCACCAATCTGTTTGCTCGGACCACAACCTACGATGTGTCCACAATTGAGAAGTGCCTCAATATCCATCACGATGTCGAGATGAACAATCGCTTGAGCCGGCTGCAACAGCTGATGATTGTCGTATTTGGTCGTTTCACAATTAATGAGGCGACCATACGACGCATGCTGCATCAGGAGCGCACCCAGACCGATCTGCCGGACCTGTCCGAGGAGCAAAAGAGCCAGCATGTTAAATTCTTTTTGGACATAACCGCCAATCTATCATTGTTCTGCCGCCATGCCGTAACCAGCCATGTCCGGGACGGCATCACCTCCAAATATCTGATCACAACCATGATAAACGATGTGACACCGCTGTAAGATACATTTCCACAAAGTCGAAAATGTGTATATTTCTAAACCATTTGAATTCCATTGTAGATCGGGCAAATCGGACTGCAAGAAACTGACCGCCGTCATGCAGATCATATTGAATCAGCTGAAGGGTTCCATTGCCTATTTTCTGTCACAAAAATCAATAGCCGACAATCTGGTGCAGCAGCGCGCCTCCCTGCCCAACATAACATTCGGACCCAGCGGTAAGTGCCCCATATATATCGTGTATATGGAGAGACTTCTAGAAAGACTTCTTCCGCAGGCAAGCAAAACTATTTGGAACTAAGCCAGCGCCACAATGAGAAACACAATGAACTGCTGCTGGCCGTTTTTATAGCTGAACAGAATTTGTATCTGCTCTGGATACATTTGGATTTCTATTTCCGCAATGCGGTCATCTATTCCCAGGAGAATCGCACTTCCATAAACGAAACCTCTTTGGGTAGGTTCACATACATATATTCTTGGATCCACAAAATTATAATAACAATAACATTTTGTCATCAAATAGATCCCAACAACATGTCCGTACTGAACGCCTCTCAGGATGAGATAACGCAGCTGAAGCAAATGCTTATATCGAGTTTTAATGAAACATTCTGCACCCAACTGATCACTGCCAGCGAAGAATATTCTTTGAAATGCAAAAACTTTAATACCGCGCTCTTGCGTCGCATTAAAGCGCTCGTCCAGTTTGCCCCGCAAGTCTGCTAATGTATTCTATATGTTCTTTGTTTATTTTCTCGCAAATTATCATTATAAAGCCCATCCTCAGCACGCGTCTTAATGTTTTGTCGTGTTGTTTACATAATAATAATATACAAAATTTATAACGATAGAAATTGCTTAAGCTCTTCAACTGTTCTTCAAAGTAGTACAATAAAATGTAAAACAAAAATTAAGGTTTCACGGTTTCACTTTCCATCTGATCGCATAATTCTTTCTTTTAACCGTTATTCTCGATGATCCAAGCAAAATATACCTTTTTTTTATGAAATTCGAACTAATTATCAATATACTTAACGTATTTCCTATTATTTTCTATTTCATGTTGGAAATGCTATCTCTTTCTTTACTATTTCATGTTGGAAATGCTATCTCTTTCTTTTCTATGTACACTTTATATACACACACACACACACTCGTTAACCGTTATTCTCGAAGCTCCTATAAATAGCAACACTCATTTTTCAGTCATCATTTATATTTAATGAAAATAATTAATAATAAAACATGTTAACATTTCCCAAAATTCAATTCAGCATTGATATCGAATATTAATCGACAAGTTTGTTCGAGTTGTGTAACGTTTAAATATTTAAACGTGTAATGTTTGCTTACAAAAAATCGTTCACTTAAAAAAGAGTTAATCAGATATAATTTCCATTGACTTAATAGATTCAACTGAGAACGCGGCAGCAACGCTCAACGCACTTTATTATGTAAATTTGGTTTAAAACATGCAACATTTATTATACCACCATCGTACGGAGAGTACCGCAATTATTTCATTAGCGGTAATGACGTCACAGCCGTGCAGTTCTTGATAAGCAGAGATTGCCAGCTTGTCAGACAGGTGCAAGATGCCACCCAGTTGCAGTTATTGGCTTGTCTATGTGACAATTGAACATAAAATTCGAAGTAGCGTATCCTTTTTGATTTACATGTAAATGTCGTGCGTGTTATTGATTGCATATTTTACAGTGTAATAGTAAAACAAGTTAACCAATGTATGCTCCTTTTGAGTACGCCGCATATTCTTTCTCATCGAAGTGCTAGTTTGATCTGGCAGGGCTTCTGACGCTCAGTCTGGCAGGATATTTGCTGATCGCTTCAAATATCGTCACGATATTTTACAGCACTATTTGTGTTGCATATTTTTTTAAGACGTAGATACGGAAGCGGGTTCTTGTTTTAACAAAATTGTATGGATCATAATTGAAAATGGAGCTTAGTTCGACGAATATTACCGCAAATAATCGCATGGATTTCATAATTGAAACGAAGGATTATGTTAAACGGTGTCTAACGTATGTGCGTCGATCCTACCGGCTGAGTGATGCCGAGTTCGCACGCTATCTGGAAAATGTAAGTCTAATTGTGGCGGACAGAAAAAGTTGAGGCTGAAAATTCGAACATTTGCAGATAACAAAGCTCTTCCTGGCCAGGGAAACAGCTGCCTGTAACTTGGTTGGACACAAATTGCTGTTCGATAATATCGTTCGTGACGAACTCTTTACTTTTGTTAATGATTATCTTGACAAGAAGGGAGTCTTTCTGAGGCCCACGGAAGACTACTAAAGCTGTGGAGTTTCGTTATATTTTTTATATTTTATTATAGAGTTTAATTGTTATCATCGAGCATATAAATAAATGCATAAAATTTCCTGGAAATAAATACCTGCATATGTATGCGTAGTGTCTAACGGATCAAATGACGCGCGCAGCTGGACGCAGCAATCAAATGAGTGGTCTATCGAATATTTATCGTGCAAATATATCGATGGCTACATCGCGCTTAACGATGATTTGTTGCATCCCTAGATGCTCTCTTTTTTAATATCCGGTTCAGGCAATTGGTTAGTTTCGCGATTTCTTTAGCAATTTTGCACAAAATAATACACTTTTCAAAGATTTTACAAAAAAACGTAAACATAAAACGTGTGCTACATACAATAGCCTAATAAAAAATGCAACTGCGAATTGTTGATGTGCTAAAATGAGGCAGATGTCGCAGAATTACATTTTTGTTATTTTTTGTTTGTTTTGTTTTTGTGATGCTCGTAATATTTTTGTTTGCCATGAATGCAACTAAATCATGATTGGCATTTTGCCTTCCTTTAACAGTTGCTGACAGAAAATGGCGCCCAGAAAGGCAAAAGTTCAAAAGGAGGAAGTTCAGGTGCAGCTGGGCCCACAGGTACGCGACGGCGAGATCGTCTTTGGCGTTGCTCACATATTCGCCAGCTTCAACGATACATTTGTCCATGTCACCGACTTGTCCGGGCGTGAGACCATCGCCCGCGTCACCGGTGGCATGAAGGTGAAAGCCGATCGCGACGAGGCGTCTCCCTATGCGGCCATGTTGGCTGCTCAGGTAAGTGGCGAGCATTTGAACAATCAGATTATTCGCAGCATATTTGAAACCAAAGTCTATGCTTTTAGGATGTGGCTGAGAAGTGCAAGACCCTCGGCATTACTGCTTTGCACATTAAATTGCGTGCAACCGGTGGCAACAAGACTAAGACACCCGGACCCGGTGCCCAGTCGGCGCTGCGCGCCCTTGCTCGTTCATCAATGAAAATTGGTCGCATTGAGGATGTGACACCCATCCCTTCGGACTCGACACGCAGGAAGGGTGGTCGTCGCGGTCGCCGTCTGTAAAGCGTTCCACTGTGCGGCACATTTCGTGCTGTTTTGGTTTGTTATGATGGATACCGCACTCGCTGTGCGCGTTGATGTATGAACGAAAAGAACAATACAAAAGCGCTAACTCTAACATATAAATAAATACATCTTATAATGTAGTAATAAACGATTTAAGCATGAGTTGTCACATATTTCATTTGGATTGCAAAATTGACAAAAATGCCGTAGTTGTTTGGGTACTTTTATTTGTTGTTGCCGAGTTCCGATAATTATAGTCGATATAGTAATCGATAATGTTATCGTACGTGTTTAATCAATTATATTTCGTCAAATTTGTGCTATTTGCTTTAATTTTGTGCACTGCTTGAAGGCATTTCAAGTTTAATAAAATTTGGTTAAATAAAAAAAAAACGGAAAACATAACAGCTGTTCGATACCTTAATGCCACACTGCTTATCGATTACTGGCAACTTTGTTGCGCTCTTCTTCTTGTGCGTGCCAACGCATCGCTGTGACTGGCAGTTTTACAAGAACCACATAGCATTGCAGAGATAAAATTCACATATACAGAGACTGTGTAATTTCAACACACAAGAGCAAGCGAAATCCGACGAAATCAAGCACGTTTGTGGGCACAAAAGCGATAATACAAATACGAATGAAATATTAAGCACGAGCTAACGTCAACGAGCAAAAGTAACTGATATTGTAATTGGCAAGTTCATTGCACGAATAATATATTTGGTTATATACATATATATTTGTGTGTGCGTGTGCGTCCGTGTGTGTGTGTGTGCTTGTGCAGTAAGCATGTGTGTGAATAAGAAATTTGCAAACTCGATAAAACATCGTGCAAATTGTTAAGTGGCAGTCCGACCTACGTTCAATATATATATATACATATACACACACACACATACATATACATATATATATATATTGTGTGTATATATATGTATGCACAATGTGTTCGTGTTTCTCCTGCCAAAGCAGCGCATAAGCTCTCATAGGATGTTCATAGATAATAGTAGGTCGGGCAAGCAACGTCAAGAGGCAGAAACCGAAAACAGAAGCTGAAGCAGAACCGGAGCGAGATGTGAGAAGCGGCTAAAAAAAAGCTAAGCAATAGTGAGTCAAGTGTTTTGGTGCTGTTAAATTTTCCGTGTGTGTTTGTTTTGTATTTATTTATTTTTTTTTTTTTTCGTAATCCGAGTGTGCAGCCGTTGCACCGAAAATTTTCAAATTTCTTTTACATACATAAATATATATATTTATATATATATATATATAAACAAAAACAAAAACCAAAACCTTCGAAGCGCTAGGCAGCAGTGTGTGTGTTTTTTTTTTCTTTTTGGCAATTTTCAAGCCAAACTCAAAAATCCCGCAGTGTAAAACGAGGCAGCAGCAGCAGCAGCATAATAAGAAGAAGAACCAAAAAAGAAAACTTGTTTGAAACAAGCAAACGCAAGACGAGAGACAACGACGAACAAGACGCTAAAAGGCAATTTAAACTCTGAGCTGAGACGTGCAAAGCAAAGCAGAAACAGAAGCAGCAGCAGCAGCAGCAGCAGCAGCAGCGGCGGCAGCGGCAGCGGCATTTGCAGTCGTCTGCCTTTTGAGCCAAAAGCAAGAATATATCACATAGCGATAGCGATAGGCGATAGCAGCACGTCGGGCAACGACGTCAGCGATATCAGTAAGACATAACTATATAGCAGCATGGATGAAGATGACAACATATCCAATGCTGATATAAGTATCGATGATGATGACGACGATGGGCAGCAGCAGCAGCAGCAGCCGGAGAACAGACGGCGAGCGGGCAATCGCGATCGGATCGAATTGGATGAGCTCGAGGCATATCCGCAGCAATTTCAGCTGGCGAATGTGGCCAGCAGTAGCAGCAGCAGCAGCAGCAGCAGCACAAGCAGCGCTGCCAGCGGCGGAGACGTTCCGCGCACGGCACGCAATGCTACCGTAGAGGCTGGCACGGCCGGCAATTCGCCATTTCATGATTGGGACACACAAAGTAGCGCCGCACGCGGCAGCAGCAGCGGCGGCGGCGGCGGCGGTGGTGGTGGTGGGGCTGGTGGCCAGGCGAATGAGGAGGAGCTCAACGATGCCGGAGCTGGGAATACGGGTGCCAAGCCAAGCTTCTTTTTCGGCACCTCATCGTTTATATTGCGCAGCCGCAAGGAGGTGGCCGCGCTAATTAATACGGAATGCTGCCGTGGCAGTCCAACGCCCGATTTGGATTCCATTATGGATACACTCTTTAATCCCGGCACGCCCATTGATAATCCCGACAATATTGAATGGATACGCTGGCTCATTGCTGGCGGTCGCACGCCCAAGGAGTTTGTCAAAATTGGTGAGTACCAAAACAAAGTGATACACCACCGTTAGGTATAAATAATATAGCGGCAGATCGTCATAACAATGTTGTCAAACTTTGCAATGGTTCAATTTATCGATAAGTCGCATTCCGATATGTGTATCGTTAGCGCCAGGGCTAAGCAGCTGATCGCGCAAGTCGTTGCCCCTGAAATTCGCTATGTGTGCGTGTGTATTGGTGTGCATACCTGTGCGCTTGCCATGTGTGCGCGTGTGTGTGTGTGTGAAATAGTTGTAGGGCATGGTATATGGCATGCAAGTAAGAGCAAGGTGCAAGCAGCGTGACAGTGCAACGCCATGGTAACAAGAAACAACAACGAACCTATATAAACACTTAAGCTACATACAGACAGCGTCTAATCAAACACACACACACACACACACACGCACGCAGAGAATCAGTCCCATTCGTTAAGTTAAGTCCATTTAGCACAAATTAAATCTGGCATATTTATATTTTATTTTACATTGGTGCGTTGTTGTGCCAGGCAGCGTGCGTCGCGAACATTGTCAGCCCCAAATGGCCGATGTCCCACTTGTAACACGCACACACACGCACGCACACACGCACACGCACATGGCTAGCTGTTGCACCTTGTGCCTGTCAGCTGTTGTTCGGTTTGCCTTGCGTAATGCTTCCGCAGCATCCGTCCAAATAAACGCAGCTGCGTCTGTGCGTCTATGTATGGGTGGGTGTGTGCGTGTGTGTGTGTTTGTTTGTGTGAAAAAAATGTGACTGAGTGACCACCCTTGTCACAGGCGACGGAAAGAGAGCGCTGCTTTGCTCTCTTTTTACATTATTTTTGCTTTAATTTAGCAAGAAGCTACACACATTTCATTGCATGTGTGTGTGTGTGTGTGTGTGTGTGTTTATGTGTATCTGTATGTGCAAAAAAGAAATCATTTCAAACAATTGCAAAATTGCAAATGAAAACGCTACGTGCCAGTGCCATGGAAACAGACACACACACACACACACACAGAGTGAGAGAGAGACTCGCTAACATCTCGGTACACACATGCCCGGCGGTACACTGGGAAAAGTTTATTGACCGTCATTGTTGTTGATTTGACAATTGTTGACACGCCATGTTTCATGCACAGTGCAAGCAGCACACGATACACAGCGAAAGCTCCATAAAAATCGCAAACACACCGAATTTACATTACAAATGCCGGCTTTGGCACCACGGTGCAATCTGCATGCATTTTGCTCGCTCGCTCGCTCTTGTTCTACTTTTAGTTTAGTTTAGTTTAGTTTATTTTATTTATTTATTTTCTTTTGGGCCTTGCAATTGCTTGTTGACCGTTATTGTTGTTGCTTGCACACATACATACATATGCAAGCGAATTGGATTTGCTCATTCAATTCGTTGAACGAAACAGAAAATCGTCAAATGGCCGTTGAATCGAACGTTGTCAAAAAAAGAACAAAAAAAAAAACAATTGTGTGCTTAGCATGACAACGGGTGGAGAGTACACGGGACAGGGCAGCAAGTGGGAGAGGAACACACGCAGAGTTGCATGGCAGCTTGTCGATCGCCATTGCCAGACCATTTTACAAAATTGTCAATCAAATTTACCGTTTCATTGCGTTAACTGTTCTTGATATTATTTTTGTTGCCAGTCCTGTCGCTTTCAATGGTTTTCCTTCCGCATTAGGTTGACCTTTTTGGCGAGGCCCAGCCAAACAAAAGTCAAAGACAAGTCACGCAACCAAGCAAAAACATTAAATATGCCAGCAGCAATGAGTGCATCATATTTATTTTTGGAATTTAATCAAATCAATAAAACGAGCGTATCAACAACAACGAACGCTTTTGCGTCTCTGGGTGGGGTACGCTGATCGCGCCCAGCGAGCAATACCAGTGTTGCCAAATTTCGAAAAAGAAAAACCATTTCTATGCAAAACAGAAAAAATGGAAGAACCATATTTCGTGGCTCGAAAAATTGTTTCTTTAAATAATTGGGAATAATGTAAAATTACTTCGCAGTACTGTCAGTATATATTCATTTGAAAATGCTCAAAAAGAGTCACACCAACAGGGAGAGCAGTGTTCAGCAGGAATTAATTATAAACTGCTGATTAATGAACATTCCATGCGTATTTTCTATTCTTGAATATACCAATGCATATTGCAATGCAATATTGCTCGGCGTTAGTTTCTACAGAAAATTGGTGCTGGGAAATCGATAATTGGGGAAATTAGAATTTTCCAGAAATCATTTTTGACATTTGTATTGCATTAAACTTGTACATTCCACTAAATGTCGATCATTCTGGTTATAGTAGAAACTCCAGCCATTTAATTAAAAGACATTTAACTTGAATATGTTGTATTTTAGGAGCTTTTCATTTCATTACGATATAATCAAAAATCATTTAAGTCAATTCTAGTTAAGAATAGTAAAAATTTGAAAATATTTTCAAAAGCTGCTCTCGCTCCTTTCGCTGTCCCTTGGGTCATTGCAATCGATAGCATATCGCTGCACTTTAACATATCGATATTTTAGCTAATAGCTTAATATCGATAACGTGCAATATGCTAATGCAACAGAGAAACCCAATAGCTAACATAAAATTGCTAATAAAATCTTTTATTGTTCGATATCTTTTGCAGTTCGCAGCTATGATAACCACGCGAAGTGCGGCCTGGTCTGGGTGCCCCACGTGGTGGCATATCGGTGTCGCACCTGCGGCATTTCGCCATGCATGTCCATATGCCGCGATTGCTTCAAGAAGGGCAATCACGCCAACCATGACTTTAACATGTTCTTGTCACAGGCGGGCGGCGCCTGCGATTGCGGCGATACATCGGTCATGAAGGCGGAGGGCTTCTGCAGTGATCACGGCATCAATAATCGGGTCAATCGGGATCCAGTGCCCAACAATTTGTTGGCCGTTGCCGAGGCCATAATGCCCAAATTGCTGTTCCGCCTGCTGCAGCATTTTCGTGAGCACAGCGATGCCTCGTTGCAGGCGCATGCTGTCACCTCATATTCGTGCGAGGCTTTCGCCAATATGCTAATCGATTTGAACAATATGGGCGAAATAATGCGCAAAGTGATGACGCGCACGCTAATCAATAGCGATGTCTACTCATATTTTATGGAGACACCCTGCCAGGATACGCGCAATGGTCGCTTTCTCAAGGCCAATCGCGAGAAATATGAGGATGCGGTCAATCGTTTTCCCAATCCCGAGCCGCCCGATGAATATCGCGATTTGCCGGCGCTGGGCAAGAAGCTGGTGCATACCACACTGCTCGAGGAATTTATATTTTGGACATTCAAATTTGAGTTTCCGCAGACGCTGGTTTGTTTTCTCCTAAACATGTTGCCCGATCAGGACTACAAGGTAAGTGCGCAGACAGAATGTCACCAATGCCATTTGCAATCAGTGTTGCCAAACCAATTTTGGAAAATATTTTTTGAAAAAGTTGAGCGGACAACACTGATTGCTGATTAAATATCGATAGTTTTTAAAAAGTATCGGTCATCGGCCGATATTGCATTGCACGAACGTTTAAAACTTTTAAATTTCGTATTCTAATTGAAAATTGTCTTTGTTTTTATTTTCAGGAGCATCTGACACGCACATTCGTGATGCACTACAGCCGCATTCCATCGGTGCTGGAAATGTCCCGCGATCCGGACACGCTCAGCAATCGTGTCGTCCATATGAGCGTTCAGCTCTTCTCCAATGAGAGTTTGGCCTTAAAAATGGTCAACGAACTGTCGCTGCTGCATGTGATGATCATCAGCTTAAAACTGATGATGTCCAAGATACTCATACAGAATACGTTGCATGGTAGGTGGCCAACATTCATGCCAATGCCCCATCTGTGAACCACTCTAATTTTTGATCCCATTTTCTTTCTTTTTTTTTTTTTGCAGATCCCACAAAGAATTTTCACTTTGTGATCGACTGCACGCGTCAGGTGATGAAGGATCACTGCTATTGGCCACTTGTGTCGGACTTCAATAATGTGCTGTCGCATGAGTCGGTGGCGCTGGTCTTTCTACGGGATGATAATCTCATCGATATGTGGTTTCAGTTTCTGCAAATGCTGCAGGGCATGAATGTGAATGTGCGCGAAACAGCCTCGCATGTGGAATTCGAACCGAATAGCTATTATGCGGCATTCTCATGTGAGCTGGAGGCCAGCGCGTATCCCATGTGGTCCATAATATCCCATCTGCAGGATGGCACACATGCACATCTAGCCAAAAAGATCATCAACTACTGCGTGACGACGCTCCACGAGTGGCTCGACTCCATCTACTTCCGGGAGCCCAAATTGTCACTGGTACAATAATCTTTATTCACCACATTTCTTGCCCGCCAAATGCTAATTGTTATTTCTCTTTTACAGGAGGAAATGATGCAGGCCTCATTTCATTTCCCCTTGCATCGCTACCTGGCCGCCTTCGTCTGCCAAGCGGTTACCAAAATGGGCATCAGCCTAAGCGATGTGCTGCCCTCGCGTCCAGACATTTTGCCCCTGCTTATGATACATCCGCTGCGTGTGCAGGTGAGTTCACAAGCGATAATATTTATATCAAAGTCAACTGAATAGCAGCCCTTTTTATATAAAGCTGGCATTGAGTTTTTTGTGTGCGCTCACCTGAATTTGTTTTCCAAGATATCTCACACACAATTGGTGATTACGGGATTCAATAGGCTCCCAACATGTCTAAAGTCTTTAGGTATGGATCACATGAACGTCAGTTAGGGTATCATAGGCGTCGGTAATCCCAAAGCTAGCTGCTGCATTCTTGTTTCCATAATCGCAGGCAATCGTTTTTGTTTATTTGATCGATTAACGCAGATAACAATTGAGGCGTGTCTCGATTTTGTTTATGAATTGTCTAGCTAAAGAAAAACAGCTTTGTTTGGGTTTAAAACTTTTTCTTTTATTCTTTTTTTTAATATACATATATGTGTTATGTATATTTGTGTATTCCGATAGGTAACGCGTTTCTTTATGGCTAATTTTCCAATTAAAGTATTCATTTTCTTTTTTTAAATCTTCTGGAGTTTTGTTCGTCACAAAAATGTGCTTGTTTTTTTTGTATTTAATATCGATAAGAAGGAATTAGTTGTACACCTACATATAGAAAGCTATTATATTATCTTGAGATGTCCATGCCGACAACCAGGCCAGGCCAACTAGTTAATGCTTTTTGGCAGCTGGACGTGTGGCGTAAAATCGTAGGTTATGATTTTAGGCGCCAGAAAGCCTCCATAGCCGGGACGACCCTTATAATAGATGCCAATACCGGCTAGCGGCACTGGCGGTTGAGAAACCACATCCTGTACATCCAGAAACGGTACAGTGCTCTGCGCTGCATCCTTGTCCATGCCCGAATTGACAAAGTCAATGTACTGGTTGTGCTTGGACAGCGGCAAAGAGGTGACCACCGTGCGTGTAGACACATCCGCGTTGTAGAGGATCAGCTTTTGTCTGCGCAAGAGATACAAATAAAGGTTTTTGCTTTGTACGTGTGTGTGTACGTGTGCTTCTCCTACCTGCGTTCACCGCTAACATCGGTATTGTCATTCGATTGCCAAACGCTGTTCACCTCTGGTTGGATAAGTTCGCCCTTCTTGAAATCGAACTCACTGAGACGTGCCTCTAGATTCAGATGGGCGCCCAAGACCCGAAAACGCACGCCCGTCACCACAAAGGTATTGTCATCCGTTTTCATAATATCATCCAAATCGATGGAACGGCTTTCATAGCTTAATGTATGGTAGTCAATGCCTTTGGCCACATTTCTATCAAAGATTTTGTACTCATCGACGGGCTTCCATGACAGCGTCGATTCATTGATGGCGCCACGTGGCAACAGCTGACCCTCCTGTATCTGAAGATGGAATATGCGATTCTTCTTCAAAAAACGCAAACCCGTTATTACTCTGTAAGAAAAAAAAAAAAAGCGGCATAAAATATATCGTTTTACTTCAAATTATCTGATATTTGTGCACTCACTTGTTCTGCTTGACATCCGAAACGGATTCGCGTAGATTGAAGAAACGATCAGATTTCAGGCCCTGCTCATCGCACAGACAGAAGCAGTAGCTGCAATGCCATAACAGATAGCGCCACCAACTGTCCACCTTGGTGGTGCCACGCACACAGTTCTTGCGCTGCCCAAGCACACGTCCGTTCTCGTACTCGATATACTCGTAGCGCCGGGTGCTGCTCAATGGTGCCGGGCACACCCACATATCGGAGTCAACAAACTGACAGCCGTACAGTTTGCCCGTGCACTTTGGCTGGCGTGAGCAATATAGATTCTTGAAACAGCCCTCGCTGCGTGTAGACTGGTAAAATGCGCACGTCTCACGGCACGTCTCATCCGAATTCAGATCCACCTCGTTCTCAATGTAGCCCTGCAGCAGGCGTGTCACCTCATCGTAGGTAACTTGCGGTACATGCTTGTCGGGATCACAGCGCCAGACAATGCGATCGGCACGTCGCATCACCTCCTTAAGTAATTTGAGTGTGCGCTCTGTGCGCCTCTCGTAGTCGCGTCGCATCAGTTCCGCTTCCTGTGAGTAATTGCCGCGGCCATAGACGCGCAGCATCATCCAGGAGAACTCCATCATGGTGTAGCCTTTCAGTTCCGTTAGTGCAACGTCCGTGTATAGTGAATACACAAATTGTTGTGCCGATTGTCTTGTGTTGCACATTTCGTCTGCCGATACCTGGAAATGCGACAAACAAAAAAAAAAAAAAAAACCCATTAAAAATATGTATAAATAATATAAATATTTGCTGGCAATTTCAAGAAACAGTTTTTAGTTACGTGCACTCGATATCACACCTGAGCTGCCATACATTCTAATAAAAAAAAAAGAAGAAAATTATAGCTTTTGCTATCTCTTTCTTTTTCACTCCAACTCCTGCTGATATGCAATGCAACGTTATCGATGCAACTTCTCAATTACAGTTATGACCTGCCATACGTTCCAGTTAAAGAGCTGCTTTATAAATCTGAGCGCAGCAACTGTTTCGCACACTCTCCCTCTCTCTCTCTCTCTCTTAGTTTTATTCTACGAAAATAGAAAACATCAACGTTCCATTTCCGTTGTGTCGTTATATCGAGTGGGGTGCAAACAAAAACTAACGAGAGTCTGATAAGCCAGCACAGAAGAGAGAGAGAGATTGAAAGAGAGGGGGAGGGAGAGGGAAGGGGAGCAAGTTTAAGTAATTGCTGTAATGTCCCATTCTCACAATCTCACGCAAACCATTTGGCAAATGCAATTAAACGAACCACCATTGCCCTGTAGTAAAGCGTTTGCTTGACCATAATTTGCTCGATTTCCTGAAATATTTGCGACATTGAAAATGATGTATCATTGCGCAACACCTCCTCGGCTAAATCCAATACGGCGCGTTCATCCAGTCCAGTGCTTGTGGTTGGGCCCATTAGAGTGTTCTGATAAGAATTAGATGTTTATATTGAATACATTGGCTTTCAGGCTGCTGTCGATTCTCTGGCAGTGTATGTACCTTATAGAAGTCAAAAAGACGGTTCAGATTTGACAATTGAGATTCCAGCATCATCCACTCGTAATGATGCATTACATCGTATGGTTTGCTGTCAAATATGCGACCCATTTGCCGCTTATTGATAAAGCTGCGATGCAAATCGTACACCTTGCGCAGCTGTGTTTCCCTATTGTTTAGGCTATTCGCCGTTTTCTGCAGGTATTGCCATAGCGAACGCTCCAAGCTAAGATACTCGTTACGCAGGGCATCCACCTCGATGATGGGCGTGCGATGCACATAAGTTGACTGCGCAGCAGCGGCGACAGCAGCAATCAAGAGCAGCGGCAACAACATTATCGCTGACATTGGGCTTTTGTTGTTGCTCTTGCGCGCCATGTTTTGCGCAGTAGATTTTCGGTACTTCCCGGAGTTCCAGGAATATTTTTTTTGCTTGTTTTTGTTTATTTTTTTTTTTTTTTTTTTGATAGCCAATTCAGTAACAACTTTTACCACTTGGGCCGCGTGCCTTTTGAAGTTTGCCAAAACGAACAAGAATTCAGCGTTGCCAGCCTTTTTTAAACAAAGACTGCCTCACTCAGTTTTTAATGCATACATATGTACATATGTGAATTTTTTTTTTTTTTGTTCGCTTCCTCTCGTTCGCACACGCGCAATGCAATTTGTTAAACGTAAATTTCAATTTAGTTTTGTTTGCCTGTTTCGAAATGTTTGCATTATTTAATTTTGCGATTTATTTATTATAATTTGTTATTGGACGCTTTTAGCTTTGTGACGCTGCTGTTGCTGGTTGTTCGGCTACTGTTTGCTGCTTTCGGCCGCTCTGCTGGCTTTTGTGAAATATGTGTTGTATGTGTGTGCGTCTGTGTGTGTGTGACTCGTACTCGTACACAAATCAGAATCAGAAAATACTCCCGTTCGCTGTGTTCTCTCCCTTGAGCCGCTTTCGAGCGTTTTTTTTTTCTTCTTCTTTTTATTTCTCGTATTATATGGTTCTTGTGTCTCGTGCTCATTTTCGACGATGTCGTTTGCGCTCGCAGCAAATCGCTAACTCAGCTGTTTTTTTTTTTCTCGTTGTGTGGCCAGGCGTCGAGCAGCTTAAGCATACTAAAAGTGGCTGCTCTACCCACACGAATGCACTTTTGTACACAGTTTTGAGTGTGAGTGAGCGCGGGTAATTTGAGTTTGGACGAAGTCTGTCCGTATTTGGCACACATAGTGTGAGACGATTAGCTAGCGGCGATCAGCTGTATGCACCTGCCAACTTTGGCTTAGTATCGATAAACATGACGTCACAGACATATTTTTGTGTATCGAAATCAGCTGTATAAATTGAGTTAACCTGTCTCTGCGCTCTCTCGGACTCCCTCTCACATTTATGTTTTGGCTCGTTTACTCTCACAAATACGCATTCTCTCTCGTGTGCGTGCTATGCCACCACCATGACATGCACTTAAAGGGGGGAAAAACAAAGACATGCCCCAGCCCCATATACCTGCATTGCTCTATGGTTCAAACAACTCGTTTTGTTCTTGTTTGTTTTTTGACTGCTTGTGCGCAATGTTTACAATCAAGAAGACCTTTGACCTCAGTATGCGTATGTAAATAGACGCTTACATATGCATACGTACATATATACATATGTACGTCTGTTTGGTGTGTGTGTATATAAGGCAGCGTTTGCAAATATGAAACGAGTGATTTTTTTAGCAGCACCTTTAACATTGATTAAATAAAATGTTTAAAACGCTGCTAATTCGCATGCGTGCGCTTGTATTTGCGTATGTGTGTGTGCGTAAGTGTGGCTCATCTTTTGGCTCTGCTTTTGTGTCCGCCGTCCGTCCCATTACATTCCGTTGTCTCCGCTAGCGATGAGTAATACATGTTGTATATCGATGCGACGCCGACGCAGTTTTAAACATGGACTTTCTTTTGGGGTTGCCCCATTGGCGAAAAAAAAAATAAGTACAAAGGCGAAAGGCAAGAAACGTTTAACGGCGAGACCGGAAAGTCGGGTTCAATTGAGAGCACTTCTGGGAACGTTTTATCGGCAACAACAACACTAACTAACTAACTAACTAAACCAACTCAATGCAATGATTCATTCATTCCATATAGGAAGTCAAGTCGCATGCACAAGATTTTTTGATTGGAATTTACATCGTTTAAGTTACCTCATAGTTGGACGCCAGTTGGGTTAGCAAATTGCTGGATGATGAGTTCAACTTCTCATCGTTGCCATTGCCCAGAAGGGTTAAATGCAGGCGATCCATTAGATGATGCACCGAATGGGCATTTGGCGATACGGTCCATTCGGCAAATGTGATCAGTGTGCTCATCTCTAGTTTATCCTTGTGCGCCTCATAGCTTTGCATTTGCTGATATCGTGACGAAATGCGATTCATCGTGTCCGAGATATCGTTCATTTTGGTCATTAACGGTACATTGTGGCTAGTGAATTTGTTCACGGACTCAATGGCCAGTGCCACATATTGTGCGTGCTGAAATGTATGCAAACTTGCATGTTAAGCAACAATGTATGTAAGGATACGTCATATACTTTTGCCCACCTGTGCCTCCGTCTCGTCAATTTGCTGGCTGACCAGCTTCAGGCGCTGCAGCACTTTGCGCTGTTTTTCGCGCATTAGGGGAAATTCGATGCTGGCCGCCAATGGCGATGATTGTACAATTTCCCAGGCCTTTAGAACACCGGTGGTCACCTCCTTGACAACATGTATGATATCCAGCACATCTTCAATAAGCGCCGCCGTTGGTGCTGGCTGGCCACCGATCAGCAGCAGCAGCAGCAGCAACAACGGTAGCGACAGCGTTGCCCATTTTCTTTGAGACTGCAGCAGCTGCATTTTTACACTAGCGTGCGTTTTTGTTGTTTGCAAACCAACGAGAAACTCTGACACAAGAACAAGCAACGGCAACGGCAACAGCAACAGCAACAGCAACAACAGACAGCGACTGCAAACGCAACGCAACCGCGCCAGTTGAAAATCAAAATGCGAATGGCGGCAGCGGCGGCGGCGTCGTCTAGCGGTTTGAGCGTGCTCGCTTGTATCTGTGGCTCGGTCTGATGGCTGCTCTCGCTGTTTATTAGGTTTTATTGTGTTACTTCTTTTGGCTGAAGACAGTTTCTCTTTGTTTTGTTGTTATTTTTACAGTATAATGCCACCAGCGCAGGTCAAAGCATGAGTGCGAGTGAGCACACATCAACATGCAAGCGTATGGGTCGTTGCGATGCTGCCACTCTGTTGAAAATGTACTTTCAAAAAACACACCCAACTGCGCGCGCTATTTCTTATCGATAACTAAAATCCGTTGGTGGCAATCGCCACAGTTTCCGCGCGCTCTCTTTTAGTTTTTAAATTTTAATTTTTGGTTTTGTTAAAGCAGTTAAAGCATATTTGCGAATTATATCTTAAAAACGTTTTGTATGTCAATATATCTATGAGCTACTGCAGGGCTGCCACTCTGCTTTGTGAAAATTACTTTAATGCGCGGCGCAATTTATCGATAACTTATCGGCATCATCTTTTTAGTATAGATTTTATAAATGTTTGCTAATTGATTATTGCTTCCGTATTCTTTTTAGAGCTTTTTCTACGAAATTCTCGCCGGCAAATGGGTGCGCAATGGACTGCAAATCAAGGGACAAGCCATGACCTACATACAGGCGAACTTTTGCAATTCCATGGCCGATATGGATCTATTCTTTCTGCAAATCTGCGCAACAAATTTGTCGCAATATTTCTTTTTGCAGAACACAATTGAACTGTTCGATGTGGGCCAATGGCTGGAAACGGCGCCCCTGAAGCAACCACAGAAACCAGAGCAATCATCCATGCTGGAGGGTTTTCTCACATTCCTGGCCACCTTGGTGACGAGTCGCACCAATTTGGGCAACGATGAGGCTACCCAGTGCATCATTGAGATTAGCGCCCTGCTGGCCACCGAAAATAAGACGCACTCGCAACTGCTCGAACTGATGCCGGAACGTTCGGGCAATGTGCATACCAAGAATTTCGAGACGTTCCTCAAGAAGCTATCCGTGTACAAGGCACCATCCAGCGGCTCAGAAAATCTTGAACAGGGCCTGTTCACGCCCATCGATGAGGTGTGGGAGGAATATTATGATCCATTGCATGTACTGCTGCGTGCTGTCCATCGTCGGGACTTTCAATCGTCGCTAGATCGTTTCACCAACTATGTCAAGTCCAAGGATAAAATGCCAGCCAGTGGCAATCTATGGCCACCATTTCGCCTGCCACTGCCGGTGGGCAGCTCGTTCACGGATCCCTGTCGCATACTGAACTCTCGCCTCTTCCACTCCACAATACTCTCGATATTCTTTCGGGCGGTGCATACGCGCGATGTATCCGAGCATCTGCTAGCTTTAGCTGTATTCCTGCTCGAGATTGCCGTTGAGACGAGCAGTGATATGAATGCTGCTGCTGGGTCATCATCTGGCGTATTTCCAGGCGGCGCCTCAGCCTCGCCCGTTGCCATGGTCGAGTGCGAGCCGCAGCATAAATCCGGCTATTATTATGGCGGGAACAGGCGTGAGCCGCCCAAGCTCTTCCATTGCTATCCCACAGATAATCTCAGCTGTAATCTGAGGCATGTTGTGACCAAAGTGTCGCTCAAATCGCGGGATCCACAGGTGACCACATCCAGCTATCGCTCCAATTCCTTTTTCTCGGATCTGGACTTTGATGTCGATACAGAGGCGATGCGCATGATTGGCGACACCTATGGACTGGACGATCTCGACGAGACATCGGGTGCGATGAGCGTGGCGCGCACTCAACAGCAGCGAAATAATGCCATCTCGCGCAGCATGAGAATGGAGGTGGCCTTGGTGCCGGATTTGTCGGTGGTTGCCGAAACGGGCGTTGTCCTCCTCCAACCGGATGGCAATGATGATGGCCATGATACGGCCATGGACATGAGTCCGGCAGCTCAAGATTTTCATCATTTCCCATTGCAACAGATAACGCTGCCCGAGAGCGGCATGGAAGTGGCCATAAGACGTGATCTCCTGCTCGCAGAGACGACAACGATTGATGATCGCGATCGGGATCGGGATCGCGATCGAGATAGGGAGCCCCGCACTGGCTCCACCAGCACAACCAATGAAATGTTCTCGCCCACAACGCCCACGGGCAGCGGTATGCTGTTGCCATTCCAGCGGGTGCGTCTGCCGGTGGCGGTGCCCAGCAGCAACATGGACGTGGTGCCATCGAATGCGCTAAGCGGCGGTGTTGTTGGACCCGGCGGTCGCATGAGCTACGATCCGAGCGGTGCACGCAAACGCACCGTTGACATCGCCATCGGCGGTGCCGGCAACAAGGATGAGCTGCACATGGACGAGAGCATATTGTCGCTGCTGCTCAAGCTGCACTCACAGCTCAGCGGCAACCTGGACAGCTTTTCGCTCAGCGATGGCGGCAACACAATGGCCGCCGGCGCCGCATCTCCCATGGATATCGACTGCAATGAGGCAAGCACCTCGACAAGCACAGCGCTGGCCGAGCGTGGCCACAGCTATGGCAGCTACAACTACAAGCATATACATGTGTCCAGTTCGCGGATTGGCGACGGACCATTCTTTATTGGCAATCTGTTGCGCAAGATTGCCACGAGGGATGAGCAGTGCGCGCAGAGCATCGATGACATACGGGCACGGCTCTGGCCCAATCAGCGCGAGAAACAGGCGGAGGCGCGCGCACGCGAAACCAAGGAGAAGGAGGAGCGACGGAAGAAGGCGCGCGAACGCCAACAGAAAATGATGCAGGATTTTGCCAATAAACAGAAACAGTTTATGCAATCGGCTGCCGCGGCGGCCAACAATTTGGACTTTGGCTTGGAGGATGAGGACGAGGATTCCATGTATGAGGAGCAGCCGCGCGAAAAGGAATACGATTGCATCATTTGCAATTGCACAACGGCCAGCACCGAAACGAATCCCATCGGTCTCGTCGTCCTCGTCGAGTCCAGCGGCATTGTCGGCCATCGCCGGCGCATTGCCGAGCGTCTGCCACTCCCCCTAAACGATGCGGACAAGGAGCGTCTGGCGCACACAACGCGACTGGCCAGCGAATTCGCACGGCGCACCGAACTGCTTGGCCTCAAGTTTGGCGACGAGTCCTGGTATCTGTCCAACAACATGGCCTACGACAACGGCGTTCATGTGCAGTCGTGCGGCCATCATGTCCATCTCAGCTGCCTGGAGGCGTACCTCAAGACGCTCTACACAACCCAGCGGCAGCCCGTGCAGGATCGTGGCGAATTCTATTGTCCTGTCTGTCGACAGCTATCCAATTCCGTGCTGCCCCTTAGTCCGCAGCTGGACAGGCCCATGCATCTGGTCCGTTCCGGTAACCAGCCGTTCGAACAGCTTGTCGCCGATCTCACGGATCTGATTAAGGAGAACGAAACGATACCGGTGAGTGCGAATGTGAGATGGGTCAGCTTTATAATATTCCAATTCCAGTCGTATTTTTGTGTGTAGGTGTGTGCCTATGTGTAGATGTGTGCCTACATGCATGTATGTTTAAATGCACATCTGCATGCATGCATGTATGTATGTAATATGCACATCTGCATATATGTATGTAACATGCACATCAGCATGCATGCATGTATGTTGTATGTTTATATCTGCATATTGTATGTATGTATGTATGTTTCCTTATACCAAAGACAAAGTTGACTTCAGTTGATTGTATGTATGTATATGTGTGTGTGTGTGTGTGTACGATTTTATGTATGCACGTGTGCATGAATATGTATGTGCATACATGAATGTATCGTTTTATGTTTGTGTCAGAGTTCGCAAATTTCGGTCCTCACTTTCTGGTTGTCTGCAAAAAAAAAATTTGTGTGTAAGCATTTTCTCTTATATCGAACACTTGCTTGTATGTATGTCGGTATTCATATATGCATATCTGTACGTATGTATGTATTAATGTATGTGTGCATGTATGTATGCATGGATACCCTGTGAAACGATCTGCAAAACAAGTTTATATTACCATTTATGTAGGTATGTCTGTACGTATGTATGCATGTATGTATGTATGTATGTGTGTATGTATGTATGTCCAAATGTGTGTATGTCTGTATGTATGTATGTACGTATGTTTAAAATTGATGCATGTGTTAAAGCATTTATGTTTTATTATGATAAAGGCAAACCAAGCTAAATTCCCTCTGCATTACAAGTTTAAAATTAACGTACATATTATACCGCCCTACTCCTCGATTCTCAAAAATTCAAGTAAGCCACGCAGATTTTCGTGCTTTGACTAGTGCGTTTTGTTTTTTGTGTATTTATGTGTATATCTGTATATGCTTGTATGTATGTATTTATGTAAGTATGTATGTATGTATGTATGTATGTATGTATGTATGTATGTATGTATGTATGTATGTATGTATGTATGTATGTATGTATGTATGTATGTATGTATGTATGTATGTACGTATGTACGTATGTACGTATGTATGTGTATGTGTGTATGTATGTATGTATGTATGTATGTACGTATGTATGTATGTATGTATGTATGTGTACGTACGTACGTATGCATGTATGTATACATATGTATAAATAGCAAACACTGAAATAATCATACTTAACTTGTATTTTATATTTTGCTTACGCCAGCTAATTGATAATTGTATGTTTTTTTGTTTAGCAACCCACAAAACTCACAGAGGCCATGGGTCACGCCATGGAGGTGATGACCAACATAGCGCAGCGGAAGGTCAAATCGACAAAAATAACGTTCCGGAAGTTGTTCATATTTGTGACATCAATAGCCCGGACCAATCTGGAGGCAGAGATCATACAGCGCGGCGGCTCACTGTGCTCATCGAATGCCACACGCTACAAGCCGAAGCGGGACTGCATTGTCCCGCTGTTGCATGTGCTGTCGGTGCACGTACGTGTCCTCGTCGAGTGGCCACTGTGGAGCAGTTGGGCGTCGCTGGCCGGGATGCCGGTGCGCGATACGGAGCCATTGCCCACACATTGCCGGGAGGTGATACCTAGTCTGCTGGCGGATCCCATTGCGTTGCTGCTCAAATTTATATTGCTCGCGCCGCTGCATCTCGATCAGGGTAAGTGCAGCACAAGAAAATTAAATCAATTTCAATTGATATTAATAAGAACATCTACGTGTTCGTCACAGATTACTTCACCTGCATGGTAAAGGTCATGTACAATCTGCTCTACTATCAGATTGTTGTGCAATTGTGCGTAACGCTCACCGATTTTGAGTGCGATCACATTTTGGCCAACTACAGCAGCTGCAGCAGCAGCAGCAGCAAGTCCGAAGCGACCGCCGCAAGCTCCTCCTCCGCCTCCGCCTCCACCTCGACACAAGCAACTGCAAGTGCAACAGCGACCAACAGCAGCAGCGGCAACAGCAGCAGCAGCAGCAGTGGCTGTGGCAGTGGCAGCAGCAATCGCCGGAGCAGCGCCGCACGTTTTGGGCCGCTGAAGAGCTGTGCGGAGCTGGTCAAGGCCATGGCTTTGGTTTTGAATCAAACGAATCGCCTGTCGCATCTGCGACGTGACAGCATACCCAGCACCAGCGCCAGTGCCAGCAACAGCAGCAACAGCAGCTGCAGCACAACAACAACAACAGCAGCAGCAGGAGCAGCAGCAGCAGGAGCAGGAGCAGGATCAGCAGGAGCAGGAGCAGCAGGAAAGGAAGCAACAGCAGCAACTGCTGGAGGCAGCAGCAACAGCCCAACGGCAGAGGTTAATCTCAAGTCGATGGAACTGCAGCTGCAATCGCTTTGTTTACCATTTTTGCGAATTGCGGCGCTGCTGCGTCAACATTTGTATAGGCACGAGATGCCGGAAATATCAGCGCCCGGTTTGGAATTTGTGCGTCTGGTTTATTATTTGGAATTGGTCACAGATTCAATGGACTGGGATTGTTTTAATGCATCCAAGGGCCTCTGCTTTATACCCGGCACGGAGCAAACGTTGCCACAATTTTGGTGCAAACAGCTAATGGACGTTCATCCACCGTCGGATACGGTGCGCGAGTTGATACTCATGAATCAGCACTCGTTGTGGCAGCAGCCGCGTCTGCTGGAGCTGCCGCGCGAATACGAGCGTCTCTTTACGGTGAGTTCATTATGTCGCTCTAATATGGAAGCCTTCACCTTAACGTACAGCTCCCTTAATGCTATTTAACACTATGTCATGCCTAGAAATGTTAATGGCTATTGTTTGCTTATGTTATCGCACTGTTGTCTGGCAAAGATTTGTAAGCAGTTGGTAAAAGTCCGCTATGAAGACAACGCTTTGTGCTGTAACATTTTGTAAAGCCTTAAGTATTACCAGCTTATTTTGTACGAACGAATTGGCCGAGGCCTTAAAATGTTATTTACAGCCCGTTAGTCTGTTACAAGCTGCATAACATTTGTGAGTAAAAGCTGTCCACAGAGCAACATGAGCAACCTTTTTGATGGCATGATAAGACATAACCTCTATTAGCTCACTTAACAGACACAAGTTATTTAAACCATATGTAAATAACAGTAAACAGTTAATAACAGTGCGCTAACATAGCAGACAGCTGTCCTTGCTCTTTAAACAGTTTTGTCATCAACTAAGCTAGAGTAACAATTGAATTACTTGCATTTATGTTAACAGTACTATCATGAGCGTCCATGCCTCAACTGCTACAAGGTGCCCAAAGAGAGCTCCATTTGTCTGCTGTGCGGCACAATCGTGTGCCTCAAGCAGAATTGCTGTGCCGAAAAGGAATGCTGTGAGGCAGTGCGGGTGAGTGTCAATTGCCGGTAGGATATAATTCAATTGATAGATTCAACATTTTCCATTTCCACACAGCACACATTATCCTGCGGCGGCGGCATTGGCATCTTTCTGGTTGTCACCTCGACCTACATAATTGTCATTAGGGGGCGACGCGCCTGCCTCTGGGGCTCACTATATCTGGATGATTTCGACGAGGAGGATCGGGATCTCAAGTACGTGCGCATCCAACACCAAAAATAATTATTACTCTAATTGCTAACATTTGTGTTTTGCAGACGCGGCAAGCCGCTTTATCTGAGTCAGGATCGCTTTAATTTGCTGGAGTCACAGTGGCTGTCACACAAATTTGCACACACAAAGCACACGTGGGTGTTCCATCGTGATCTCTTGTGAAACATGGAAGATCTATTGCGCAGCATACAGGAGCTGGTTGGCCAGATCTGAGCACATTTGCCCGAAACAAAACAAAACAAAAAATATATATACAGAAAACAAAAAAAAAAAAAACAAATCGAATGCAAAATGAAACGATGCGAATTCTGCAATTGGGCCAAGTCATAAACTGCAAACCTGGTCTCTTGCCAGCTCCTATAACAACACACACACGCCCACACACACACACACACACACCCAACTCTTTTGGCCGCTCTGTCTTTGAATGTTTCGCGCTAAACACAACAAATTACAAGCTGCATGCCACATCCAGCTATGATTGACTATGATAATGAACATATATGTATATATGCATACATATGCACGGGTTGATGAGCAGCAAGCGCAGCTGATTGTAGCTATAACGAGTCATATTTAACATAAACATAACTATATAGTTATATTTATATGCATATATATATATGCACATATATATATATATGTATAGATTAGGTCGAGCGAGAAACTGATATTAAGTCGCATTCATAAACATATATTTAATATACATATATATATATATCTATATATATATATATTGTATGCCCCTATCTAAAAACGCAAAAACACAAAAAACACAATAACTACTATTATTATTATACATATATACTCTATAAACACACGAACTTTCTGAAATATTTAACCTGTACCGACTTATAAATATTGTTGAAACAACTCGCGACGTCTTTTGCTCTAAACTCTCCCCCCAGCCCCCCTACCTTGCACTCCTCCCCTCAACTAGTTGCTCTCGATTTTGCAATCTATGTCTATATATGATATATATATATATATAAGTCTTGATATTTGGTTAGGATTATTTAAGCTATACTAACACACACACACACAGCCACACACACAGCCACACACACAGCCACACACACAGCCACACACACAGCCACACACACACAATCAGAACCCTTGGCCTCATGAGTTTGTGCATGTAAAAAACGAAAACGAAAACTGAATTCAGACATAGTTAAAGAAAATTAATATATACACAAATATATATACATATATGTATACAAATATATATATATACAATATATATAAATATTTAGCAAGCAACATATGCAAAATTTACAGTAATCAAGCAAAAACTAAAAGAAATTCCACACAAAATGTTAAACGAAAAGCGTATTGTGAGAATTGCATAGAGAATTAGTAAAGAACGCGGACGAAGAAGAGAGAGGAGACGAGAGACATGAACGATCGCTAAAAAAAAAAGGAACAATTATGATAATAATAAAAACAATTAATTCAAATATATGGCAAAAATACGCCAAGCAAATCAATTGTGAAAAAAAAAAAGGAAAAATGTTTGTGAATTTGTTATTAGTTTTTAATAATTGCAAGCTAATATTGTTTAATGTACAACTGTATAAAACTATAACTAAAACTAAAAAAAAAAAAAAAAAAAAAAAAAGAACAACAAAAAAATCAACTCAAATTGTCTAATTCCATGGCGCGTTAGTCAGCTAGAGCTAGAGAGCTTTGGGCAGGTAGGGGCACTCACTGCTCAAGCGGTTTTTTTTTTCTTGTTTGAAATCTCAATACTAGAATTAAGCTAGCAGTTTATCGGAATTGTCAATTCGTAATGTGCAGCAAAAATTGAGCAACAGAATATAATAATTATGTGTGTATATTTGTGCTTTAATCAAAAATTGACAACAACAAAAGAAAAAAAAAAAACAGCAAACAAAAATTAAATGTTAAAAACAAGATTTGTTTTTTATTTTTTTTTATTGTTTAGATTCTTGCAGTACCTTTTCTTTAACTTTTGTCCACTTCAATTTTTCTGGCGCAATTTTATTGTAAATATTTATTAGATATCCAAATTTCAATTGTTTTAGAGATTAATACATATATATATATATATATATATATGTACATATGCATCATAAATATGCAATTTGTAAATGTTTGAAGAGGCATCGAAATTATTTAGCAAAAGGCAATTGCATGCACTAATATTACGTATACGTAGACCTAGACGAGCAATTAGAAAACTCCCATTTTATTTTCGCTACATTTTTTTCTTTTGTACTTTCTTTGTTTTAATTTATTAAATAAATATATAAATATTTTTGATTTTCTACATAGCAACAATATAAATAAATAACTATATATGTGTATATATATATATATATATTATTATTATTATTATTATTATTATTTTTGGCAAGGCACGATCGCGCGATATGTGTGTGTGTGTATAAATGTGTATATCGATATGTATCGATAGTTGAGCGCGATTCTCGAAATTGATCGAATTTGAGTTTAATTACAATGCAAGCCGCATTCGGCGCACTTCTTGCCGCGCCTCTTGCGCTCCGTGAAGCGTTCCTGGTTCGGATTCGTTGGGCTTGGCATCGGACTTGGATTCGGCTGGCGGGCGCGCGGCGGCATGCCCGACGTTGCCATTTGGGCGCGTATCTCGTCGCGGCGCAGCATCAGATCGAGCCATTGCACCTGGGCACGGCGTATAACATGCTGATCCACATAGTTGGAGGCCAGCTTGATGCCGGCGTTTTCCAGTTTCTTGAGCATATCGACAATGTCCTCCGGCTGGCCGCTCAGTGTGAAGAACCACAGACCCATATTGCTGCGGCCTTTCATTGGCTCTGCCAATGCCTTGGCGCCGACCTCCTCGGCGCAGCCTTCGAATGGCGTTGTGTCGCGATCGTCCTCATCGTAGTCCTCGTAGAATGGCGTTGTCGAACGGTCGTCCTCGTTGTCGTCGGATGGCTCATTGTGCTGTGTCAGCTCTTCTTCCTCTTCCAATTCTTCTAAGGACTCTTCTAAGTATTCTTCCTCAAATTCAAACTCCTCCTCCCCGTCGTCCTCAGTTTCCTCCTCCTCCTCCTCCTCCTCCTCCTCCTCCTCCTCCTCCTCATGTTCCTCCTCCTCCTCATGTTCCTCTTCCTCCTCCTCCTCCTCAAGTTCCTCGTCCAGATCCTCCTCCTCCTCGTCTGTCTGTTTCTCATGCCTTTGCCGCTTTTGCATTTGTCGTTCAGGAAAATTGAGCTTCTGCTTAAGCTCATAGAGCTTGGGCAACGGCTTCAGCTCCTTGCGCGCCATCTTGATCTCGTCGAGCACAGACAACTGAGCCGGCGGCACTTGGATTGGTGTCGCTGAAGCTGGTGCCATGTTCACCATAAAACTCTGCTGCGGAAAGATGAACACCGACGGCGTCACCTGCTCCTTCCACATGCCAATGAATACTGGCGGCATAATGGCCACATTGCGCTGCATCTGGGGCGGCGCATCCTTTAGCAGGCCCTCAAACAGACTCTCCGGCAAGGTGCCGGGCCCAAAGACACAGCCCGCCTCGAAGCCGGGCGGCAGGAAGCGCTGCGGCAAGAATACCGGAGCACGTTTAATCGAGCAGCTCTCCATGGAGAAGTACTCCTGGGGCAGCTTAAATTTGGTCGCCTTCTCGCGCATAACGGCAAACGCCACCTCAGACTCGTGCGGATGCACCACATCGGAGAGTACGGTCATGCAGAGCTTGGTCTTGAAGTGCACCATCATCGGAACCGTGCTCAGATCGGGCACATATATGCGATACTGGGCCTGCTGATGGGCAAAGCGATCCACCTTGGCCAGCGAATCGGCATGCGCGATAATGTAGCCAACGCTGAGATCGGGATGCAACTGGGCATTGTTGTTGTTGTTGTTGTTGTTGTTGTTGTTGTTGTTGTGGCCCCTGTTGGGCACCGGCACCGGGATCTGGGACAGCGGCATGCCCACGTAGGCGGCGCACGTGTACGGCAGGCTCTTGTGCAGATTGTGCCGCTCGACGCGACGACGGCCGACAAACAGCGGCGGTGTTGAGCCGCAATGATGCGGCTGCAGCAAGCCGTGCGGATAGTATTTGTGGGCCAGGACGCCCGGCGGAAACACGCCGCCGGCATCGAATTCACCTGGCAGCAGCTGCGGCGGCAAAAACGTGATCTTGTTAAGCGGCGAGTGCCGTGGAAACAGATTACGCGGCAGATCGAACACAATGCAGTGCACCTCCTGCAACTGAGCTGCGGCTTCGGCATCGTGGCCATGCTCCAGCGGCGAGAGCGTGCTCAGCACAATCGAGTCCACGTCGATGTAGCCCTTGTTGAGGACCAGCTTCTTCAAATTCGGCAAATAACGCGGCTTACTGTTGGTCACGAATTCGGGCACAGCATTGCGGCACTTTTTATCCTTCTTTTTGCCTGTATATGTATAAGAGGAGAAAAAAACACATTAAAAGTGAGGTTAGAATTTGAAGCAATTTGCAGGTTGTTTGCTTTTCGCTTGCCTGGACCCGTCGCAATGCCCAACAGCACGGCCTTATTGCAGTCCGGCTCCTGCGCAGCTGCGGCAGCGGCGGCGGCAGCGGCGGCGGCGGCGGTTGGGCCCGAGGAGACATTCATATTTTTATTGAGCGGCAGAAATTTGTTCATTTTTTTCATATTACCAGTTGACAGCGGCCAAAATTGCCATCTGCCAGAGAAACGGAGAATTGTCGCTGTCGAATGCTGCCAGGCTATTCGATTATTTGGCCAAATTCAAAGCTTAACGTCAACTGGCCAACTATCGCATAGCTTGCGTTGCGTTGCGTTTGCTTTCAATTAGCAGCAAAATTCTGGTATTGGAACAATTCAAAAAGCAAAAAGCAAACAGCAAACTTATTGAAATACCAAACACTTTTAACGGCAGATAAAACAACATTCAATTGGACGGCGCACAGATGGAGTTGAACAACAGCATGGGCAGCACTGGCCGTCAGCTGCGATCTGGCAGCACTGTCGCAGCAAAAAAAGCTGCTCGCCCTAACGAAGCGTGCCGAGGCATTGTCAAACGGCCGCCCATTAACGTCAACGTCAACGTTAACGCGAACGTTAAACGCAGCCAAGCAGGAGCTGCGCAGTCGGCGCAGGCATTGCACCGAAAGCCGAACAAGGCCAGCCGGCAGAAGGCGGCGCCGCTGGAGCTGCTCGTGGTCGGGCAGCAGCTGACAATGTGGCCCATGTTTAGCCGGATGACGTTGCCGCCGAACCGGACGCCAACAGGTAGGAGCCCAAGCCCAGCGGCTGGCAAATCGAAAAGCATGTATCCAGTGGCCACCAGGGACAGAGCCCGAGCCAGAGCCGCAGCCAGAGCCAGAGCTGGTGCCGCAGCCGATGTTGGACTCGTGGCCGGAGCCGGACTGGCATTGGCTGGATCACATATCCTTCCAGCGGGGCATACGGCAGCTGTTCACCTGTTGGAAGACTCGGAATTCGTTTACGTCTACGAGTCGTATCCATTGGAGGAGCTGTGGACAGCCGCACAGCTGGACATGCCGCAGGAGTCGCCGCCGTGCAAGGACAAACAGCTGCTGCCGCAGCTGCCGGAGCTGCCGGTGGCCCAGCAGGTGCTCGACGCACGCTTTCTCGCCGAGCTCTGGGACGAGCTGCTCATGCTCGCGGAATAATTGTTATAGTCCCTCACATTTCGTTGCCCGCCCATCCGTTCGTTTCATTTGTATGTTAAGCTCAACATTTCTACTTTAAATATATAAATCCACAATTCTGGCGGAAGTGTTT